>BOPP01000003.1:411796-442790 GCA_017312745.1 Gryllus bimaculatus
TTAACATGCACTACACTACCCCACATGTCGGTAGACAAGTCGGGAGCTTAGAGTTTGACGCGCTGGGGCGGTGACCTACTATTGAGAGATACCTGGTTGGGAAAATTCTCGTAAGTCAGCTCCAGATCTTGCTGTTCATCAGGAGAAGATCACTGCCACTTCCTGCGATAAAAACATGCAATCTAATTACTGTCATTATCATAGCAAATAACGCGCATAGAATCACTAGTGAATTAATCAATGAAGCAATCAATATAATATGCCAAAGGTATTGACATCAGGGAACTATAAGCGGGTGAAATTCGGAAGGCAAGAAAATGTACCATGACACAATTTTCACGTAGAAATTTACAGTATAATCTGATTCAAAGAGACAGAAAAAATAAAAATAAAAATTCACAAATATTACACTATTTGAGATAAACTTTCTCTCGGGAAACACGTCACTTGGCATTGTATTCACCTAAACCTGGCCGGGAAACATGTACTTCAAAGCGAGCTTGCAAAACACATCCTTTCACATTCCTGGAATTGCCTTTTCCTAGGTCTCCCACATCTCCCCCACAAAAAAAATCCTTCTTATCTGCCATTTTACGGACTCCCTTTGAGCCCTATTACTCTATGTCTAATCCTTGGACTATCTCTCCCCTTATTCCTTACTTTCCATCAGGTCATCACTCCTTCTTTAAACCTGCTGGCACACGTCACTGAAAATGTATTCGTTTGGGGTGAAAATAGGGAACATAAGTAAAACTACAGTCAGATAGAAGAGAAAAATATGCAAAAACATGCAAAGATTCCAATAATCTATAATAATGTTATAACTCTCAATTAAAATTAAATTTATGGAGGCAGCATTTCAGTGCAATCTAAATCAAATAATGATTTTCGCTTTTCAGAACATTGCTTACATCGTTATGAACTACACACTCTTCCAATTCCTAATTTGTCTTGCAGGATCCTATTGTTGAACTTGAGAATCAAATAAGGACACCGCATATGAGGGTTCGTGTATTTACACTGAGGGGGCAAAAATTATGAGATACCTCCTGATATCGGTTCGGGCTTCCTTTTACCCGGCGAAATGCAACAACGCGGCGTGACATGGGCTCAACGAAATGTTGGCAGTCTTCTACTGTAATATAGAGCCACGCAGCCTCTATAGTCGTCTATGATTGCGAGAGTGTTGCCCAAACTGGCACTCGACTGTGCACAAACTGACCTCTCGATTATGTCCCCCAAAATGATAGATGGATTCATGTCAAACAATATGGGTGGGCAAATCATTCGCTGGATGTGTCCTAAATGTGTTTCAAACTGTCTCCAAAATCTGTGCATGTTTAGAATCAATAATGATGGATCACAATAAAAAGGCAAAAAAAACAATATTCTCTGTTCTTTTGCGACGATTTGCTATAGATGATTAGGAGTTCTTTGATAAAATTGTGACTGGAGAGGTTAACTATAATCTGTTCGTTGGTATCTCTTTGAAGTGAAAGTGGAAAACTTTGGTGCGCGAATAGCTAAGAAACTGACCTAGGAGTTTTCTCGCTATGGGATACGCTGTTGTTTTAAGAGGGACAAACACTGAAAAAAATACACGAATATTGATAAAAAGCAAATTAAAGCAACGGTCGTACTTATTCTACTTTGTATATTGTATTTAATATACTCCAATTCAGTATATTCACAAATACTCGTTTTCGCAGTTTGTATAAAAAATAGATATTTTCTACGACAATGCTTAGAAATATTCTCATCGCTACGACCCAGTTTCATGTGAACATTTTAGAATACGAAAAATAGACAAGAAACTATTGTGCACAAACGAAGTTTTCTAAGAAAAATAAAATAAACATGTGTGCTCCTTATGGAAGATAAGAGGATGGAGTCTTCTTTTCGCAAGAAATGTCTTACCATATACACAAAAGCACGAATCAAAGGCAATGTCTTATCTCAGAAAAATGAACAATTATTTAAATGATTAAAAATAAGATTGTTTAGAAAAAATAACAGCTATTACATCTTTATTGTAAAACTATGCACTCAGTGAGAGAACAATATCGATTTAATTCCACTTCCGGATTCAAACTTAGTCGGAGTTGTCCTTTTGCAAAGAAAAAATAGATTTGATTGTTTTAAATATTTCAATGATACGTACTGTCCTAGTCAACATGAAATATCTCAAAATTTTGACATTTTAGATTTTAATTTAATTTAATTATTTGAAGATTTCTGAATAATTTGATACATTAATTATAGTGCTGCCTCTTGATACACCTGAATGATAATCGTAACATGCGACACCTGTAGTTCCACGATAAGTGGCGACCGGTTAAATCGGGATATGCGATAGGCTTAGCTTTCCTATACTCATAATTATGACACAAATACGAAATCTAATTTCACGGTATCATATTTAATAACGTGTCATAGTATACACAAGGTATATAAAAGTAAATAATTCGCCTCCTAAATAAATAAAAATAACGATTCTGCTTCTCTAAGGTGTTATACATCCAGTCATGTCCAGTCAAAAACTTCTTTTAGTATACTCTGAATTTTCTGATGAGTTGTAGTTATTCATGATTTTCTTTTTATTCTTTAATTACTCTGGTAGGTGTTTCTTGGTGTTAGCAAGATTATTCGTAAATTAATTATAGTTTTTCATTGTGAGTTTATCCTCCCTAGAAAACTCATTAAAATGAAATTCCCCAGAGAAACAAACAACAATCTCCCAGATGTGGGATAGAAAATGTAGTTTACAATTTCTGAGAATTTCCAACAAAAAATTCTTATGGAGGTCACAGAACGATAAGCTATGTGAGAATAAATAAAAAGAAGATTGCTTATGCAAAGAGAAGGTAAAGTACCAGAAGTGGGAAACAGATATTTTGCCTCAGTGTTTTTCTTCAGAAACCAAGATGAGATTTTCTTCGCAAAATATTAAACACGTTTTCAGTACAGCGAAGAGATCTCATTGACAAAAACTCTCGTAAAAGGATAACGAATGAATTGGTTGAGATTGCATAAATCATGATAAAAACAAGCAATTTCAAAGCTCACTTCAAAATCCTCCTCTTCTTTGAATTTGAATTGATATTAAAAACGCCAAATTCCCAACATTAATATACATTAATTTCATGCAAGGGCTTATCTCGTACATTAAAATAACCTCATGTTCTTGTTATATTACATGTAACAAAGGTACTCGGCATTCTGAGACATACAGAGCAACCTGTTAATGATCGCAAAGCTACCCACTGTTCGCTAAGAAAACTGTGTTGGCAAAACAGAATCGTGGATAGTGGTAACAATGAGAGTATAATATTTTTAACGTTCAGACGATATTCATTTTTGAACAACTTCATACGTTTTTCTTTGCCTCCTAAGTTACAAAGTACTCTCTCTGAGTGGAAACTAATCGAGGAGGAATGCATTGTGAGTCACATGCTCAAAATCAAACTGCACAATATCGCCGCAGCACTGTGTCACCGAAATTCTTTATATTCGATTGAGACGCCTTAGAAGAGGTGAGAAAGAATGGTTATTGTAACCTATAGTTTAGAACTCACTAATACCAATAATATTGAATTCGCTATTCAAGATCTTTCTCCAATGCAAACCTCTCTTTCAATTTTCCAAAATTTTCTTTCTTTTTTTGAATAGTTGTTTCTTTCTTTTGTAAAGAACATTATCTTTCAATCAGAACATTCTTCTCCAAGTATAAATACTCTTCAATTGTTTTGTATATATTGAGAGCAATTAATTTTACCTCAAAGCCTGAAAACGGATCAGAAAAGCTTTTCGAAGAAAGCCATCAGAGTTACGTAAAGATTTTCACATCGTCCAAACTTCGTAAATGAGCTGCGAGCAATGGAATCTCCCCTGGCAAAATTTGTTTTCCCCTTTTCGCGCTCACAGGCAACTGTTCATCAGCACCGGGCGTTCCGCCGCCTCCGCCCTCTACGGACGTCGCCCAGCATCCGCCCTCGGGGCGTAATGGATCCGCGCACGCGATGTGCTCGCCCTGATCGCCCTTTTGTGCAAGAAGACGTACTTCCACCCCCTCACTCTCCGCGCCGCTCGCAACATATCGTACTTCCCGTTTTCTCCTCGCCCTTCACAGATTCTCTTCCTCTTACAAACTTATCTCCACCCTTCGTTGTCCCACCGCGCACTTTTCAGTCTTTCTCCGCCCTTCCCAACCCCTCCGCACCCTTCTTAACCCCTACACCCCCTCCCCAGTCTTCCCGATTTCTTCCCGCCCTTCGTAGTTTTTTTCGGCCTTTCCAGCTCCTCTACACCATTCTCTGACTTTTCCCGCACTACACTCTCTCAACCGGTCCTTTGCATTCTCTCTCCTCCCTTTCCAGAACAATCTCGCGCCCTCCAGTTCCTCGTCTTTCTTCTCAGTGTTTTCCAGGCTGTTACAGCCCTTCCCAGCCTCTCTACGTCATTATCAGTCCCATTCCAGCGTTGCCGACCTCTCCCTATTTTTCACTTTCCTACTCGCCTCTTCCCAGCCCCTCCTCACCCAGTCCCTTCCCATCCTCTTACCGTCCTTCGGAGTTCCTTTGGCACTTTCCTGTCTCTTCCCGCCTCTTCGTAGTTTTCCACGCTCTTCCCAACATTCCTCCCCACTCCCGGACCCTGCCAAGCTATCATTTTTCTGCCAATCGCAATCCCACCAGGCCCTTCTAAATCTTTCCCGTCCTTCCCAGCCGTTCCACACCATTCCCAGCCCCTCCCCAGTTTTCCCCACCTCTTCCCGCCTTTGTCTCTTGCACCCAGCCCTTCCCTTCTCGTCTTTCTCAGACCCTCCCCGACCTTCCCCGCCCTTCCTAGCGATTTCATGTCCTCCCTACCTTACCCTGCCCTTTTCCCTTCCCGCAATTTACTCTATGTTATGGTTATTCGAAAGTGATTCAAATTAGGTGTACTTGTATCAGGGCTGTGCGCACGGCGTTGTTAAAAGCAGCCATCGTAACCAGAGGCAGAAGCGAGTCTCTGTTGGCGACGTCACCTAGCGTATAGAAGAGGAGACAGGCGACGGAGCAGTAGTACTATATTGTGATAACGCTCCGTGTTATGTCTATTATTGTGATCGCTCTTAAGCTGACTATACCGCGTTGCTTCTAATTGGAAATTGGTTACTTTGGATTATACTGGTAAATATCCTGGCGGCGACGACCGTGCTTTTTTTTGAACATCTGCTATACACGGTTGGGAGCATTGTATTGATAGGATTTGGAATGTGGCTTGAAATATGTGAATAATAAACGTTTTTGTTGATTTACTTGTTGGAGTATTTTTTCTTAACATAACACTCTTCCATCCCATTTTCACCTGCCCGTTACCTCCGTGTTCCTACGAGTATTGACGCCCCTCCGCCAGCACTTGCGAAATTCGATGTCACTTACAGGGGCCTTACTGCTTTCCGCAGTAGTATAATTCACCAGAATGTTATGGTGTACAGATAGTAAAGATATGGGGCACACAAGTAATGTTAAATACGTAGCAGACATGGCAAAAGTGGTAAGTGGTTTATGATGCCCGCGTCAATAGAGGGCACACACGTATTATCATATTTGTGTAATAGTGAATGGAGTTTTTTTTGGTTTCGTTTAACACGGGTAAAATTATAAAATGTGTGCAAAGCTTTCACGCAATCAATAATATTTTAGTGAAAAGAGCTTTGGATAGTATGACGGAAGGAATTCTAAAAACTTAGCTCTTCAAAAAAGGTCATGTACAATTTTTAAAAATCGAATAGTTTTTGTGTTGAAAATAATAAAACAAAATTCTGAAAAACCGCACCAAATTTTTTCTTTAAATTTTCTCTACATATGTATGGAATAAGGAACGGTAAGATTTATGACGCTAGTCTCACTTTCAGATATTGTTCGTTTTTTTCGAAAATTGCAGAAAGCTTTTCAAAACTATAAAATTGATGATAGAAATTTTTGCCTCAGACAAACCGTGTTGTACAAAATTAGCCCTTCAAAAGAGTCATGAACAATTTTGGGGAAAAAATGAGTAGTTTTGCATAATTTCTGCCTGAATTTAATGAAATATGTGTAGGTTTCATAGGAAATACGGGCTACGCGGAAAATTGAATGAACGATATGAAGAATAGTTAATGTAGTTTAAATTACAATTTCATATTAGAAATGTCAATAACAATTATATTTTTTGCTTTCTCACACTTTATTCTACGATTTGTATCCTCAATGTATTGATGTACGAGTACATGAGGTTGTCGTACTCAGGCCGGCTTTAAGCAGTGCGGGGCCCCAAGCACAAAATTGTGTTGCCCCCCCACCCCGAAAAAATAGCTCCATCTTTATTAAATAACAAATGTATTATAGTAACAAGTTACTTTTCTGTACAGATACAGAATGAAAAAAAACTGATAATTTTTTATTAGAAATGTATTTTTTGGTGTTAATTTTTTTTTACAGTTAAATACATTTTACATAATAATTTTTTTTTATTTTTTTTCTGCTCTTCGCTGCAAGAAAAATTGGGTCGATGATAAGTTCTTTCTAAAACGAAAGATTTTTTTCAGCTTTCATCGCTCCATTACTCAGGATACATTAGGTTTACTAAATCTCTTGTACAGTTGTAATTTTTTACAACCAGTAACTCCCTGACTTAACCAATTATTTCATCCAGACAATACAAATAGATGGTTTAGCATATTTTTTTTCCGAAACGCGGGGCCCCTGGTGAATGGGGGCTCCCAAGCAACTGCTTGTTTTGCTTGTAGGTAAATCCGGCCCTGAACGTACTGATCATTCAGTTTGTGCATAAAATTGTATACGATTTGTAAGGAGCAGTGTTGGGCAGTATTTAAATAATTGTATTTGAATTATGTATTTTAAATAAAATTTGTATTTGAAAAATTGAATTTTGGTGTTTTGGACGCATATTTTAGAGGTGTATTTAAATAAATAAGGTACATGTATTTATAAAAATTAATACTTAAAATGCATCAAAAACAGACGAAGAAAACGAATAATAAAAAAATCGTTTATTTGCAATAACACTATTTTGCATGACTATTATTTTTGTAGATTTTATAGTACATTCGGCAATTAGTGGTTTATTGTCTGATGATTTGTTTCAAAAATCAATCATTTTAAAAGGAAATTCAAATTGTTAGACAAACTTGTTTTATTATTGGCAAATTTTATTTTATATATTAAAATAGGTTTTAAATAATTTCTATGTAATTAGAACGTGTCTTGTTGTCAATGTTGCCAGGTTGTAATGTTGGTATGGCACCAATAAGATGTAATCCCCTATAGATTATGAATGAATCCGTAAAAAAATGTTTGTACTTATTGTTTATATGTTGCCAAGTAAACTTAACATTTTTTGATTTACTTTATTTATTCAATATAAATCGCGTCGACTCTTATTCAGTAATAAGTGATGTTTTACAGTTATGCGATTTGGAAACCATAGAACTGAGCTAGTTCGCCATATTTGAAATTTGTTCAGTGCTTTGGCGTACCTAGTAATGCACATATTTAAGCGCATACTTTGGCTATTTTAAGAGCATCATAGCATGCATATTTTTTTACTCAATGAAATGTGTTTATCAAATGTATATGTATTCCTGTTGGTTTCATTTGTCATAGTAAAAAATAATTCTTGCACCTTACAATCGAAATGAATGCAGATATGCCCCAAAGGTTGTTTGTTTGAATTGGTTGAATTGAACGTTTCAGCAGCTAAGATGTTAATGGCACAGAGAATGCAATTTTTCAATATTATGTAGCACTTTCCTTTAACGCGAGAAATAATGTGCTTTTTTATCATCACAAGTTTGTTAGTCAACCCGCTTGATTTACCGTAAAGGCCCTTTCGTGTTGCAGCGTCACTCGAAATTGCCATACCACATTCGTTTTAGCTGAAGAAGATCTATTGACCTCTACAATATGTTAGGAAAAAGATTAGGTTGTTCTCCTTAACGCGACACGTTATGGGTGGGGTTTCGTCGTTTGAACATCTTTACGTTTGGACAAATTCATACACAGATTTGGTGGAACAAATACCAAACCTCCGTTAACTATCGGGGTGACTTGCGCTATTATGCCAAACTTTTGACTGCTCTCGATTTCCAAATTACTTTATTTAAATCGTTTCTACGCTTCCTGCTCTGAAAACGTGATAAATCAATATTAAGAATTTGGTTCTTTTTTTTCCTTATATCGAAAAAAAGGCCAGTTTGTTTGATTCTATTGCATGATCAGTTTGGATTTGTTGTTCGTGCAATAATGATCTAAACCATCGCAGACCAGGAAAAGTTCTGTTGAGAAGTTGGGTTGATGCAGACCTTTTCCTGGATGAGAATTCTAGAGGACAGCTGCTCTGATTGGAGGTTCGTATGATTTCATATATTCAGTTCAGGGCGTTATTAAACATTGTTTAAACATTGCTTAACAAATGAATTTAACACAAAAGATATCTCAGTTTTTCTATTTATTTCAGCGTTTTCTGCCAATGAAATTTAACACATTTCTATATTCAAAAGGCAGTCTGCGTAAATTCCAAAAATTGTAACTATGTACACGAGGTTTAAATCTTCTCATAGACTTGTGGAACTTCGGGTTACTAACATTTTTTACTTAAACGGAATAAAATATTAATTTATTTAAGAGTTATGAAAAATATAGGACTCAATAGCAAGTTTCCTCGAAAAAGTCTGTAATATATACTTTTATTACCAGGAGTTTAATAAGAATTCCATACCGAAAGTATTTTTATTTACAAGGTAATTCGGAAACCTTAATTACAAATTATTCATGTTGAATATATTATATGCGAAACGTCTACTAATGTATTTATCGACACAACAATTACAGTAGATTTAACCTCTGTTTTATTGAATTGTTGTAAGGCGATATGAACTTCTAACAGAATCAACACATCACATTTCTCTATCAAACGGTCAATCAGCAATAATGTTTAGTTACTCTCGTATGTCGAATCCTTCATGTTCTTCTACAGCATTCCCCAGAGTTTCGCGAACTCCCAAATGATTGGCAGGACATGCCGCCTGTTGCCAGCGTCCAGTCAACACTTGTCTTCACAGTGTTTGAACGCCGTGCGGGTGAAGGTGTTTGACAGGTTTGTTTGTACGCAGCTATTTCAGCCCTTCACTGACTGTCGTTTCTGCTCATCACCGTTTAAGCCTCTGGGTATTTCCATGGGAATCATCGCTTAAAAGGGGAGGCAAACTTAACCGAATTCAAAATAGTTAGCTACCGAAGATTTAAAAACAGTAAATGTGCTAAAGAAATGTGTTTCAATTGCGAAAAAAGTCAGTTCAAAAATAAAAATTAGCGGGGATGTCTACACTCTATTAGCGACCACACTTCAACTCGCTCTAATTTGCAAAAAACTAAAATGATATAATGTGAGTGGAAATTGACTTTTATCGAATGCCAGGGGCCATGGCATTACACAGATCGATTGGGGAATATTTATTTTCATGAAAATACTGCCTACAATTTAGCAGCTAGGGTTTATCAAAGGCGGACAAACGGAAAGATAGAAAGACGTTTAGCTAAGTTAACGACGTTTAGATTTTTTCCTGAACTATTTTTTCGGCATCAAGTATCAACAAAATGTAGATTCTGACTACACAATGTATCAGAGGAACTTATTGATTACATAGCGAAACAAAAAGTACCTGGATTTTTGGCATCAGAGGTTCACAAATCGAGTGTTTTGGAATGAAAATTTAGTTTTAGCTGCGGCGTTACAACACTTAAGTATTTATACTACAAAAATAGTGTGTGAGAAAGTAAAATATTTACATTCGTTTTAGATTAATTTTAACGTTTGCTGCTCTCTCCAGAATAAGGTGCTATACACCACTTTACAAATGCCTTCCGTGCATTCACTAAAAGTGCATTGTACGACACTTCATACGAAGAGTAATAGCCGACATGTTGCTGAGTAACAGATATAAGGGCAATTGGACTCACTTGGACTTGGTCTTTGATTAAAATCGGGACCTTGAGACCCGCGAAGACCGGGAAACATAGTCAGTGTTCTTGACGGATTCTCAGTGGACGACCCGTACAGTGGCTATGACAACATCCAGATTTTTGTCTGAAACGAGTTTTAAATACATAAATCTCTTGATTTGACGTTCATTCATATTTTATGCAGCGTGATAGCGACAATGCACGTTTATACGCAGTCAATAAAGATTAAGGGATTATGTCATTGCCACTTAGTAGGTAGTCCTCTAAAATGAAATAATTATAAACGTTGTCATTGCCAACAGTAGTATGTATTTCATAAAAAATTCCAACGATAACGCACCAGAACACCTATAGTCCTCTAAAAGTTTGTTTACCTGCCAAACAGCCACGTAGTGCGAGTTGCATAACAATCACAAGACGAACTGTCAAAATTTTGCTGTGGGTAAGTTCATTTTCCACAAATTCACACCACATCTTTAATGATAAAAAGAGATCATCACCAACAACCCCATGTGCCCTTGAAGATTGAAACAATTATTCTGAGGCACAACAGAGCAGTTGAGAGGTAAGTATACTACAAATCACTGATATCAAAATTCTTCGTATGCCTTCCTTCGGAGGGGATGTAAAGCCGACTCTCCCATATTAGTAGATCTACTGTAAGTAAAAGATCCTCAAGTCTGACTAAATGAAGCCTCTGAGATAAATTTAAATCACCTGTTTCGTCAAATAATCCATCCTCGTTGGTGAAAGGAGCGTAGAAAAATTTGCGTGGACTGACGGAACGGCAAGCCTCATGACCTGAATCTCGCCACGTAAATTAAAGCATAAATTCAATTCAATACCGCGATTTTGAGTAATTTTATACTTGAATAGTTATGGGTGCAATCCGTCCTCAAAAAAAGTTATCATGACTTCTTGGCTGTCCAGGTGACGCTGCGTCGTTGGCAGAGAGGCCGACGTTTCGCCTGTCATGTCGCAGGCTTTTTCAGGGCAGTGGCACAATAATGCTTCGCTTCCAGTGTTATATGTTTTTCAGCCTAGGTGCTCGGGTAACGCATGCGTGCCGTGATTGGCACAGAGGTCCCTCTGATATGACAGGCGAAACGACGGCCCCCCTGCCAATGACGTGGCGTCACCCGGACAGCCTAGAAGTCATGAACTCGAGCCGCGGAAGCCTACGTGTACAGAAAAAAGCTATCAGTCTAACTTTCGAAGTGGCGGGTTAGTAGAAACACTGTGCGGAGACTCGAAACAATCAATCAACGGGCTGAGCGGCACATTGGTGTAAGTCAGTGTTCCCTGCTGGGAGCACATGCCGCTGGTCAGTGACTGTTTATTTGACTGCTGAATGCTGAGGAGTAAGTCTTGTGAGCAAGAGATACTCGTAAACGGTACATTGATAAACTTGCGTCGGTAATGATCTTTGAAATGATTGTCGGTAAGGTAATGACGCATAACAACAAAATGCAGTACCAGATGATGCCGATGAAGAATAATGTAAGAGAAAAGAACAACGTGATACTATTCATTGAATACACAAAGAGTCTAAAGCATGGGAATTCACACTTAAATGTATTTGGACTTCGAAAGTTTGTTAATGTTTCATATAAAAAATGAAATTTTGTACGGTGTTTGACAATGAAAATTAAACATTCCTAGGTATGTAATCCCTCATCCTTGCGTGAATTACTTTCAATGGAATTTTATATCAGATGAAAGTTACTCAACTGTAAAGTTAGAGATAAATCACATACCACTCTTCCACTCAGAAGGTCATATACTACGGAAAAATTGAGTCCCTTTCTTCTTGGTTTATATAACAGTCTCACAACAAATCCTATCTACTACATCAGGTTGCAATACAATTTTAATTTCATTTGCTTCTTTCATCGTTTCTAAGTATCAGTTTCCAGAAGTTCCATTGCATTCAATATTACCTCGGTGTCGTCTAGTACATTTATTATCGAAATATAGACTTTTAGATTGTCTAAATAACATTCTGACAAACTTCGCTTCTGAAAAGCGTTGCGAAAGAAATACAATATCTCGGACAGAAAGGGTATGTTATCATGACTGGCTGTGGCTGTGGTATTAAATTTTTTATTCCATCTTTTTTGCGGTGCTTTATCTCTTAATCTTTACTTCCTACAACTTTGTTTTTCATCACAGTAACAGCTAACATTTTTTCTAGTATCAATTACGAAATAAATATTGTATTACATAAGTAAATAATCTAGAAATTATAAATGATCTACTGGGACTTCCTTGATAGACTCACTATAGGGGATACGCAAAAATATTTTTGTTCCAACCCGAAGAATGCACTAGATACTGTATGATTGACTGATTCATTCAATCACTAAAGATATTTTACATGTCATAGCGCACAGAGATCAATAAAAAATATTCACTATTTATATGTGCTGTGAAAAAATTAGCTACCTTGAAACACTACAAGTTACTGAAAGAATATAGAGTATGATCAGTATTGGCTGCTCTGTGTTCGCTAACGCCATGAACAAACCTTGCTCCGGCCCGCAGCCGACAGTAACGGCTCACGTTTATGCTGTTATTGCAGGCTAGGATCTTCACTTACCGGTTTAGTCTGACAATTTGCTGAGTGGAAAATAGCCGTTAATTTCGAGGACCATTGCAACCCGCTTTAACTAAATTTGTGGATTTATTTTGTGTATTCGTCAGTCACTGAGGATTCGTCGCAATTAGTATGACAATTTATCATCTTATATTAATAAACACAATTAAATTAATTAATTGTTGGCCAATTATTCTATAAATCAATTCAAATTTTCTATTACAAAATTTGATTATTGTAATTAAATTTAATTTTTAAAATTTCAAATGTTATACTTTGATTTAGTTTAAAAACTAACACCATTTTGGAACGATTCGAGATTCATCTTAAGCACCCACTGCCTATAAAAGTGTATAATAACCAGCGTATTTACGAAGGCATCTTTGAGCAGCCTTGAAGACGATGCTTACAAACATTTAAGCTACATCACTAGCTTCCGAATCGCTCAGAGCCATCTTGTCGAACGAAATAATTATAGCCTCAATGTATTTTGTGTTTCGGGGAAATTCAACAGATTACACGAACATGAATTAAGGTCTAAAATTGGTAAGACGGCTTAAAAAAGTGTAGAAACGCATTCAACAGTACATTGATACAACAAACATACATTGATGTGTCTGTAACGAAAATAATTGAAGATTGGCAACCAATGTTAACTATACTTGCATTCCGCGAGAACATTTTGACATCAAATAGAGTTTCTGTTGTTCAATGTCAAAGAACTAGTATCATGAAGAATAATGTGTGCTGCGCGGTTTTGCGGGCTTGCCTAGGACTTGTGCAACGTCATTAGCTGTGCTTCGCTACCCTGAAAGGAAGCTAGAGTTCATAGGTGCGCATGTTCCCTGGACGGACATTGTCTCGCTGTAGGCAGGGCTGCATAAACCCCACGCCAACCATGTTTTGCGTCGTGGAAACTGTGGAACTTTCATATTTATTTTCAGTAACTTCCAGTGCGAGACAACAGCTAATTTTTTCAAAACACATGAAAATAGTATATATTTATCTATAGAAAAAATATTAGGCCAGATTTTGACCTGAACCTATCGACAAGTCTCGTGTTAGAACTTGACCCGGTGCCCTGTTCGGGGTAGACTCCTGGTTGTGGCCTCCACTCCCAGATCACGTGTCCCGCCACCTCGCGCAATGAAAAAATTCACTGTACTTATGGGACGAATGACATTATCAGTTAACGAGCGCGGAATGAATCAACGAATTTATCCAAAAAAAAAAACAAAACAGAACACTCTGAGTACTCATATGTAAAGCTGTATTAAGGACAATTTATTTATGTGAGCTCCCTGCCGTGTCCACCACCGCCTCGATCGCCACCGCTGTTTTCCTCCCAGTTCTACGTGACCCCCTTACCCTCAGCACTCCTCCAGCTTTCACGGGCAAGCTACGATAGTTTTCTCTTCCGGTCGCGGGTTCTTGGAGTGTGCGACAGAGATAAACATTATTTTGATATTTTTGACACAGTGATATAAAATATTCTTGGTGAATAGAGAAATTATTTTAATTTATCTACCACAGTGAAATAATATATTTTTTGATAAAATATGAAATAAACGTATGATATATTACAGAACTTGTAATGTCTTCTATTTTCCCTTCTTTCTACCATACTTGTGTAATATAAGGCTTCAAATACTTCAGAAGCTTACAGTTGTTCCTTGTGGATATGCGAGCAGTGGAATGATAAAACAATGCTAATGTGGTGCATAAAAGAGTATACAACTATAGACAGTAGTCGGTATGTTTTCCAAAAATCACTATTCATCACGTCGCCAGAATGTTCTGTTTTCAATACTTGTGACTCCAGTGCTATTTATAATTATAATTCAGATATTCTAATATAACTCAAATAGTCTGATTGGAGACCCTTCGAGCATTTTAAAATACATTTTTCAACACACATAAGTAACTTGCAGCATATGTAGTTTAGTCTGTCATCAATACAACGTGCATTAAGTTCAATTGATTACAATGCGACATTGCCAGGAAATGATATCTTTCCATGAAAACGTAGCTTCAAGAAGCAATTATATTTGAATGGCAATTGCGTGCGTGGCTTCAATTCAATAGTCAATGGTTGCTAGCGAGATAGGAGCGGAGCTAAACAGGTGGGTCGAATGCTGGTAACGTGGGATGAAGCGAAAGAACCTTCGATATTTCATATGAAATCTCCGCGAGAAATTGACGCACAGGATAAACGAAAGAGAATTTCGCCTTAGCAAAGTCGCACCTCTTAGAATAAAATATCTCAAAAATGAAGGTCACAATGTAAGATGGAAAAATATTTATTAGTTTTCTTTGCTTTCTTCTAAAACTTATTAACGAAAATCGCTTTAAAATCAGGAGAGTTTCGAATGTCTTTATTTTTGGAAATTGTTTTTCCACGACTTCAGAGCGAGTGCATAATATACGCGATTTCTAGAATGTGAGCGGAGTTCATAGGTAAATGCAAATATGATATATCAGAATCCAGGAACCTTTTCCATTACTTTTTGCGCATTCTCCTTATAACCTTAATTTTCTGTACACAGACGATGGTGCTCTCATACAAGACACTAAAACGGATTAGCAGTTTTCAATACAGAAATGATACCAGAATTTCGAAGATTCTCGGTACTCGTATGATATAAGATTTTTAAGAAACAAGACCTAAATAGCTATTGACAATTACATACAAGTATAAATATTCTAGTGAAATGACAAACGTTTAAGACAAGCAATATTTGCATTTCTAAATAACAGAACTTTCTCTTGATACGAGTATATTATCATATTAGAAGCATAAAATATTATAATAATTTCAGTGTCAAGGACTGGGAACTCGTGGATTCTGTATATGGATTCTGTATATTTTATATTTATGAGTCATATACTACATTTATGAGCAATATTGATTTTCTTTTCCCTTAGGTTTCCGTGCGTTTGGTTTGGCGATGGCGGTGAGTAGGTATTTAAAACGAAATAGTTATACTCCTAGGCATTGGCATTGCCAACAATATAATTTATTACAAGAGCAGCTATTACTAGCGCAACTGTTCTTGAACGATGACCTTGCTTCCTTCTCCTTGGCTCAATATTCAGTTGAAATAAATAGCTCGCAGCGAACAATGATGACAACATTCCAAACAAATCTTCGTTGGCGAGAAATAGAAACAACACTCTTTCGTAAGAAAGAACTGTTATCCTCTATGTTCACCAAAAAAATGACCAAGAAATGACCGAGATACTTCGAACTCCTGAGAAAGTTAGAATGCAAATTATTGACAATATAAATTGCGAAGGCATGACTGATTCTCCAAAGTTTGGCATTGCTTCACAAAATGTAGTGGCCTATTTTGAACCTAATACCCCCATTCTACCCGCATTTCTCCAATTCATCGTTCAAGAAAAGTTGCGCGAGTAATATCGATAGCTTAGCCATAAGCATCATCATCATCAGTTTATTGCTGTTTAGAAGCCACAAAACCGGAACTCGTCGTCTAGTCGACTTGTTCTTTAAAATCCCATTCACGATTTTTTTTGAAGAGATTATTTTCGAATATTTTTTGGATCACACCGTTATTAGCGTATGCCGTGGAGGTCGCCGTCCTTTATATTTTGAATTAAGCTGTCAAATAATACAAATGTTGTCAATTCATTTCAATTCTCAATTGTATATGAGATTTTAAACGGAAAACAGTGGCTTGCATTACGTCAGAGGTAGACAACAAAGTCGTTCACATTCAACAATTCAACTAGTAAAACATTTTCTTAGGGGGCAACATACTTTATTTTTATCGGAAACGAAGCGTTCTAGAAATTTCAAACAAGTTCGTATTCCTAAAGGAAAAGAGTTTTGTCGTTATGCCGTTTACTTCAAAATACGTTTTTTGGCGTTATATTGTATTACATTTTTCGATTCCGTTACACCGTACCACTTGGGTTGCTAGAAGGGAGTTCCAGAGTGAATTTATTTTCATTTTAAAGCAGACATAAAATGACTATGCTATAGTGACGAAATTTGTTTCCCGAAAAATCTCATGAACCCTTCTATTACACTGAAAGGGGGTTCTGCTTTTTTGAGTACTATTTAGAATTTCTTCCACCAGAAGATCCCCTGCAAGCTTCTATGACCTTTATACAAATATTTTATAATAAAAAAAAACAAATTAAACTGTGTTTTATTTCCAGTTCAATATTCAAATTAACACGTGTAAGAGTGTGTGGGGGAATGTTAGATCGAAAGTGTCGGGGAAGTTTGTCCGGGGGATCGTTAAGGGAAACGTGTGGGGAATACACAGAAATCATTCTAAAAAAATACGCAGGCAAAAACGTGGTAGAGCTTGTGAAGATGCTTGTAAGGATCGTTAGGGGGAACATACGGGAAAACCCTTAGGATACTATTTTCAATTTATTCCTATCATCTATTTACATGTGTGCTTATTGCCTATCTTACTATGCTAGAGACTTATGAACTAATACTTAATCTAGCTACGTCTTACCTGCTAAATTAATTCTAAATATGTGCATTTAACCTATCGCTGAGCTTTATACCCATTACTATATTTAATTTTGGTGATTGGGTTGCTATAATTATACTGTTTACGACTACAACAGATTTTCATATCGGACTAATAGTTCAAGCGTCCGAAGGGTCTCTCTTTTGCTGTTGTGTTGTAAAACTACAATGATTCTTACTTTTGCTTCTAGTACACTCACACGAGTGGCACGTCAATCATTCTGAAACATTTGTATAAAATTGAACAGGAAATAAATAGTATATAAAAAGTAATTGAATATTATATTAATTGAAGAAAATAAACGACTCTAATATAATTAAGATATGTATTTAAAGATGCGTTTTTTTAAATAAATAAAGAAATAAAATAATTCAGTTACCAATATGTCAGTCATTTTTACCGTTATTTGTAGCTCTATTGTTTAGCTCTGTAGCTTATTGCTCTTTCTATTGTAAACTATTTCTTGTTCTGTATCTTCTGTGTTGTTTTCACTCATTTGCAAAAGTAAGATTATCTCTCTCTATTAAGACGTATTTTCTTACCTTGTATTTTTAACGCCTATTCCTCATAATACTATGCTTACTACATTCTTTTAATTTCCACCGAAGATACTGTAATGAGTCGTAATTTTCCCTTAGTTGTATTTTGTCCATACTGGACTCTAAGAGAAAAAAAACTAGTATAGCCACGACCTACCGAAATAGGAAACCGCAGGTTAGCACTGTCTGATGTCATGAAGACAGCCGACCGGAGAACAAGCACAATAATCATCAGTCAGGAAGGAATTGAACCTTCTTGAGTGAGGACGTAAAGCGTAATCGGGACAGATATGAAATAGAACGCTTTAGCAGTGTTGTGTAATTGAGTGAAGCATTTGAAGTGAATATGTAAACTATTAATTTAATAATTTATTTAAAGATGATGATTCTATAGCATACGCCATAGGGCTGAATAAAGCACCTTATGGGAGATATTGAATTAAAGCAATTTCAAATTCAAAACAAAAGATAAGATGTATTAGAGGAGGATTAATTGAGGACAGTATTGTGAAAAATTAATGCACTAAAATTTGTGGGAGAGTAAATAGAGCAAACTGTCAGTGTGGGATTGGATCTGAATGAATGATTTATGTTGTTTTTGAAACGTAAATATATATCGTTATTAAAATTGTGAATTTAGCTAGACGTTTCGTTGTTGTATCCGTTTTAAAAGAATATTGGGCAAGTTAATTTTTGATTAATAATAAATGTTTTTTGTTTTGAATTTGAAATTGTTTTAATTTAATATCTACCGCTAGTTGCTTTATTGAGGCCTTTGATTATGCTACAGAATCATGATCTCTAAATAAATTATTAAATCAATATTTTTACTTTCCCTCATTAAGTAGATTCATTATATTTTTAATTAATAGAAAAATTGAAAATCAGCTCAGTACCAAGACCTCACACGTAGGTCAACAACTCCTGATCTTATCCTGTTATGGCACATGCGATCCGGAAGTCAGTGGATGTCCCGACCCCATTCGAGAAATAAGCGAGCAGTTCCTGGCCCAAGGAAGTTCGCTCCTGGGACGCCCAGCCTCGGGCCATGCATACTGATGCCCCCGGACAGGAGGAATACGCGACGAGCCATCGCCATGCATGCAGGCTGTGCATCTCAAAGGTCGGGAGGGCGAGAGGTTTCGGATGAGTGTTTAGCACCGTTTGTGACTTTGATAGCCACCCTCTGTGCAGCGCTGTTTTCCAAACACAGTGATTTACAAACACACATTCTGGTAGACTTTCGACCGCCGCGGTAAAATGAGATTTCCTAAACATACCACAAGTAGGCTTAGGAATGAGGTCGGGGTTTCTTATACGGCAAACAAACCGTCTTCTCACTAGCATACTTCGCATTAAGTAAGTTGACACTTGGTCAGATGAGACGCTGTCGTCTATTTGAAAGTCAGATTGATGTTACAGTTCCGATGCAAGGGATCTTCTGAACATCCGAGCAAATATGTAAATATATGAGGGAACATGAGAACATGTGAGTGATTATGTAGTTAGCATTTGGAGGGGAGATATAGTGAACATGCGAGAATAACATATAGGGGAAAATCTATGGAAACACGCAGGGGCATGTGGGGTGAAGAATTAAGAGGATTTAGCTGTTCTTGTGACCGGTACTCTGTAGCAGAGAGGTTATAAAAGGAACAGACACTCACAAGCTCTGTAGAATTAAATTGACTCAATCATGACTGGCCTATATTGCTTCAATTTGTAGTTCACGTTATTGAATGGTGAAGATATATTCATTTTTAAAACAATGATTCACAAAGTCAGGAATGTTAGCACGGGATCAGCTAGTCTGAATATATCCGCTTACGTAAATATGCGGTGCAGCTAATTTCCTACCTTCTGCGTATTAATTCGCAGTTCCCGATTATGCCGGGCATATTAAAAACACAATTCTTGGTCAGAAGTAGTAGACGCCAAAACACAAGTTCTTCTAACGGCAACGGGTCTGAAGACTTTAATAATTCAAACTTTATTTTAATGAATAATATTGTATGTAAACATTAAAACTTGACGAAAAATATTGTGATGTCGGACGCTTTGTTAATATTGTAAATTAAATTGACAGAAAGGAACCTCCTACATTCGAATTACTTTATTTCTGCACTACGTACGGTGTATATCTTTATCAGTTTTGCATTCATGTACTATTTTATAGGATTTGTTAAAGGTAATTACGTCAAAAAATGTCAATACAAAAATATTCCGTTTATAATAATCATGAAAGGTCAAGGAGACAAGAATACTATTTAAAAATATTTCTTGTAGCCAAGATATACTACAACGTTATTATATTTAGAACCAACTTGTTAGAATTTATTAGCATTCTTAGGGAACATAACTCTGAAAACCGGCGGGGATGTCATCGGGGAAAGAAATTTCTTATCTGAAATCTTAAAATAGGTTAAAATACCCGGCCAACAAACTCTACCAGACCCGGGGTCCAGAGATTTCTACAGGAGCCGGGTGATCTTCAAGTTTGAGCTAGAATACGAGTAGCTACTTAGATACCGTATTTAAGAGCATTAAGAAGAAAAAAGCGAAAGCAATAAATCTCTTCCCAACTTCCTAATTTTAACTATGTTTACCACGGGTGCTAACTGAGGCTGACTTACATTTTATATTAACGCAGTGCAAAGGGCTGAAATGCCATGAATATAGTGTTATGGGTGACGAACAAAGTCTCATTTCCTTAAAGACGTCGGATATACTGAACGCTAATTAGTAATAAGAAAGTGTTCAACTAGCATTACAATTACGTAACTGTCACAAATAATACGACGAAAGAGTATCATGTAGCAACAGTTTGCACTTTCACGCCCTTACTTCGTGAGAAAAAGTATTGTTTTCGGAAAACGGCAAATTTTCGCCAGAAAAACTCCTATTTTGTTTTGGAAAAACTACTAGTTTTTGCATTATAAGTATGCTTAAAGGTAATGCAGATAACGAAGAAATCTCTGCGTTTTTTTTCCACAGATAGGACAAGAAACGCTTAAAAAATGGCTCTGGATTCGTTTTCGTTGATCTCTCTGCATTTTCGAAAATTGCAAATGTAGACATAACGCGCGAAAGTACACTATCTGATGCACCACTAGTTGCATTTTTGATTACTTATCTGTCTACTTAAGTTGTAAAATGGAAATGTTGCGAAACTTATGCACTGTTCATTATGTTTCAAACACTTTACATCAATATTAGAGGAATTAAGAATTATTTGAAAGATTTTCCTTTTCATTTATTGCTGAAATCAAGTAAGAAATTTAAATTATCAAATAATTTTCATTGTTTTATAACATTTTAAAGACATTTGTGTACATTTGGACAAGATTCAAATCTGCGCTTTCAGGTATAGCGCGTTTCCCTCCCTCCTTGTGTGCTCTAGGTTATAATTCAATAAACCTAAACCAAAGCATTAACAAAATTTGTACTTATTACAGTTGAACTGTGGAATTTAATTCATTCCTGAGGTTCGACTCATTGCTGTTTACACATTACGAACACAATGAATGTTTTGGTTATCAGTTTTCTGTTGAGTGTCGAATACCTTTGTAATTGAGGAATTGAAATTACAACGAACGAATGTTTAGCGTCATCACAAATTCTATCAGTTTAATTACTTCATAAATTTAGAGTCAATAATTAAATAATGATTCGTGTAGCCTCAATGAACATTGTGATAAATTAATGAGTCTCCAAAGTTATTTGAAATAGGTTTCATTCTCATTAGTTAACTACAGTCTATAAGTTACAATTTATTAGATCACATGGTATAATTTTCGATTAGTATTTACTTTATTCCTTGTATTCTCTGTTTGGGGTATTTATTATCAATAAAGACTTTCCTTTCTATTTATGCAGTTATTCTTACTATTTTAATTTTTCATTACAGGTGAAGGCCTTGTCTTCTAAAGATTCATAAATGGGCTCGTATAATCCCTCTTGTAAGTGATCTTTTTCTGATGTTCGGATTCAACAAATCAAAGCTGCAGCAAGAGTTACATTATATTTATTAAAAAATAAGGTGTTAACTAAGTATGTGGTAATGTGAATAGGTAAATGGCATTATTTGAAAAAATACATTTGTTTTATGTTTTATCGTAAGTTATGAATAATTCTGGTAACTTCGAAAAGAGAGAATTTCTTCTGATTTTAATATTAAGAGCATCTTTTAGCCGTTACAAATTCGAAACGTAAAGATATAAATATAAAATATATTTCAAAACTTTTACTTTTTTGCATATTGCCTATGAAGTGTAGAGAAAGTTTTGTAATGATGCAACCCAAAAAACGACGATTTTTTAAAATAAAAATCTTATTGTGGAATCTTGGTGCTGCAAACTTGGATCAATGTTTTCCCAATACTTAGTCAAATACTTTCTCTAACACGTTCTCTGGTTATAATCTACGTTTTGGGGTACCTTGATATCTAAGAAATAGTTAACGTCAAAACATCTGCACATCTGTCTGTCCGTCTTTCTGAGAACAACGCTTCCGACTACATCACAGAAAGGGTTGTCAAAAAAATGTATATTCCTCCACCAATCTGTCAGATGTCGCAGTTCCTTTCATTTGAAACAGATATTTTGAGTTTTAGGGATAATTTATACTAACGCTCAATATTTTCAATTTTCTCAAAAATAGCCGAACATTTTGAATTATTTTTCTCATATAGAGCAAATATCGCGTATTCAAATTGCACATTGTAATCTCTGGAGTTTTGAAAATTGCAAAATATTTATTTATTCGTCGTCTTCCTACAACTACAATATTGAAGATAGAGTTTTTCGAACGAAATTTACTATCCCCAATTCATTTTAATTAGTGTCATGTTCATTGGCTTGTAAGAATTAGTTGTTGTTGGCTGCTCTGATCGGCGAATATCAATTCGACCAATAGCAGACGAATAGTGGAACACTACCGCGCGCTATCGTTTCTTCCCATTCCTTCCTCTTATTCCACACACTTACATGCAGTAGACTACCACAAATGTCGGCAGACGGGTCGGGAGCTTAGAGCTTGTCCTTACTAGGGCGGTGCCCCGCTGCTGGAAGAAACCTTGTGGGGGAAATCCCCGGTAGCCGACGGGAGGTCAGCGCCGGATCTCAACACCCAGCGAAGAAAAATCACAGCCAGCTCCCGCGACAAAACATGCGCTAAACTTACGGAAATAACGGCGTAAGTAGTTGACGCGTTTGAAATAAGTGATTCAGCCAATCTAATGTCAACTCTTCTCTTTTAAAACGGCAAGTGCCAAATCTCGCCTGGCCAAACTTCCACAAAATTCAACAAAATACTCAACATTTATTCCACGTTTTGATATTTAAGCGTCCGCTAATAAATGCAAAAGACGACAGAAGTTGAATAATATGCGAATTAAATTTTCAATACTACGTAATTAACGTCAATTTCTTTCTTTGGATCTCAAGTTGGTAAGCTAACTTAAGTTCGCGAGCGCAGCCAGCCGGGGGTCCAGATTCAGAATGGGAGAGCGGGGCAGGTGGGGCAACTTCCCCCAGCCCCTATTTCATTGGAAGCCCGAATTTTTATTCCATTCAAAAGAAATGTCATTTTTTATGAATTGACGGGGGAGGGAATTTTTTTTTTTAAACAGGGACATTCTTGGATTAATTGTTCCGGGCCCCTGTTATTCTCTGTGCGCCCCGCTGCCAGCTTCCTCGTCATTTGCAGCGCTGGTTAAGCCGCATCCGTCAGTAGCGCCTACTTCCAGGATAGGGAAAAAGACCAGGAAACCGAGAAAACTAGGCTAAAAGGTCATCGCTGCCTCGACTCGAAGCTTCACGAGATTGCGTTCCGCCTCGGGTACGGGAGCCTGAGTATATGCATTCGTGTATGTATTAGTAGAATTATGCACCTGTATGTCCGTAACTTCACATTATCGCAATTGGCAATTGTGGATTAACTAGCATTATGAGTCATAATCAAAGAGTCCAGGAAAAAAGCACAAAGCTGCGGGACTGACTGAGTTGTTCTAGTCTAGTGGTCTAACGTATTGCTCTAGACACGGCGTGGTTTGTAGATGGCTAGCTTTGAGAGTGAAGAATACAGAAAGCGTAGAATGAATAGTAGTCATGTCATGAATGCTTGTCAATGTACTTGGTAAAAGTGGAAATAATGAAAAAAAAAATTTTAAATTAAGGTAAAATTTACTGATTTGAATTAATTATAATTAAAACTTGAATGAAATTAATTAATTGGCAAAAGTGTTAAATTTGTTTTTTATAAAATATCTACGCTACAAACTAATAAACATAATTTAAAAAATGTTTTATACTTTACTTATGGCGATTTTTATGTCCAACATAAGCACGTTTTGTAAAACAAGTTTATATACAATTTCCAATAGAACAGAATCCGTTACACAGGCAGAGCAGATAGTCATTTCGCACTCGCACTTCAACACTCACAACACTGCGGGAATGCGCCAACTGCTTCACCACTTGCTGCGCGCCGTCTTATACACCTCTGGGCTAAGGGCTCGCTGACTGGCCGTGTCATACGGTCGGCGACGCGCTCTGTTGCGCCTAGTTTTGCGAGACGGCTCTGGTGCGCCTGCTTTTACCGCCCTCTAGTGAGCGGCGCCCGTATCTTCTTGTGGCGCCGTTGTCCCTTGTAGTGCCGCATTACGGGAATAATGACATAATTAGTTGACGCGATTGGAATTAGTGATTCGGCCAATCTAATTTTAACCCTACTCTTTTAACACGGCAAGTGCCAAATCTCGTCGGGCCAAGCATCTACATAATTCAAAAAAATACTCAATGTTCATTCCATGTTTTGATATTTAAGCGCTCGCTAATAAATTCAAAAGATGACAGATTAAGTTTTTGTGGATTTAGTTTTTAATATCACGTAAATAAAACGTTAATTTCTTTCTTTAGCTCTCACGTTGGTAAGCTTTAATAGTTGGCGGGCGCTGCTAGCCGGGGGCCTTTGCTGACACCCTGTGGCGGCTCTTTTCAAGGTGCGCGGGTGAATACTGCAGTGAGAATCCAAATTCATCAGTTTTGTACTTCGACAATTTCAAGAACATGTTCAAATTGTTCCGTTGTTCCAATAAAGATCAAACTGTTCGATTTTGATAGTTTTCACAGTAATGTGTATCACAATAACATATCAGAATAATATACTTCACAACAAAGTTGTTCAGAATATTGTGTATGGCAATTTTTGGTCAAGAACAGCTTAGAAATAGGAAAATAAAGAGAGTACAAGTTGGAGAAATTACAAAACGTTTAGTGGAACACAGCGTAAGAGAATTTAATGCAAAAAATTAAAATATTGAACAAAACATTAACAAATTATAAGGGTAATAAAACTTAAAATTGGTTGTGAAATAAAAGTACCTAAGTGTACAATATAATCCTGACAGTCAGTATAATTATTGAATATGACTGTCAAACGTCGTCATGTATAGAAAATTGATAGCTGATAGAAATTAAGCTAAAATTTCAGGGCAATATAAATGTAAACTACTAAATAAAAAAAACACTTTTTTTACAAAACAAAATCCCGTTAAGTCTGGCTCAATTGATCTAAGAAGCAGAGGTACTTCTGCGTTGGGAGGACGCGATTTCCTTTTAGAGGTCAAGTAGGCTTATATTAATCAATGGGCTCCATACTACAATTAAGAAATAATAAAATTACAAGAATACAAATTATAATAAATAATATATAATGTATAATATATAACAAATAATGAATAAAGATAAATATAAATAACTTATGCAATAAAATAAATAATGTATAAAATATATATATTGATAAATAGAATAAACAAATTATTGTTGAGGTTTGATTATTTCTTAAATCATACGAGTTCCATTTACTTCATTTTCCTTTTATATTGACACCTAAAGCTACGTCTACACGAAAATTCTCAAAAATGTAAATGTTCGATTCTTAATAGGGTTAACTGAAATTTAATAAAATTTATGTGTAGGATAATTCACATTTATAATATATTATATAGTTAACAGATATTGTTTTTTTTAATTGTAAAACGAATACATTTTAATGAAAATAAAATATTCATCGATCTACCCATCAAATTATTCTCGTTTGTGTAGTTCGTATCTTTTTTCATTTTTGTATACAAAACGAGGCAGACTATATGACTTAACTTTCCCCCTAGTATTTTTAAAGAAAAAAAATTGGGCTAAAAGATTTCTGATTTCTGTCAGTGTGCATGCTGTTCGTTAGCTTATAATCGTAAAGAAACTTCTTGAGTTACATTTTTTGTTAGCTGAATTCCAACAAAAATCCGAAACAGAAATGAAAGAAGAAGCTCTAGAAGAAACTGAAGGCATAAAAGAACTGAGAAAGCTAGGTCGAGGGAGAGGGATCGACGATCACCTACAATTTTGATGTATTTTATTTATAGCGGCTTAGTCGAACGACTCTGATGCCACACGCTCAAGAACGTCTGTTTCTTTCGATTGATTGATGACAGACTGCGGGTGCGTAAACAGATAAGCTCATTAATTCTCTAAATGCCTAAAATGTAAGCTTTTTGTTTATTGTGGGAGGTGGCGGTGATCTTCCCCCACTAGATGACGAGATTTATCGTCGACTTACATTCCATCGGTTGCGGATAATTTTCCTAAACAAGTATCTCCCACCTGCAGTGCACCGCATCTGCTAGCGCAAGCTGTATGCTCCGAACTGGTTTCCCGATAAGTGTGGTAGTGCATGAGAGTGTATGTGTGTGAAAGTAAGGGGTGAAGAAAGGGCAGGAAAGAGGAAGGAAAGATCGAGCGCGGCCCGTGGCCTCTTTCGACCGCGGTCCACAGATCAAAGAAAACTATCGATCAGAGCAACCAGTCACTAGAATTCTCCTCCAGACAATGACCAAATTAGACCTAGCTATCTCGCTAGTATCGAATATCCGGACACCGTCGGGACTCAAACCGTAGGACAGCAGTGACATCAGTTGATATCCTGAGCCTCTTTCGGAAGTGAGATCGTCTGCCCTGAAGGGCCTCTAACAAGAAAAAAATGCGTCCGTGACGTGATGCGCACCTTTAGGATTTCGCGCGAGTCAGGGAGGGGGAAGGGAAAGGGGATGGGAAGGGCGGGGAGGGGAGGGGGAGGGGGCGCGTGCGTGGAAGTTATTTTCTCCCCTCGCAAATAATTCCGCTGCCCTCGCGCTCTCGACCTGCAACGGAGAAGGTTAATTGCCGGACACAGCTGCCCTGGCCCGATCCGGCCTGCTCTGCTCTGCTCTTCGCGTTTGGGGAGCAGCGGGGAAGAGCAGAGGGGAAGGCGTGGAGTATTTTTGGCAAACAACTGGATCACAGGGTTAAATGTAAGACGTGTGGAATGCGCATTTTTAGACATGTATTATTATTTATTTTGTTAAATAATTTTAGATTGCTTTAAATCTCATTTTCAGAAAATCCACCTCCTCTACCTAACCAACTCCAAACTTCTCTGGTCATACAATTCAATGTCTTTCAAACATCTTTGAATACTAATAGGCACACGTGGAAACAACACATTAAGTCAGCTGTACAATACGCATTGGCAAACTATGTTCACTCAACAATTCAGCATCTTCTTTATAAATTGAAAACAAATACTCCTTTAAAAATGCATTAACAGACCTATATTTTCATACGCCATTCCAGAATAAAAATACCCGATCTGGCAATATTAATGCTCACCAAAGCTTCCAAAAACGTATTTATACGAAAATTTTCAATACAACATCGTTTATACCAACAGCCAAATACAATACGAACTTTAAATACTGCTAATTACATACTATCTTAATAATATATTCTCAAAATTGTTTACACTCTCACTATCCTGTCCACGTATATCTCATTTTGATTTAGGTCGACAAGGTAACGCCTTAAGCAGTATCAAAACCACATTATGCTTCAAACATGGCTTTGCTAACGCAAATAACCAATTTTTTACTCCAATATATTTCAAATGTTTTTTCCAAAACACTATAAATTATTCTGTTAACTAGAAACACGTTTGATTTTAAAGTCAAGATTAAACATTTTTAAATACGGTTTCCTTTATTATAAAATCATCTTATCTGTGAAATTTTCAAATCGTGGTGATTGTTGATTTGAACAAGTTCCCTGTTTGTTCACTCGGAATTTAAAATAACACCCTTCGTTTCCTTGGTATTTCCATCTTTCTTGGACCTATCTCTGCCAGCCTGACTAGCCTCCCAACGTGTGTGGTAGGGGTAGTCCAATACGTGTGTGTGTGTGAGTAAGCAAGGGAATCTCTTCGAAAACAAGGGTAAGGAAGGAAAGATAGGGTAAGGAAGGAAATCCGTGGCCCGTTCGTTAAGATGTTGCTCTGGTATTTACCCGGTATGGATCTGAGAAATCATGGTACGCGGACAGAGCAGGCGGCCGCTATATTCGGCTCCAAAAGTCTGCATTCGACCAACCTACCTCTTAGTGTCGAAAATCCACCATCGTTGTCGTTGAAACCCTAGGACTTCTAGTCAGAGGCACTGCAGAAACGACAGTTATTTCCTTCAGTTATTTCAGCCCGTTTATTCATTTCAGATTGACTGCGTGTCATTTAAACGGCACACGGTAACCGCAACATTGTATTGCGTGACCGCTCTTCCTTAAAGGCTCCCAGCTTAAGACGCTTCCATTTCATAGAGATATTCGGAAAAAAAATCATAACTTTTACTGATTTAAGGTTGCTTTGCAACTACCAGGATCATGCAGCGTCCACTGTAAATAACATTCGTTTTCTAACTTTTGGGGTAACGGTAAGGGTGGTAGTAGTGGAACTCGCTTACTCGTGTATGGACACACATACACAAACATCCATGCCCCGGGCGAAAAACGAATTCGAAAACCTTCATGCATGAAGCAGCTAAGCACTTTGAGCCTTAGGGCTCTCGATATCCACGTCCACAAAAAGAACCATCATATACACCGCCGAATACGTGACTAAAAATTATCTACCAGTTAAGAGATTCCCTACTTAAAATATAAATTTAATGGCAACATAAATTTAAATCAAACTTTTCACTTGAGTTGCCATTTCCAAAACAAACCAGTGACAATGTAAAAGGGTAATTGTGTATGATCTTGTTCTAGTACAATGTTTTGATCAGATATGAGTAGATCAGAGAGGCTGTACTCGTAATCACCCACTTTTTTGGCGTCGCGTTAGTGGAAATAAATTGCACATGAATAGAAAGACAACCAAGAAAGGAGGCAAATCCCGTTGACTCATGTATGGATAAAGCCACAGCGGAGAAGATTTCCCTTGAAAATTTGCCATGATTTATCCTTTGAGCTCATGAGAGCAAGGATATTTTCAGCATGCAAAAGGGTAGTTAAGGAATGAGTAGAGTTAAAAAGAGAGCATGGTTTGGGTCAGAGGCAGAGGGAATCTGAACGCACGTGACGTCGAGGAACCAACGCGAAACTGCCATCGTCACATGAAAAGCTCGGAACACGGGTAAAGCCACGAAAATGAGAGGTTAGAGAGGGATTTCAGAGAAGAACCGAGGTCGTATGCGGAAATAATGAGACAGACGGAAACTTATTTTCGAGGATATAACACGTTAAGCCTCGCGTGTCCGTAACTCAGCGTAGTTAAGCAACAGTTTTGGAACTTTGAATTAGAAACGTTGCAAACGCGGCAAATACCGAGAAGTGGTCGGCCGAAAGAGTGAAAATTCAGAACGCGCCAGATGTGTAGGTGGAAAAGGGCAGAGGATGGCGGAGCTGAACATGGTTATTTGTGAGGGCGTTCGCGGATCAAAGTGACATTTACTATTTTTTAATCCGCTCGCGGAGCAGTCACCCGTAAAAGAGATGGAAAGACGTGGAGCTGGTGCACGAGGTTCTACGAGCCTTCACATTTGACGTGACGGAAGTGGAAACGTGGGCGGGAGAGGTGCTACGCAGGTCGCTGCTGTAAATCTCGCTGAAGTTCACTAACCGATGACTTTTCCCCTCAAAGCTACGGACCATGGAACACAGTGCACCGCCCCTCAAAAAATATTCTGCATTTTCTTCTTCTTCTTCTTCTTCTTCTTCTTCTTCTTCTTCTTCTTCTTCTTCTTCTTCTTTATGTAGGTTGTACACCTGTGTTTCTTCAAGCTTCATCCAATGTATTTACTAGATGTCGACTGCAGATCTTCTCTCCATCATTTCTGAGGACTTCCAGGTTTTCTCTTTCCTGATGGTATCATATCCCTGGCTATTTTCATCAGTCTGTCACCGCTCATTCGTGTCATATGGTTATTTCATTATTTTCCCCCGATTTCTTGAAATGTGGTAATATAAGTTATTTTACACTGATTTCTTACATCTTGATTTCTTAATCAGTCACTTCTGGTTTCCTCCTATTGATCGCAGTGTGTTCATTTCTACTTTGCTTCTATTTCCACCTTACAACTTACAGAGCCCTTGGATATTACCATCAATTTTGTTTTTTTCTGTTGAAACTATCATTTTAAATCATTTTCCCGTCGTCATGAATTTACACAATAGTCTTTGCAGATTACATTCATAACCTGCTATAATCACTGCGTCATCTGCGTGGCAGACTATGTTTATCTGGTTGTTACACATCATGTGGCCATCTATTGTGTTTAGGCTGTCAATTAGTTTATCCTTTCCGTCATAATCAAACCAATTGATTGATCGATTGATTAATGATTTCGAGAGCGTCATTTCCTAAGACTTTTAGTCCCGTGAGTGTAGTGCATGTTTTACGTTCGTCGACTAGCGGTTATGCGGTCGACTTGCAAACGCCAACCAGGCGGGGCACCAGGAAAACCTGTAAGCTCCCGGAAAGTATGGTAATGTGAAGCATGTGAGTGTAAGTATGTGTAAGTAAGGGGCGAGCATAGGACAAGAGGAAGGAAAGATAGCGCACAGTCCGTCACCCGTTTGTCAGTGTATTCGCCTGGTGTTGACCGGAGAAACCATGGAAAACTACCTATCAGAGATGACGTCCGCTATAATTCTCCTCCAGACAGCGACTGAACTCCACGTAGCAATCTAGCCAGTGTCGAAATTGTTGCCACCGTCGGGATTCGAAACCAAGGACCTCCCGGTCTAAGGCACTATTCGACACGCTCAATGACTCAATCAACAAAAACAACATTGTTTAATCCGCGTGCGCGTCTTCAGTTAATTCGGTCCAGGGGACGTTGGCAGTAGGGGTGGGCGCGACAAAGGGGCCTGAGCCCTCGCACCTCTCGTTCGCTGGCGCACGTAGCCGTCACGGCCGCACGCTCCCTCGCTCGCGCCTGACGCGCTTAATGGCACTCGGCGGACGGGCGAACGGGCGGGC
>BOPP01000003.1:442984-473931 GCA_017312745.1 Gryllus bimaculatus
CGGGCGGGCCCTTAATTAGCCAGTTTGCTGCCTTCCGCGCCGCCGGATCCGGTGTAATTGGGTAGGGCACCCCCCAAGCGAAGAAGCGATTCACAGGTATTTACTTGGCTGTCCGGGTGACGCCGCGTCCAGGGCGAATGTGCCGACGTTTCGGTCGCCATTCTGCGACCTTCCTCAGGGCGTGATGCCACCAATTTCATTACGCCTTTAGGAAGGTCGCAGAATGGCGACCGAAACGTCGGCACCTTTGCCATGGACGCGGCGTCACCCGGACAGCCAAGTAAATACCGACTCCAGCCGCGGAAGCCTTGGCTCTCACATAATTTACAGGTGTCAATTAACGATTAATAATAAGTGTGTGAGTAGTCAGCCTATCCATTTTGTGCCTTTGAGGTATTCTGGGGGTTGAAGCTTTGAAGCTTTTCTCGATTTCACGCTGTTTCGTAAAAAAGAGAAAACGAATTTTACTCTTTTACCAGACCTTGACGATAAAAAACGGATCCTTCGCTTCTATTATAATTAATTAGCCAGTTTGTAGCGTCAGCAGCATCTGGTACACACTGCGTCCTAGGATTTGTGAGTAATTAGCTAAAGCTTCCTCTCAATGGATGATTTACAGATCCTTATTTATTATAATTAATAATGATATTAATCAGGGATGTCTCTCTCAGAAACGTAACAGTCTTTTTTTGCCATTCGAAAGTAATGCTCCATTATAATTTTCATTTTTGAAAACAGAGATTATTCATTATTGATTGTAGGTGGAAAGAATCCATATTGCCTACCATTTTTGCACTTTTACTAGAAAAAGTAATTTTTTGGTGATTTCTCTTCCCTACTTTTTCGTTTGCTCGCAGTGGCGACGGTGGAACGGAGGTACATACACATAGATACTTGACAAAATGTCCCTCGGCGGGACCGTCGACGTCCCTTAGTCGGAACGCGCCAGTGAGGTGGATTTAATAGTTAATTAATTTAAAATTTTTATTGATAATTAATAATTAATTGACAAATAACTTACGTTTGTGGTACTACAACAGTACATACGTATTATTTGTCACTCTCTTAAAATATTATAATATTACATCTTCTAACCGAATCCTTCACCGAATAATTGAACAATTCAAACGTAACTGGAAATTAGGTGACATTGCTAATATCAAACCCTGTGCGCATGAAAGGAAGAGAGAAACAGAAAAAATGTTTTTGTAATTTCAAAAATTCCAGACGTTTTAATGGAAATCGGATGTTTTATTCAACGAGCATTCCAGCAAAAATATTTAGCAGACAATTTGGACAGGTTTTTCCGAAAATATTGAAAAAGTATATTTTTAATTGTCACAATTTCGTTCATAATTACGAACAAATTACTCGTATATTTTATAAAATATGAACCGGACATTGCTTAAAGATTTAATTTTGAGGATCATATTTCGTCAATAAAAAGTTATAATATGCAACAGAGATAATCTCTGCCAACAATTAAGAAGCTGCTGGAGAAACATGTGAAAGGGACGGACAAACGGACAAACGTGTAAAAAAATTTGTAGATATCATGGAGCTCAGACAGGTTGGTTGTTTTCTTCGTTCAAATCTCGAGATCAATTATTCCAAGATTACATAACTTTTTTAGACACATATAAAAGAAATAAAGTGTTTCAATTAATGGTGAAAACAAAATACTCTAAGCATTTTTTTGCAAGGAAACTATAATTTGCAAAAAAATCAGGTATTGAATTCAAGTTTTTCTTTGTGAAAGTTTTCTGTTATTCGCAAAGAAGCCAGAGTGGATATGTTCTTCGCTTCGCGGCAATTGGGGTACTTCTGTTATTACAATTATACACTATTCCTTCCTCTATCTATTAACATGGTAGGCAATTTATAGTGTATGTGAAACTGTGTAATTGACCTAGATCAGTTTCGGAGTACCTAAAACAATGTTACAAGCACCAAAATGAGGCCAAAGAATACCCTACATATGAATCGGTTAAAACCAGAATGGTATAAATGACATATTCTAAATTCTGAGAAAAAAATGTTAATTTGAGCTGTATTTCAGTGGCAATGCATTTTCGTGGTTTTAATGAACAATTGAAATGCCGTGTTTTAATCATAAAATAAAGCACTACGACTACACAATGATATTGAATTAAATAAAGATTTTTCTCGGAATGTATAAAATGTCACTTATACCGTTCGTTAACATTCATATCATATATCATTCTTATTTGATATATAGTAAAGTACACAACAATATACTCTGAAGTTTTATTGACCACCAATTGTTTTTGTCAACACCGTTCTTCGTTTTACCACGTTTTTGGCATTCTATGCCGTCGATAAATAATCAAATTACCTTTTGTAAAATTGTCAAAATTTGTTTATTCTAATTATTTAGGTTTGAAAGAATTTCCAAATGGTACTTTTCTGTAAAAGACACTAGCCTATTTTGAGGCTTTTGCCAAAATAATCAATTTTTATCTTCATTCATTCAATTATCACAATTTATCAAATTTATTACAATTTAATACAATTTATTCAATTTGTGCTTTTGTTAAAAAATTATGCAATTAACACAATAAAGAATGTGGAATGGTAGGATCACAAATTTTCGTTTTTTTCTTTTTGAGTCACATTTTTATTATTCCCAATTTTTAAAATATTTTTAGGTCATCAAATGCAAGCTATCTCGTCCTTTAACCTGAGCGTTGTGGCAAAATTAAAAAATTGTAACAAACACGACTTCCTCGGAGCAGTTAATATACATATATACGGAAGGACAAAAGCCTACCTAACATATCGAAATATTTCTGTTTGCTGCCTACGCGCAAAGTAAAGTGCACCGAAACATTGTTCGCCTGGCTGAACTGTCCTTTGAATAGCTCCCCCGCACGCCCTCACACACGCACACACAGCATCGCCCGCTCGCAGCGCTCTTCGCTCAGCGCAAACAACCGCCTTTCGCCACCTCCCCGCTCCACGCTGAGCTGATCCTGAACCCCTCGCAAAGGTCTCACAGCTGTTTACTCGCGCTCGCAACGTTCCTGGTGAAATCCCTCAGAGGGGCTCAAAAGTCTTTCATGCTTAACCTTTAGTGCACCACACGTGTCTTACAGGCAGAAGAGAAATTTCGGATGTTGGTAACAATGATTTATTTGGAGACTCGCGCGATTCACGCGATGTGTTCGGAAAGAACCCCCCCCCCCATCCTCAAACACTCTATCCGCACATCACCTCATCCTCACGTCTCGACATTCCGATACCGTTCTTTCCGGCACCTCTCCATCCTGACTTCCCCGTAGCGCTCCACCCTCCCATCCCTCCCCATCCTTCCAGCCGATCCTATCCTCACATCCCTTCCTATCCTCATACCTCTCCATGTCCTCACACCCCTTCTGGTCCTCACACCCACCCTATCCTCACACCACTTCCTGTCCTCACACCCCACACTATCCTCAGACCTCTCCCTGTCCTCAAACCCCTCCCTGTCCTCACATCACTACCTATCCTCACATCACTACCTATCCTCACACCTCTCATTCTCGCGTCTCATAATCTTCTCCTTTCCCCAACCTCCCCATGTTTCATTGACCCCTGCGTTTAGCTACCTTCTTCACTGATTTACAGCACTCTTTCGAACAATAAGTATTGTTACCGGGAATTAAATCATCCTCATCCTGACGTGCTATTACATAATCCTTGCCTTGCTGCACTATCACTCTCACAGCCATTTAGAAGCTTCCAGTTTCATTGTTTTCCTTCGCATCCCCCTGCGCTCATATCAGTCTGCCCGGCACTCAGCACGTACCTGCACCGTTATGTCCTCTTATAACCCAGCTCATTTCATCCTCATTCAACCCCACCGTCTGTCACTGCATGCCAACATTCACTAACGTCGCTCCGTCCGCACACCGCACCGTCCTCATGCTCCTCCATCCTCAACAACCCAATCCTCACGTCATTCCTTCATCATCGCTCTGCGTCGTCAAACCACGCTGCCCGGTACCGCTTTATCATCTTCCCCCCCTATCCTCATACCGTTGCCCATTCTCACACCGTTCCCCTTCCTCGCATCACTACATCCTCACACCGTATCATTCTACACCCTCCATTCTCACACTACTCCATCCTCCATCCTTACACCGCTCCATCCTCACACCGCTCCATCCTCACACCGCTCCATCCTCACACCGCTCCATCCTCACACCGCTCCGTTCTCACACCGCTCCGTCCTCGCACCGTTCCATCCTCACACAGCTCTGACCCGCACCGATATATCGCACTGCCCCAAGCCACCCGCGCCTCTCCACCACCCAACAATGGTTCTAACCCTCTCGTCCCGAACCGCAGAGCGATCCAATATCACGCATTCTGTCCCCCGTCTCCCCTGGCACGTTCATCGATGCAGCCATTGGTTGACGACTATTTCCCTCTTGACAGCGGGCGGCGGTCTACAAAAGCGAAATCCGATGCGCAACGAATGCGCCGGAGTTTTGCGAACCAGCAGCCAGAGCCACGGCTTGAGACCGCACGCAATGAACCACCGCGTGGAATGCGTCACGCACAACCCAACTTTCCGAGTTCAGGAATTTAATATCCGGGTTGCTCCTGAACAAAATATCGCCGGACGTTATTGGTGTCCTCACTGCCCCTGGACAACATGTGGTCGAACGTCATTACGACGGTCAGTAGACGAGAGTAACAGGACGCACAAAGACTGATGATCGTCTAGATACTAAAATACAACATTAGTGGTGCTACAGAATGGCACACTCTTTATAATACTAGTTAGTTTCTATGTCTAGTCAGTCTGCGCTATCTATTCAATTAATCATAACAATCTTGGTAATTACAGCATACTGTTCAAATTGTTCGACAACTTCTTTAGTCCCAGCGGCAAGTCCGTGGGAAGTGGAAGGGCAGTTGGTCTTCCTTACAGAAAATCGTGGTAAGTGATCTTTAAAATGATTGTTTGTGGCTATCATTTGTAAATATTTAATGCACTTTCATATATTATATACACTTTTGATGTATCCGGAAAGCATTAAAGAGGTGAGGGAATTCTGATTATATTTAGGATTTATTTTTCATGCCTTTTGTTTTGATGTCAGTAATGACATAAAAAATCAGTCATTACTTTTAGATAATATTGATATCAGAATTTGCTCTTACAGGCCAAAACCGAGTGTAATATGTTTAATGATCTCTTAATAATCGTTTAATGATCATGTAAATAAAACATATGCATATTCATGAATATACAGTATTTTCTGTCGTACCCTTTCTACACCTCTTCCTTCTGTGAGATCTAATCGTACGGGTTGACTTAATAGCTCCTATTTGACGATCTGTGCCTTCCGGCCTAGTAACTCATTACAATACTGGCGTCCTGATTTGTGTGGCTATTGCTCGTACTTAAGGTGCCAGAACTTTCCACCTTACCTGGTAATGTAATGTGGGGTAGCGGTGTTTAAAACCGAAACATTTAGACTGTGATATAACTTTTCAAGGATTCGATATCATCATTCGATGATTTGTCGATCCATAATGAGAATATATTTTTTGGTGTTGCGTACATTTCATTTGATGCTGTAAGATTTCGCGAGTTGGGAAAGTTTTTAATAATATGCATTTATTTCTAAATTATTATTATTATGAACATTATTATTGTTGTCATTATTATTAAAAATTAATAGCAAATGGCCGAAACTTTTACAATTTTGATCTTATAAATTACTGTCTATGTCATGGCTAAGCAAACATTAACAGTCACGAGGTAACAAACAGCATCCACATGCACTTCATGATCAATCATGTGTCACACAATTATCTCCGGTAATTGTAAAACAGCACTCTCTCTAGAAGGTTAAAAGTCTACTTCAAAATTTAAAGCATGTAATTGAATTTCGACGTTCTAAAAAGTTTGTGCCGAGTTTGAACTAATGAAATGGTTTCAGCAAACTCTTTGATGAAATTGTCTGCTCCAATGGAACGAGGATATGTTATTGGAAACGTTAATTCCTAGAAGTAACAATGAAGGTACTTAAATTTTGCAATAGCAAAACTGGTGTTCAAACGAGTTTGCCAAGGCTCTACTTATACATTTCCTAATTCCACAATACCAAACAAATCATTCACTGCGCGGTAATTACTGGAAATCGTTTCCGAAGAGTCGTACGCTGTAAATTAGTTTTTGTATTTGCATTATTTAGCAACCATTCAGAAATAGAAAATGCCTACTGTCATTATCAGAAGCGAGTAGTGACGCTCATCGGTATAAAGTTGCTTTTATTTATTTTACACACATCCATTATTTCAAATATTATGTGTATTTTGATAGATTTTATTCTTTATTAATTTATCACATTATGTATTTTACCATGTCTATTTATCATGCCCTTGGCTATTATGTACTTTTGTAATATTTAGTCTCTATTATATTTCCTTGAATGACCAGTACGCATCCTTTACTTTCACTGAAGATACTGTCAGTCACAATCAAGCATTGTATGCCTCTATATCAATATTCCCTTTCCAAAGCCTTGTACAGGGTTTCTCATGGAATCCTAGTCGTCTATGAAGCAGATTTATCATCTATAGATGTTGGCGTTTAAAGATCTTTACCATATTCAATTTCAGATTCGAAGCACCTTCTTTAACAAACGAAGAAGAATGCAGCATGAAGAATAGTTGTTCCTCTTTTACCTTTGAAGTATTTTTATTATTATTTCTCATTATTATTTTTATTATTATTATTATTATTATTATTATTATTATTATTATATAAATTTAAATTCTGTTGTTTCTGCACTTTGAATTACGTGTGATTGCACTTGTACTGTTGTTGTACAAAACATCTATTATTTTAGTCTTCTCTTTCAAAAAAATATTTGCAAAGGGGTTTTTATGAGACATCTGGAACTAATTCTTTGTTGAAACATGCAACCTTCATTTAGGTTCACTGAGGATTTTTCATTCTCTTTTCTTCTATTATTGGCTGTAAAATGTTGTTTTTTTTGTATTTTTGTTTGTTTGTAATCTATTTCAAGTAAGCTTTGGAACATGCATTTCAAACGAGCAAGATCCACCCTATTTATTAATCTGGCACGAAAGCGTTCTATTTGCTTCCTACGCGAAGCGATTGAGAGTTCCTTCAAAATTTAGATCGATCATGAAAACGTGAAACAGAAAAAAATTGGCAATATATAATATCATTTTCTTTATCTTACAACTATAATTAAATTCAAAATATTTATCTCAGTTCATTAATAAACATAAGTAGCCTTCAATATTCCAAAACCCCAAATACAAATAAGATATTGACGTCTAGAATGTAATTTTAGAAGTTGTCCTTTTTAGCCGTGTTTACTACAGTAAAAGGAACAGAAGGAGCCCAACGTGCAGGCGTGCACGTGCACGTGCAAAAGTGCAGAATTTACGTCCCTCCGACGTCGCTCCGTCCTCTTTAGCGGCGGCGCATTTCTGGCCGAGGCTCCCAGCGGAGCGCTAGCGCAGGGCCCCCGGGCCAGGAAGAGCTCTTCGCTGGCGCTGCAGCGGCCAGCGGCGGATGCAGGCGGCGATCGAATGCACCGGAAGGCCCGAAGCCACGAGGCGCGGGCGAGGAGGAGGAGGAGAAGAAGGGGTAGATGAAGGGGTGGGAGGGGAGCGGAAACGGAAGGGAGGCGCAGAAAGGGGAGGGATGAGGGTCGTCGTGTCTACAAACAATCCCTCCGGAGGGTTCTAGCTCCGGGATAAGTGGTTACGCATGTCGATGGCATGAGCACTAGAGACAGGCGAAAAAGCAATTATTCAGTAACCAATTGCAATAGGAGCGAAAGAGTTTTAAGCATTGATTAAGTGATATTACCGTGAACGTCAATATGTTCTTTAGTTTCGTTTGTGTACTATCCCTGTGGGAGAGAACCCTCCCCGTAGGATGGTGCTTTGGCGTCGATTGACTAATGATTCCGAGTCGCGTAAGTGTAGTACATTTTCCCCCGCAGAAGTTGGCGATAATCTCTACCCGCAGGTTGGTAAAATCCGTTGGATTTTCGGACGGATAGCGGAGTTTTCCCCAACCAGCTATCTCCCAACAGCAGGCACCACCCCGGCCAGGACAAGCTCCGCTTCCCCGATCGCTCTCCCAATGTATGGTAGTGTAGTGCATGCAAGTGTAAGTGTGTGTAAGTAAGAGGCGAGGATAGGACAATAGAGGGAAGGAAAGATCGCACGCAGTCCGTGGCCCGTTTTTAATAGTACTACTCCGGCAGTCGCCTGATATTGATTGGAGAAACCACGGAAATGTACCGATCAGAGCAACCGGCCGCTAGAATTCTCCCCCGGAACCTTATCTATCTAGCGTGTGTCAAAATTTCTGCCACCGTCGGGACTCGATCCGAGGACCGGTGAGAGACACTGCATTGATATCAGTCTACCTCTTCCGGTTCCGATATCGACCTAACAATTACTAGTGAGGCATTTCTCCCAACAGGGATGTCTTCCAGCGAGACATCACACCAGCCGGGACAAGCTTTAATCTCCCGAAGAGGGCTTCACTTATGAATCTCCTATCAGGGGTATTACTACCCCAAAACTCCATCCATGCATTTAACTAATTACATTAAACTAATTAAGAACGGTAAAGATGCTAATAAAACAATAAATAAATCTCAGCTTTCACACGTTCTACTGTTCCCTTCAACTTCATTTTTCCGTGTAGAGGTTTCTGTGTAGTTTGGGAGGTAATTTTGAGCACACCATCTGAGTGGATTACCTGCCCACCGCTTCAACCGTCCACAATCGCCCTCGTGGCGGAAGTGGTCAGGAGGGCTAGGCGGGGCCCGCCGCTCGCCTCCGCCCTCCTGGCCCTTCGGCCCTTCCGGCGGAGGTACCGAGCTGAACCGTTCGCGGAAGCAGAGCTCCTTCCAGAACCACACACAAGCACAGACAACGTTCTCTACCAGGAGGGCCCAAGAAGAGCACAGTTCAGTCGGCATTATGGTGGTGATGATGTATTTGAAGCAAACATTGCACTTAAAAATGTTGATCAAGATCGGCTTTATCATGAAATTAACAACTGACTGGTGGCTCAGGGTATGAATTGATACCACTGCAGTGCCTCATACCGGGAAGAAATAGAGTTTGATGCTCGATGATGGAAAAATTGTTGACTCTAGATATATACTTGGGTCGAATAAAATCACTGTTTGGAAAATTCTAGTGGACGGCGGCTCTGATCGGTAATTTTTCGTGACTCAACACTTGACGAAAGCTTTTAATGTAACCTATCAAACGGGCCACGGTCTCCGCGCAATATTTTCTTCCTCTTCTTCGCCTTATTCTCACCTCTCTCTTACATGGTCTGCACTACCACAAATTCAGAGTCAGAAGTTCGGACCTTAGAACATGTTTCGACTGAGACGGGACCCCGCTGGTGGAATACACCTGTGTATTACCCTTCATGTCGTCGTGTAGGTCGGCGCCGGATCTCACCATTACCACCACCTCTCGAGATAGAAACACGCACTATACTTACGAAACTAATGATCTTAGCAGTTGACCCGCCCGGTATCATTAACCAATGAATGAAAATTCATATTGGGTTTGTCTTTTTAGCACTTGTAAAGTGCTTGCACAAAGCACATGAAAAGTAGACATCCTTTTAGAGTATTTGAATAATCTGCGTCCGTCATTTACTCACGGTTAAAGTATTTCCTCTCTAAAAATTGAGACAAATAAGGTGTTATTCGACATCTCTAGGTCTGCTGGTAACGAAGTGATGAATTGTTTTCGGATCTATCCATGGGGTTCTAAGACATTTCTTTTTTTCTGTGTAATATAAACGATAGTATAGAATAATTTCAACAACAAAATTATATTCTAACATAAATATTCACGAATGTTGAGATTGTGCAAATGAAGGTTATTTTCAACAAGAAAATTATATTCTAATGTGAATCTATGGGAATGGTATGGTTAGTTTTAAAACAGGAGCTTGAAAATGTACAAGTTCTCTTTAATACGCCACCTACAGCACACTAAATGAATGTACTTTTCAGATCACATCTTTTAGGGGCATTTGGGTTGTTCTCGATCACCGTTTTCTGCGGCGAGTAGTGGCCATAGCCCGAAAGAATATCCGCCAAGAATTATTATCATTGTTTGTATTCCCATTATTTTATTTTATGTTATTTTTAATATATTATTTTTACGTATTAGCCCGATGCCGAAAGAATCACAGAACCGTAAGTTTAAAGTTTCGTTTTATTTAGAATTTGCTTTGTAGAAATATTCTATATGAAAATATTTTAAAGAGAGATTAAATCGTCGGTCACGCCATATTCAGCTAGTAAAGCTTATCCCGTAAACATTAATTGTTTTGAAACATCCAAGGCCTTGCAATGACTTCAAAATAAACTTATAATAATAGCACATTATCAATTCCCATTTAAAACGTAGTGAATTATTGAAAAACAAACGAGCAATGGGTTATTATAACACATACATATGTAATATGGTCAACCAAGAATTACACTTTATCTAATTGTTTTAATATATTTATTATAATGTTACCAAATATTTGAGCAACCTTGACTACTGCAAGCCACAATTTTTCACTATTTGAAACTTGTAAACCGTGTTGATTCAGCCATGTGAATTGAATTGTTCCCACTACAAGCCTCCCATTCAGCAAAGTGTTTTACTGTTGGAGTATATGATATGAAAGCACAACAAACCACATAAATTTTATATCGTCAATAATTGCTTCCACCAAATCGGATTATCTTGGGTAAAAAACGGACACTTCAGTTAAGCCCGCACTTCACTAACGTAAACTCAATTAAATTACGTCAATAATACTAATGACAATGCACAAAAACATAACTCTAACCGGACTATTATTTATTATTAGATTTTAGTGAGGAATTTTAGTCTACCACGTGTATACATTTTCATATTTATGCAAATAAAAATATATTTCCCCTAATAAGCTTATGTGTATTGGGAGCATTTGTATGGAGTATAATAATATTAAAATTATTTCCGCAGGTGAATATATTGTTTTACAACAACAAAATTATTCAGCTGCAAAATAAGGCTCTTTTCATACGAAGAATTCGAGAAGGTGGAATGACGAATAAAAATAGTATGATGAAATGAATTAGATAAACGTTTGTGACAAATTACATTGTGTCTTTACAAATTTCTCATCAAACGAAATTATGTAATGGATTTGTTGATTTAAAAGTGCTTCTGTATTGCATGAAGGCAGTGATATGGTAAATCTCTAGCACCAATAGTTTAGTATTATAATAAACAAACGAAATACAATATCAAAATGCTGAATCAAAATTGTGTAGCGTTGCTTACATCCTCAACTAGATATGATTAACAAATGCATCGTGACACAGAAGCTAGTTAATACAAACGTGCCTTGAATCTAACCTAGAGGAAATTTGGTGGATTGAAGGATACCGTGTCGTTGTAAAATTCGTTGTTTTAGATTCACCAGATGTAATTTTCTGATGTTTAATCTTAAACAAATGCGTTGAAGCATTTCAATTCTTAACGATGTTTGATGTTCTGAAAGAAAATAATTCATGTTATTAATTTAATAGTGCTTTGTGCCGCTAAGAGCTAATACACACAAGAAAATTAGCTTTGTGTATTTTTCACAGAAACTTTGACCTTACAGTGGATCTTGACGCAAAATAAATTATTATAGTGATATAAAAGATATAAATTCGTTTGTTTTTACAGAAAATGTAACAAAAAATTATTTGTGTCTGATATTCAGGAATGTTCACTTACCGTGTACATGTTTTTCAGATATCACTATGAGAAACTTCATTTTTCTTTGAAAGTTGTGATAATTCATGCTTCAAAGTGTGCTTAAAGTTGAGTTAGGGCTAGTGTCTTTTACGATAAGTAGTTCCAGTAATTAATTTTGAAGATATTAACATTTACGTACAAGTTTTCAGAAACCCACTGCTATTCCGCATTTAAGCAATGGGGAAAAGGGAGAATACTAATGCAGTAGTGGAAGACAACAACTTAGTGAAAAAAGTGAAAAAGAGAAACTTAGTGTAAAAGTAATTAGTGAATTGGAAGTCACATTTAATAGCTTCAATTCTGATATTGAAGAGAAATTTTAAGACATTAAGCATTGTGTTGGCTTCGTGTCTTTAATATTTGGTGCCGTGTTTATTTAAAGAAATACAAGCAATTGAAAGACGAATTTAAAAAACATTAAAACAATTCTAAAGAAAAATAACTTTATATCTGATTGGAATTGAGAAGAACTCGCAAAGTGACGATATTATCTTGCACAGCAATATATTTGTGACGATATTATCATGATATTATCTGAACTACGTACAAGATAAAGGAATAGAAAGTATAGTGCACACGTACCAAAATTTTACGGTAAGTGAAAAGAAATTCTATAATGACGGTAAGTGAAAAAAATCGATGTGGCAAGGAAAAAAATGAAGCTTTAAACTCATATAGAAATCTAAATTTTTCATAGCCAGCAGCATATCATTCACAATATTCTTGAAATTTGAGTCTTTCCTGTTTCCCAAAAATCCATTTATTACATTCTAAAATTCTGACCAAGCGAGTTTTTCCTGACAAGTCTTTACATTTTCGTCAGTTAGATTCCTAATCTGGGAACCCGTAAAGTTTCCTTCTTTTAGTTTAGCGTCAGACAGAAAGGATACTGTGACTGATATATTTTAAACAGTCTCCATCTTTACTCAACAACTTAGCAAACTCTTTCATTATTCCGAGTTTAATACGGAGTGATGGGAGATTTATCATACATAGATTTACCAAGCTATTACATTCCTGAATCCTGGATTCATTGTTGCTCTGGCAGGTCAGTCCTATCTCACCCCGTGTAGAGGACATGCACGACAATCCATAGGCATTGGAAACAGGGACATTTTGTAGAGCCTGACATGTGCGAAAATCAGTCCCATAACTTTTAGATCACCACATAAAACCCATTCGTTCTCTGAATAGTTTATTGCCGTTAATATCATTGCAAGGGTTTGGTAGCTTTCCCTCAACAACGGCGAATATGCTACTGATATTGGACCAACATCTATTGGTAATGTGTAGAAGAACAGCCTTCAGATTTCTTTCGGTTGCGTCAATAACTAACTTCCATTCGTTTCCTTTGATATTACTCCTTCGATGTTATTACAGTCAACAACAAGGCCATCTTCAGTAAAATCCCCCTGAAAATCTTCTTCCCTTGTTCAATACCATGAGAATGTTGAACCAGGAGCTAGCATTATTTTCTCTTTCAAACGAAATCTCAAATTTGTGATAATTCCTTTGAGAGACCCAGATCCCTTGGGTTCACCTCGAATACTTCGATGTTTAGTTTGTACGTAGGGTAGGTGTCATTTCATCACAATCTTCAGAATAAGATGGTGACGATGATGATGACGACGACTGTAGAGTTACAGGTGGCTTACGTACAGGAATGGCGTGTGGTCCAGGTGTAATGGCTGATTTCAAGTTTGGTTACCCAAGTCTTCGAATGCTTTTCTTGTTATGCCCGTCAAATTTTCACCATACAAAAATAGCAGCCATCTATTGATTTGTTTTCTCTCGTCACACCTTCGGAATTCCAAAAGATAAAGACTTCTGCTTTCTCTCGGACCATTTTTTAAACCATTAACACACTATGATACTCACCGTGTGGCGCAAATCTTTTGTCTTGGACTTCTAACTTGACACGAAAATAAGCTAGGTGGCCGTTTTTACGAATGAGGTTATGTCTTGTCTACTAGTTTGCCAAGTCAGTGATTCACAAACGTAACAAAACCTGTTAGGATCATTTGCACACACAATCGACTTGACGAGCTAGCCATTTTAAAACTCACTTGCTAAATAAATTAGTTACACTTACTGCACTTACCAAATAACTTAAGCATACTTACGAAAGAGATCAAAACGGCTACAACAAAACAAAGACATTGATCAATATCTATCTTATCCTAAATGACCGTTTTCGATTGCTCCATCGACTGCTGTTACGCGAGAAAATTAAAAAAGGAAAATACGTGATTATGTAACATCTGTGGGTGTTACAGCAAATCTGATTCCATATTCGCAAACAGGCTTAAGAAATAATTCGAAATACACCCACTTTCATGCAAAGTCTCAAACTGGTGATGGTCTGTGTAATTAATAGTACGCAGTGGTATGAGATAGTCTGTAAGGCAAATGAAAGCTGACCCTATCCTCGGTCTAGAACGTCCTTTTCACAAAATTCTATACCTAAAGTTGTATTAAATTGAATGCTGACACCACAATTACGAAGGACTACAAATTTTATAGACTGACGTTTTATAGATTAACGTTTAAAAGACAAACTAACAAGTATTACAGATTGACAATTTTACTAGATCTAACTAGGCAGTGTACTTCACGATGACTTTCAAAATTTGATTTAACAATCATCAATCACAGCTTCAGTCATATAAAAAATTAGCTGGATAACAAATACAGTCGAAACTAAACTGGATGTTGAAAAAATAATTCCTTATAGTTTATTCCTAATAAGAAGAAAAATTTTTAATAATATATGTGCCAATAGTTTTATGTAATGGGTTTGCGTAACGTAATATAACATATTTTAGCACGTTTTCCCATGCACTGGAAAAGCAGACTGAGTTAGAGAAAGAGCAGTCACGAGGAAATCAGATTGGTTTCAGATCTGATTTTACATCCCAAAATTAAAAACAAAGACTATTTAGCATTATGAACGTCATTTCCTCAGCGTGACCACAAAACAGAAGGTATTCGGTTGGAAAGTAGTTCCATCCGCCACCACGGGGATGCTGACGCGCTGCGGTCGTCCAAGTGGGAATTTACGGGCCCTAAATCGCGGTTCGTAGCTCCCAGTGGGAGGCGAGATGTTTGATGCCCGCAGGCATGGTGGAGGTGGCGGCGGTTGCGACAGTAGAGAACGACGAAAAACGGTGGAGGAAGAGGCAGGGAAGAACGGAGAAGGGGAGTGACGGTGATGGAGATGGTGGCGTGGGAGGAGAACGAGACGTAAGAAGCTGGGCGGAGATGAAGATTCTGACAGGGGGAAAAGGGGAGAGAGATATATATTAAGAAGCAAATAGCAAGCTAGCTAATATTAAGAAGGTGGCGCTTGACTCAGGGATAGGCACAGGGATCGACAATTGGAACGAAAACTGCGGCGGGAACACACCCGGAAAAAGGATAGAGAGTAGGTGAAAATGCAGATACGAGCAGAGGAGAACGATAGAGAGGGATGGAGGTGAGTACGGAATCTGCAGGCGGAGATGTGACGTCGGAGGCAGGGGTTGGACGTGGGTGGTTGAAAGCAGGGAGCGTAGACATGGGTTCGAAGGCGAGGATTTGGAGACAGGAGTTTGCAAGGGAGAAGGATTTGCTTCGAAGGTGTGGTTTCGGGAGCGGAGTTTCGGTAGAAGGGTTTCTGGAACGGAGTTTTGGCGGCAGAGTTTCCAAGGCGGGGTTTCATGATCAGGGTTTCGGGGGCGAGCTTTCGGAGACGGGGGTCGCAGAGTAGAAGGTGGATGACAGGGAAGACCGGCCAAGCAAGAGTGAGAATGGCGGAGGAGTATGGTATGCCTACATTCAGGAGGAGGTAGAATCTGAGAGAAAACATCGTGGCAGAGGTCGGTGTCGGTGTGGGTGCCAGAGCAACACGTGACTGCGGCAATATACGATACACACGATAAGGCAATTGAGTAGGCGGAGGCAATCGAGGATCGACGAGAAATCTGGTTCGGAAGGAGGGGCTCGAGCGAGGATGGGGGCGGGGGGTGGAGGTTGGTTGGCTTCCCTCGGCATCGGGCGCGAGAGCGGAACGCAGGGCGATGGTCGCGAGTTGAGGGCGCAAACGGCAGCGGAGAGGAAAGAGGAAATGGGGCCCCTGCGGGGAAAACTTCCTTAGTGCCCTGCGAGCAACCGCCCGAGCGCCCAACCGCCGCCGGCGCGGATCAATTGAAGCTGACGACGGATTCCGCCCCCGGCTGAGCGCTCGCGCTGCGGTGGGCGTCCGTCAGACTCAGGCGCGGAAGTCTACTAAACGGCCCCCTTGCGCCAAATCCCTTGGCTGTTTCTTGCACTTCAACATTAGTCCCCTTCTGCATTCCCTTTTTATTTCATCCTTCCCTTTATCTTTCAAGTCGTTGCCTTTTTAGTCATTATCGTTCTAGTCGTTATCGTTCTAGTCGTTATCTTTCTAGTCGTTATCTATTTAGTCGTTATCTTTCTGGCCTCTCTCCTAGCCTCTCTCCTTCTAGCCTCTCTTCTGCTAGCCTCTCTCCTGCTCGCCTCTCTCCTTCTAACCTTTCTCATTCTAGCCTCTTTATTTCTAAATCTTAATTAGCATTTGTATTTCTAACCTCGTATTTCATAATGTATGTCGTTTTAGATCTCAAAATCTACAAAAGAGCCACCTAGGGCAAATCTATCAGACTCCGATTACTCTTCTACTTTATTCTTTTCTTCGTATTCTTTTCCTCATTGAAAGAGAATCATACATTTTTATGTTTGCCATATTTTTAACATCATTAGGTGACTTGTTTAATAACCGAATCTAGAGATCAATTTTTATGCTTACTTTTTTAACTCTATTCATTCTAAAGACCTTAAAACGTAATAAGATTTACTTAAAATGTCGTATGTTTTTTAATTTGTTTTATAAGTGTGTTGAACAAGTGGGGTTTTATTAATAGCACAACGGGAGTAAATACGCTTCTTGACAAAAGTGTTGGTAGGAACACAAGTCAACGTTAATTTGGGAGTTGTATCATTTTACCTGTAACAGGTTTATCATCTCACTTCATCTCATCTCACTGAGAACATTATATTTGTACAAAAAGAGTGAGTTATTTACAACTCGTTTTAAGAAACTCTTAACATACAATGTAGGCTTTCACAGCCGGTTTCTACATCATAATCAGTTATTTCCGGGCTTGAAGGCCGCGGTCCAACGGAGACTTGTCCAAACGTTTCGCCTTCAACTGTGGCAGGCATCATCAGATGTGTTGCTGGCGGGGGCGAATTGTCCCTGTATTCATGGTGAAAGGCGAGGTTCGTGCCTTCGCGTCTGATTGGGTCACGCCACCTGTTCTCGCGCCTGTTGGGACCCGCGCGACCCAATCATCGCATGTAAATACATTGTAAACTGCTTTTCACATTTTCTCAGACATATGACAAATGGCGTAATTCAATTTAAGTCTTCCGATAAAATCTCCAAATTAACAAAATGAACCAATATTGACAAAATGAGTTACAAAAAACCTTTCTAAACACACGTATGTAAAACATATAAAATAATATACTGCTTAGTTTTCTTTAACAGCGCTAGCAAAACATTAAATATGTAGAACGACAACTTAATTTTCATCTCTTGGGCTTTACGTGGCGCGTTCTTTTACATTTCTGTACTTCCTCGACGTTTTCTCCTTCTACCAAAAATATATATTATTTCATCTTGTTCGAATCATTCTTTGTTATGTTGATCATATTTCTATATTCTTTATTTTATGGCACATTTAACGCTAATACGTTTACCCATTTAACGTTTTATTATGTCTTTAGTTTTGATTGGAAGCAATGTTTTTCTAGGATTACGGTTAAATTTGCATATATTTTTTCTCTCTCTATTTTCTTTTTATTCCTTGAGTTTAAAATTTTGCAATAACGTTTATAAACTTTACCTTTTGAAGATAAAGTTCTGCTTATTTGCTTGGCTGTCCGGGTGACGTCCCGTCCATGGCGAAGGTGCCGACGTTTCGGTCGCCATTCGGCGACCTTCCTCAGGGCGTAATGCGCTGAGATGTACATCTAATACTGACCGCGGAAGCCTCGCTCTCAAAATTGTACTTATTTTACTGGGAAATACTATACTTGTTACTCACAAATAATTGACATTCTATACGATATTGGGTTGAAATTTTTTTCTGCAATAAATATTAGCATGTCACGTTTTTATAACTTGAGAAATTCTATTTCTGCATTTGTACTCATTCTCTGTATCCGCTTGGTGTTGAATAATTATAATGCATATCAAACTCTCATTGTTTTACTATCCGATACAGAACATGGTCCTTTCAAGCCACAAGTTTTTACTAATTCTCCAAATTTATTGAATTGGGTTTCATTTTTCCATGACTTTTACTTTTCGGTCTTTTCAAATTCATTTAAGACTGACAAGAATATTAAATAAGATTACACGCCAAATTACTAACAATAATTTATATGTTTGCGTGTGTAATGCAAAACATGAACTTCCGAGGCCTGTATTTCCTGCTACATCAACACTTGCGATCGTTTTACCACAAATGTGTATGGAATATCTGTGTTACGGTTGTGCGAGGTAAGTAAAGTGTCAAAAGAGTGAATATTTTCCACACTGTGAATAAAAATGTGTTACACGATAGTGGTTATAAGTTCAAGCAATTATGATGACAATTTAGATGTTCCTAAGGTATATATTACTGCGCTCAAATTACGTCGAGATTGTTCGCAAAACCAAAACTGAACCCTAGGAAATGATTTAATAATAAGTTTAGACATTTAGTATACAACTATCTCATTTATTGTCATCGAATCTATAAGATCTACCCTAAATAAATAAATAAATTCTGAAACTACAGCATTTATTTTCTAATGCATTTTGATAAAACGAATGCAATTAGGTCCGCAGTATTGGGGGGCTAACGTGGGAGGCAGAGGACTGTTGAAATGATTCGGATGAGCCACTTTTAAGCCTTTTCGAATTAACTTGTTAACTTAGATTTCTAAACTTGGAGGAGCACTGCGTGAATGGATTGCGACGCAAACGCATTGCCTGTAAATGTTAGTGTCTTCAGGTATGTCACTATTACACAGTGAGAATTCAGTACATGTAGATTGAATGGAATTAAAAAATATATAATTAATATTGACTAAATAATACATTTAGTTGCTACTAAGCAACTTCATTTTCTGTTGAAAATATTAAAATAATTGTAGTAGCTGAAAGCATTTGTAGTTGAAACTTATTAAAGTTGTTGCAATCATCAATTAGAATGAAATTCAAGGTAAAACATAACATAACACATTGTTGCTGAAGTGAGAGAATTAGTACACTGTATACAAACGAACTGTTTATGATACATTGTAGACACTTTAAGGTTGATTACGCGCGTAGGTGTGTGACGTCATCCTCCTGCAGAGCGGAGATCGCGGTGGTTACATGCAAACGCTTGTGGTGACATGGCCCGCGTTCTTTGTATTGCAACGAAAAAGCACGTTTCAAATACCAAGTTGTTTAATGAATAATCATCATTGTCGAACATGACATGTGGTGGTGCAGTAATTATTTGCATATTCCATTAATGACGTTTAGTAATTATAATGGCAAGCACACTGTAGCAAACAAGTAAAGTAAAATGAGACATCACTGGCAATTACAGGATGTTACTTTGAATGCCACGGATGCGGGCATTGTTGCATAATAGGTACGTCGTTATTACTGCTTGTGACGTTATCATGTGCAGCACATTATATGAAATCATGTGTCGGCGATTGGCACGATGCGAGTCAATGCATTCGTGCAGTAAAGTTCACAGTTACTACACATTAACTGAAATGTAGTGAACTTCGTGAAGCATCGCACAAATACGTGTGTCTGGCAGAGACACCTGCACGCGACTGCCTGGCTGTATGACGCAATCATTTACAGGTCGTGTTGTAAGAATTGTTTATACTGAGAGCTTACACTCACGTGTTCGTAATTAGCATGAGTTAGGCATGATGTGTGTCACAATTCATTGTGGCACAGGAATGTTCACCGCTACCACATGTTAACTGGATTATAGTGAATTTCGTGGAGTAACGCAAAAACGCGTGTAGCCCGGGGTGGCGTCAGGGACCAACTGAATTCATGAGGGTCGGTGGTGAGCAGTGTAAACAACATCGCGCGTGAACTGCTGCTGCGTCAATCAGATTGAATCTTTTCAAATTTATTTAATAATACATTGTGTCGTAACTAGTTTATAATCAAAATAATTTCATATGAATTTCAATGTAATTAAGCATAATAGCTTTTATGAAGCTAATATTTAGTTAAATTTGTGCGATGCAGTTGACGAATGAATTTTGCGTTGGAATCGTTTGATGAGCCGTCAGCTGAGAGGCAAGGTGAGACAAGGATCCCGCAGAAGGCCGGTGGGCGGGGAAGAGACACGATGTACGACCATTGGAAAGGCATAGAACGTTTTATGAAATACTAAATGTAAAAAGGACCCGACTCGTGGCCTAGAGTGTGCAATCACATTAAATGTATAAATTTGCATCTTAAAATACAGGAAGTATACCAGAAAGTTCGAACAACCAGCATGCTTCTTGCACCTGTGCTGACTGCTATTCATCAGGGAAAAAAGCTTAAATTTGTCACACGCCAATACCAAAATTGGATGTCCACAGATTGGTAACATGTGGCCTTTTCAGATGAACCACATTTTCTGCTCCAGAAGACAGATCGTCATTGACGTTTACGCGTGAAACATGTGAACGCAAACGCACTGCAACAACGACAGGTCCAGATCGGGGGATGGAGCGTGATGGTGTAGGGAATGTTTTCGTGGCCTTTCATTTTTGGAGGCACAATGGATCCATAGAAGTGTGCAGCCATCCTTGGGGACCATGATCACCCCTTTATGTATGAGGTTATCCCTCAGCATCTACCAGCAGGACAATGCAACATGTCACACAGTTCGCAGTGTACGTGCGTGGTTTGCAGATCACCAGGATGAGTTAACAGTACTTCCCTGAACACCAAATTCCCTTAATATTGAATCAAGAATCTGTGAACCAACTCGTTGAGGCTGTTTGCGCAATGCACCGGTAACCGAGGACCTTAGAGCAGCTGGCCACGTCACTAGTGTCGGCATGGCTCCACGTTTCTGTCGCCATCTTTCGCTGTAGCATTACAATCCTCTCTCTTTACTATGTAAAGATCTTTGTAGGCGAAAAAAAAAGTCCAAAAATTCTGTTCAAATGGATGTTGATAGTACTTTGCAAGCTGAGAGAAACAATTCGTAATTTACTATAAGACAATATATAATATCATATATTAAGTTAAATGATTAACCCTATAATCCGAGTGGCACAAAATCTTTAAGACTTAACAGTCATTCATATGTTCGAGTTAATCCTATTGTCGAGTCACTTGCGCCTTTATTATGAGAGCTTATTTAATTTGGAATTTCCTGCACCGAATATATTTGAAACCGTTTGTAATAACTCTGCAGAGTCAACGTAAATGAGTTATAATACGGTACTGCATTTATAACAGAATTACACAATTAATTAACAATCGGTGTAAATTACTTTGCCAAGTGACAGACTCTCTTCGCAGTAGCGTCTGGCGGTGAATCGCAGAGTACCTCATATCCGAGTAAGTAGTCGAACTTCCAGCCGCAGTCATCAGGATCGCAGTGGCGCAAAATTTGGCAACTCAATCAGCTCAACAGAGCGAACGCAGCGCTGCCGGCGGGCGCCAGCTGCGCGGCTTTTCGAGGAGAATTGCTACTTCCGCAAGCGGCTCCGCAGCCGTCACCGCCGCCGCCGCCGCCTCATGTGCGCTGCAGAAGGTGCGGCGAGGAGACAGAGAGGAGGTGATAAAGGGGAGGTTGAGAGCTGAGAGCGGTGAAGTATTATCCGCGCACGTTTTCGTAAGTCCTAGCTTCGCTAGACGTGAGAGAAGTAGGGAGTATAATAATAAGTATTATTATTATTATTATTAATAATAATAATAATAATAATAATAATAATAATAATAATAATTTATTAAGAAAATAGCGGATTTGCGGTGTATTTTACTCAGAATCCCTTATGCACGTGCGTTGAACCAGCAAATGGGAAATAGTAAGAGAAAATGTGGTTCTTGAGAGCTGTCATCATCTAAGATTCAGTAATATATAACTACACTTACTGAAACGCAGGTTATGCAAGTATAAGAATAAATGTCTTTAAATTGTGTTGCAGCACAGCGGTGAAGTGTGGGAGTGAACTCGCCCAACATTCTATACCGTGGCTCCGGAGTTCAAATTAATAATAAAGAGACATGTATAAGCAGGTAACAGGCTCACGGCAGGTTTTATCTGTGTTCCGGCATCCTCATATCCTCCGTTGTTGAACAGAGCAGGGAGAGATAATAAAGAACTTCACTCCTAAGAGTAAAGAAATAATAAGACCACGGCTGTTTATTGCTACATTTGTATAGGCACCACACTCATTACCCACACATGAATGTTTTGTAGATAAAAACATGTTTAATTTACTCAGAACACGAAATTGTGTTGTGCTGAGGATTGTGAAGTAGGTATCAATATTGTATTATATTTACCATGATGCCACGGTTAACTTGAACGAATGCGTACGGAATATATTGTTTTATACTTACATCGCATTTGTCAGCTACTATATCGACATGATTGTACATTATCGCGTGACACCGCGTCGATGGCTGATGTGCCGACGTTTCGACCGACATGTCGACATCGACGCGGCGTCACCCGGACAGCCCAGATCATGACTCTGGCCGCGGAAGCCTACGACATCATGATTGTACATTGTTTCATTGCCGACATTGTACTTAGTTTACAATTGATTAAATGACGTTTAAGCTGTTCGAATACTTTACTGAATGATGTTTAATTAAGCTTTTCCAAGCCTGAGCTGTACTTCAAATTATTTATTTGAGCAGTTGAAACACCACAGTGTCCACAGTCTCAACTGTATTTCTGATACATTTAGTAGTTTTTATTACTTTATTTATTCTCTTCCTATCAATATTTAATATTATTGATACTTTTTAGTTTAGTTCAAAAACTTCTTATTGATAGACGTTGCACAGAACGTTTGCGTCCATCGGTGGCATTGTAATCCAATTCCGGTACACGGATAAGCTCAATGAAGCGGTGTCAACGGTAGACCCTTGAACAAATTACAATATAATTGAAGAAACATTCTATATAAAACTGATGATTATCGTTATATTCTGCAAATTTTCGAAAATTTCAAAAATTTAATTGTTTGAGCGAACAAATATATTTCTGAAGATTGTAATTTTCTGTTATAAAATTGGTTTTCCAAAAATAGATATTTAAATAAGTTCAAGTATAGCATTTACGGCATATGAATACTTGTTATAGTATCATTCTTAGCGCAGTTAAAGCAATTTAAAAAATAAGATTTTCACACAAAAAATTGCCCCAAATATTTACATTTTCTAAACCATAATAACGTAGTGAAAATAAAATGTTTTTGACAAAAAAATCTTGTGGGTGAAAAGTTGCCCTTTGTGACTAATAAGATGATTTGTATTTGTAAGTAGTAAATTGCTTCCTCTAACACGAGAGTGTAGTCAGAATCATCGTTTCGTGAGTTCATGTTACCAAAAAATCGATTGCTGGAAAATATATGTCCGACTGTGGTCAACGCTAGGGCCTACACCATTCTGACTATTTTCTCTTCAGTTGATGTTTCTCAATTGTTGTGAACAAACTCGATCCTTTCGGAATTTGAAACGGCTATTTTGATTTTACGGGGTTCTTTGCAAGAAGCTTCATGTATATTTTCTAATTTTTTTAAAATGGTTCCATATTTTCATTAAACTTTGCCTTTGAGTAGTGTAAAAGCCGCTTAAAAATGTTGCAAATTATGTTTTCAATGAAATCTCTGAATTTTCTACCTAAAATTGTTTGACTTTGCCAGCAAAAACACTAACAAATTGTGCCTGGAACTCTGAATGCGCAACAGCAGGGAGAACCGCCCGCACATCGCTTGATAGATTTATTCGTGATTCCAGGCGCGTCAACTGCTAATGTCATAATTCCCTTACGTATAGTGCTTGTTATTCGGGAAGCGGTCTCCTGAGACTTGATGTCCTGAGATGACTGAGACTTGATTTCCTCTTGATCCCTCTCTTGGTGCGTCCATCGCGAGCAGAGAGGGGCCACGTGGCAGGCAGGACGTGGGACGTGAAGCTGTTGTCGACCAGCACGGCGCCAATTCGCCTGGAGAGGGAAGGAGGGCTCCTGCTGATGAAGAGCTCTCGAGTTGCCTGCACTCCTCCCCCACTCTCGCCCTTCAAATATCGACGTGACACTTCAGGTCGGTGTTCGCTCATTGCTCAAACAAAACACGGAAGCAGCAACCCCCAAGCGCACAAAACGAGCGTTAGCACTTTTTTGGGGACCAGGTGAAATGTTTTGCGCCATATATTATGTTTTTTTTTGTAAAATGTATGTTTTTGAGGATGGCTCATAGGCATCGTACTAGTGTTCTGTGGTGTGGTCCAGGATTATATTCCCGGTGAAGGCAAAAATAGAGTTGTAGCTTTCCTTTAAAATCGTCTCAGTTTCTATAGTTATGTGACGAAGAAAAGCTTGAGCAGGTGGAGCTTGATAGTTATGGTGAAGGGAATGTGTCTCTCTTCGACACATGTCTCTCTTACAGCCCACGTGTGGGAATTAAAATAGTCCCAGGACACAGTTAGCCAGTCGGCACAGTCAATAAAAAACTCCAAAAATTAATATTTACATACATAGGAAATATGGTGTTGTTATCAGTTAGGAATATATGTTCCACGCTATCATTCTAAAGCTAACAATCCCATACATAAATTTACTGCATGTAAATGATCAATAAGACTAAAAGAAGCCTCTGAGCTGCATTCTAATTACCTCATTCCTTACCCGAGTAATACATTCTTTCGCCGCTAGATAGCAAAAGGAGCATAGAGAAATCTGTGAGGTCAGACGGATGAGGAACCTGATTGCCTGGACATCGCCACGTAAAATAGGGCGCAATTGAATTGAACAGACTCCTGTTCCTGTCACATTCACTTCTGCAAAGCGGCCACCTTTGACCTTGCGGTGCATAAGTTTGCCCCTCTCTTGGTTCTTCTATTCAACCCTATGTCTTCCCTTGTAAGAACCCATTGCACAATCATTGTTGTATTTCCCATTCTAAACTGAAGGTAAAATCAATTGTTTTTCAACTGTTCTCATTAGCTCATCCCTTTCGTAATGCTCGTCAGATTTAACGCTTCCCCACTGTCAACTGATTTGTTCAATCCTTCATGACCCAACTTCTAGCCTCAAAACTTAAGTTGAAGTACTTTCTATCCGGAATGGTTATGTCCCTAACATTTCACTTTGAAGTAGGTTGTTCGCCAGCCAGACCATCACCACCACACTTGTCTCTGCCTGAGACGAAGGCTGTCTCGTCCATAACACCCCCCCCCCAACCACCTCTGCCCTTTCATCCCACTGCTGCGGTACGCTTAAGCTTTCGTCTCCGCCTCTGTTCTCACCTCACCGTCACCTCTGACACACCTCCCTGTTATCCTATAGCCATTTCCGCCTTCTCCTCAACCCGTTCCCACCCTCTCTATCCCCTCCTTCTCCATTACCGTTCCCTTCCTCGCCTTGGCTGCCAACACCGCTTCCAGCATTAACTCTACCCCTGGTAATGCACCCTCCGTCACCACATCTAGCGCCTCTGTCTCCCAAATGAGGCTTCTGAAACCTTCCTCTCCTCCGCCACCGACGAAGAAGCCTCGCTTCTACAGAACCCTCTGCTTCCGCCACCAGCCCTACCCCTCGTGATGCACCCGCCTCCACCACAGCGAGCGCGTGTGTGCCCCATCGCTTCTGCCCCTCCCGCTCCTTGCCGCCCGAGCCCGCGGCTTCTACTGAACCTCCGGCCGCAGCTATCGATCTGCACGGCTTGCGTTCTGCGACTCTCGCCGATACTGCCAGCGCACCCGCTCCGCGCGGCCTTGCCGCCGCCAGCCCCCGTGGGAATCCGTGCCCATCCTGTCCCTGCACACCATCCTCGACCACAAACCACAGACTGCTCCGATCTGTTTCCCGCCACTCCGTCAAACTCCGCCCGCCCCTTTCTGCCTGCCCCGAACCCACCACCCTATTCCCCGCCACCAACCCTGACTCGCGACCTCAAACCGCCACGTCCCAATCCCTTCCCAACCGCCCGTTGACTGCTCCGTCCATTACAACCCTCAGTGGCCCTAAATCCACCCGCTCGTTTGGCCCGCCAGGCCCCACCCATCCCAAAACTCTGCCCAGTCCGCCCTGCCCTGCCCAACCCATCACTGCCCCCACGTGACCACGCCCACCCAAACCGCCACAGTCCATCCCATGTCTAAAACCTGACCCTGCCCCAGTTTCGCCACGCCTCACTACCCAACCCCCAGACCTTTCCCCCCCTCCTCCATCACCCAAACCCCATTCGTTCCCCCCGCTCACCCTTCAACCCCGCCACGCCCCGCTCCCGTTGCCCATCCCCCCGTCTTCCTCCGACGCTCCCCCAGCCACACTCTTCGCCGGCAGCGCGTGGCGTCGGAGCGATGAGCTCTCACACGCCGAGATTACAGCAGCAAACTCCAAGGAACTCAATATTCGAACTCCTAGCGGTGGGATAACAGACGAGGGTTCGGCGGGAAGCAGGAGAAGAAGGCAGGGTGGAGGGAAGTGTTGACGCGAACGAGGGATCTGCGAGAGCGAAAAGAGGTACAGGAGATAAATGGCGGAGGTAGAGTACAAAAATACTTGACTTTGATACCCATACCGGCAATAGAGCAATGGTTTTTAGTGTCCGAAAAGACACTAAAAGAATATAAGGAATATAAGGAATTATGTAAGAAATTACTCCAGCATTCGCCTAGTATTCATCAGAGTACCCACGGAAAACCGACCGATCGGAGTAGTCGGTCGATAGCGGTCGACCTAACTATCGCATTAGTATCAAAAACCTTCCAATGACAGGACGTGAACCCTATGGCCTCTCGTATAAAGACAGTGGCGTAACAACGTGTGTCGCTGAGCCAACCAAGTCTAACCACTAGAAAATCGAGGTGTCGTAGATGTAGGGCTTATGGTAGACCTTAATAAAACAATGTAGGCTTTCACGGCTGAATATATTATTAAAAATACCTTTCTGGCTGGATGGCCGCGCTCCGTCTAGTGAAGCCTATACCGTTCCAACGTCAACAGTTCACAGCAGCGCCCCAGCCGACAATCACCAGTGCCCCAGAACCAAAAAAAGAAAGAGGAAATGTAAACTAGTCACCAGTTACTTGTCTCAAAGGACATTGCGTTTATTCAGTAACCACTGAAGATGTCTGCCGCATTTGCAGATAAAACGATAGGGCACAGAATGTCCGATAGACCAGCCCGGAAGGCTATCCTGCGCGGAAAGTATTTTTAATAACTTTTAAATTTTTAATAACGACACTGCACTGACACCTGAACTAGCTTCCCAAATATGTGAATGAGATTTTTCTCCGCCATTAAAAGTGTATGCAACCGACTTACATTTTTAAACTGAAAAAGTTGGCTAGTTTTTTCTTGTACAACGAAAATACTGCTAAAACTGTTTAAAATAGGATTTTCATTAATCGCTGAACAGTGCCTATTTTCTATTGTCCAAATACGGAGTGAAACAATCGATTCGGTGAGGCACAACAGTTTGTGCACACCAAAGAGGACAGCTCTATCAATCTTCTGCGCATGCGCGGATGCTCTAAAACGCTGCGAAACGTGAACTGCGCATGATCAGAAGATCGATAGCGCTTTAACGTTCGAGGGTGCACAAACTCCCTAATAAAACTGTACGACACTTGGTAAATTTACTTTTCCCTAAAAAATACGTAGACAATTGTTTAAGTAATTATTAACTTATTTGTTTACACGCCAACCACTAACATTTTACGGAGTGTTTATTGCCAAATTTCGAACAGATTTCGAGTAGGCAAATACATTTGTTTATCAATCTTCGCCTCTAAAGATGTTAGATCCAACTAGCCGTTGACTCTGCAGCGACTCTGACGGAGATGACCTAGGGTTCGTGCCCCAACAGCGGCAGAATTTTCTACCTAGCTATTTTACAAGGTCGAGTTCAGCCGTTGTCTGAACAAGAATTCTAGCGGCAGACGGCTCTGATCGATAGTTTACCGTTGTTTCTCCGATCAAATCCGGGCGAATGCCGGAGCAGTACCCTATCAAACGGGCCACAGACCGTGGGTGATCTTTCCTTCCTCTTCCTTGTCCTATCCTCACCCCTTACACACATACTTAGATGCACTACATTATCACACTCGTCAGACCAGACGGGAGCGTAGAGCTTGGTTGGCTGGGGCGGTGCCCTGCTGGTGGGAGATACCTAGATGAGATACGCTACTTCCTACCCTAATTGGACTAATGATCATTGCAGTTGGCGTACGTAGAAACATCAATCATTCAATTAAAACCCAACTCCGGCCAAACGAACATCATGTAACCAAATAAATATATTACTGTTTTTCAACTTATTACATGTGTTCCTAGACGTTGTAAACTAATTGATTTCAATAAAATTATAAGAAAATAGGAAAATGAACATTTATTTATTGCGTTAGGTATTATTTTTCTGATCTCCAGCTTTTTCCATTAATTTGTGATGCTGCAGAACTCTAGGTATGAAATCAAATGAAGGAGTGCTAGAAGTATTAATTGATTATCTTTGTGGATTTTTTGTATAATACATCGGAAAGCAGCTCGGTGGTGTATTTCTTCTTCGGAAAGGCTAAATATTTCTATGCCTTGTTTCACTTGTTCGTACGTGAGATTTATTCTGGCGTAAGTAATGTCGATAAGTTGTAATGATGGCATTGGTTAATTTTCTTCTTTTCATTACAGCCTTACTTCTTAATAAACCTTAAATTACTTACCAGAAATCTTAAAAATTGTTTTAATATGTTACGATATGAGTTCCGTTATTGATAGATCATTTTACAAAACGAAAAATGTATCCGAACATTTTTAATTAAATCCGAAAATTCACTTGATCGTTATGTTGAATTGATGCCAGCCAGCCGAAAAACAGATGAAGGGAAATGTTCACCCATCTCAAATCCAACGAGACCGTCGCCGGCGTGGTCTCGCCAACATGTGATAGCGACAAGTAAGCGATTCCAGATGAGCTCCCACTTCAATAGTTGCAGCGCGCATTTCCCGAAGCGGATAAAATCTGCACTTTCCTGTGTGCGCTTCGAGCTTCTTCGTAAGTTTGTTCGAGTGCGCGAGCTTAAGGGAGGATTCAGGATGCGCAGAAACGAGGAGGGGTGGACGAGCGAACAGATGAACGTTACATCTTCAGTACGATAAAATCTGGGCTAAGTAGTAGCTCAAGTTGTATTATATCAAGCGCACTTTTTGTTGGAGCAAAATACCCATTAGAAATTATTTTACGTCACTTATCGGACAGTAAGTGAGTTATGATTTCAGACGCGGCAAAATCTTATGTCATCAATAGGGACGGATGTTTATGACATGTCACATTTTTTTCTGTTATTTCCGTCGGAAATGTAAGTTAAGCATGGTTTTACGTACGAAGACTAGAATTATGCACATTTCACGAGTAATACAGTCATATTCTGATTTTTCTCAACCATTTGCCATTTGTCCCTCGTCGTTTGATCAATTATATAAACATCGTTTCTTATTTAATCCTTAAAAGATTAGGTACATTTGTTGTTTTTATTTGTTGCCGCATTCTCAAATGTTGCCAAGTGCGCTAACGTAAACGTAAAAAAAGAACATTGCAGTGTAATTAAATTCCCTAAGTTATGTATGTCTAGTGTGGCTCGCAGTCATTGGTGCTACTAATTATGAGCAGGTTTCCCAGCAGGCTGGACGTGAGCCAACAATCAGATGTAGGGAGAGCTTTGCGTTCACTTCCCAATAGTTACTCATGAAGTTAGATGAACTCTCTTCTAATAATTCTCTTGTTTTGAGAGTTCAAGAGCAATGCAAGATGATTCATCAGATTTATTAGAGTATATGAAAGAGATTTTATATGAGATATTGATATCTGTAGGAAATTACTACTCTAAAAAGCGTATGAAAAAAGCTATAACTGTATAGCTAATAAAAGCTATTTGCGGAATAGCTAGTGAAAGCTATTTGAAACTGATCGAATTCCTTTTTGAAAGTTCTGACGCTTCTTTCACATACTTTGTGTCGGGAATATTTCGATAATGCGTATCATTCAGCTTCCCAATCAATTCAGCACGTCCTTTATCTTAAAATATTACAACGCACTGTATGATATTTCCTTTTCATCCACTGCTCTAAATAATGGTTGCGTGTTTTACTGTGAATGAAATAAGATTTCTTAATTTCATTAGCAGATTTTAATTATCGAAAGATTAATAGTTAATGCACCTAGGTTCCAAGAGCATTACGTATAAGTTTCTTAATAGTAAATAAATTAAGGATGCGTATGAATACTGAATGAGATGACAAAAAATCTCATTCAGTATTGATTGAGATGACAACAGTATTCAATGAGATTGACAAAAAATCACAGAAACAACAACAACAATAACAACAACAACAACAAAGATGCAATGCCCAACGTTCGTAGACTTGTGTTAGAAAATAAAATAATTCTTTATAGAGGGTCAAAGTAAATTAATTATATTTACGCGCCGCCACTTTCCACCCTTCCATCCTTTACGACGGTAGCAGACTTTCACTGCTGCAGGACAGCAGCTAGAGAGCTAGGCCGAATTCAGTCACTGTGTGGAGAAGAATTATAGCGACCTGTTTCTCCGGTTGTTAGTTTTCCATGGTTTCTCCGATCAACATCAGGTGAAAGCTGAAGTAGTACCCTAAGAAACGGGTCACGGACCAAGAACAATGTTCCTTTCATCTTCTTTGGACTATCCTCCCCCTTACTTACACACACACACTCACACACTTCCATGCACTACCCTATCGCACATGTAGGGAGACCAGTGGGGATCTTAGAGCTTCTCCCGAAATATCGATTATCCCTTGCTGCGAGATACCTGGCTGGGGAAAGAA
>BOPP01000003.1:473952-514000 GCA_017312745.1 Gryllus bimaculatus
ACCCTCACCCTCTCCCACCCCCGCCACATCACCTTGCGCTCCCATGGGTGCCCAGCATCGCCCAGCAACACTTTGACCGAAACACTCACGCCAGTACTCGCTGATTTTTTTCAGGGAGTGTGGCTTTGAGGATTGGGCATTGAGGAATTATTATTATTTGCAATAAATAATACGAGGCGAATCCCGTGGCGTTGTTTACCCATTTATTACATTCAATTTGGCCAAGGAAAAGTAAGAATTCAATCTAGAGTGTCAAAAGGAAATATTCATTGGCGGCTACAGAAATTACTCGGTAGAGCGTATTAAAATGTCAGATATAATTAAACCAGAACAAAAATGTGTACGTTTAAAGAAAATACTAAATACATACCAAACATTATTACATGCATACACACATGTATACATATATACAAAATATTAAACAGGTACATACAAAACATAAATTTATATAATTATCTTTTGTCTGTTTTATCCCCAGCGATTTGAACCACGCCACCTGCAAACTATTCTCCCCGTCCTGTCCTCTCACTCTATCCGTCCCACTCCGTTCCATCCTGGTGACAACTCACCAGCCCGCCCCCTTCACACCATTGCTCTGCAGTAGTACGTTATGCTCAATTGCGTACATTACCCAACACAAAATCGCTCTTAATACTTCAAGAAAATCAATTTCGATAAACAAGTTTTTACTTCTACTTATTGTAATACGTACGTATAGTTTAAATATAAGTTGATTGTCTTTGTTCTTAAGTCTTATTTCATTTTGAAAACATATGAGGTAAATATTCTGGGTGTCATTACACCCCAAAGAAATGTTGTTTATCAAAAAACTCAAAATACAACAATTTAACCAAACTTATTATCAGAACTTTTTAGTTCTAATTCCAAAACTGGTCCCTATTCACATTTGTTTCTGTGTTGTTTTTCACTCCATGAACCAATCACGTTGTTAAATGCTCTCCTGCAGACGCAGAACAAATACGTCTTCGCCACCATCATCATTATGTTTATTGTTGGGTTTCACGTTTGCTTATCATTTATCGATTATCACCTGCCACTCCTTTCCCTCGCCTCGACTTCCTTGTTACAAGCCTTGACCTCGTCCCCCCCTTCCTAGCACTGCTGTGGTTCGTAAGCCCACTGACTCCTATCACTTGTGCACAGTAACCCCGAGGCGGCACAGAAATGGCACTATCCTGACATGAAGAGAACTGAGCAGAAATAGGGTTATAGAGATATTAAATGGTGGCCTCAATGTGTCACAATACAATAGCAAAAACGCATGACCAAGGTAGGATTCGAAGCTTCAGGCTGACGCCGTAACCGCTGATCTGCGGAACCAAGCTCTCAGCCATTTTATACTATTGTGGTGTATCACTGAAGGTTCTTTCAGTTTAGCAATCTTACACCAATTCACTGTTTTTCTATTGGTGTCTGCGCCATTCGCACTCCGGTAATGAGATTGAAGTAAAGATGCTAGTTATTTTCAGCATTAGTGAGGTAGAAAAATTGAGAAGAAACAAATACCTGTACCAGAGGTGGTAGTGTTGTTGGTGGAAATTAAAAAATTAATGTTCACTAAACTGAAAGGAATCAGACGATTTGTATTTAGAAAATATTGGGTTAAACTAGACGGAGAATTATAGACGGAGAGCATTATTTTGAAACAATTGTAAACTCAATCAAAACCTGGGAAAGTTGTCAATAAAAATGGGGGAAAATGCCAATTTTAAATTTCTTATTATTCGAATTATTCATTTTATTACCATTATCATAACTTATCCATCAATTTATTCACCTTCTCAGATAATTCAGTCTCAGGAACTGGAATGATATATGAGGATAAGATAAGTCCCATCTACCCAATCGCCGTAAGGCCCCATCTTATTTAACAAAGAAAAAATGTAATACAAAAGAGACGGCGGAACCACTGCGTCCCTAATGGCCTCATTGAAAGAAAATGCCGACGCAACAGACAGGAATCTGCAGATTCTCATACGAAAAGCTCATTTGGTAAGGCAGAGGCCTTACGGGATTCTTCCTGTCAAAGGGACCTAACGCTCATTTAAAGAGTTCTCTTCTGTGTGACGTGGCAGCGGCGAGCCGAGTCGGACGTGACGTCGGCCATCTTCTTCTCCGCCATTTGCTCATTAGGGCGCGTTTCTCCCAGGCTCCTCGCCTCTTCGCCCGCTGTGCTTTTTTTTTTTTTATTTATTTATTTTTTTTTTTACACGCTATCGAGAGTGATGCTCGAAACTCCGCTCGCGTAGAGGACGTCTTCCGAAAAGTTCCCGAGTTCCATGCGTCGAGCATTGATTTATTTTTTCGCGCACTCCTGACATAGTTTAGAGAAAGTATTGTAATGATCCGGCATAATATGGACATCTTTCGACAAAAAGATCGTACAGAGGATTCTATATATTTTGCTTCTTCTATACGTAGTAAATTAGCATCTAACACGTTATGTTGTCTCTAAATTTGTGGGTTCTTGATACCTACGAATTGGTTTATTGCGATATTTTTGTCTGCCCATCTTTGGATAACATTATCGCCTAATCCCTTCACAGGATTTTAGTTACAATTTAATATTTCCCGATGGGCGTGATTGCTGCCACAGCGGCAGTATTAATTTGAAACATATTTTGGTTTTGGGGTACTGTACATGAAGCTCTAATGATATTGTGAAGGTTCATACGTTCATAAAATAGCGAATAAACATTCGTTCCTAAAATAGGGTAGGTTCGAATGTCACTCAATACTTTAAATTTTTGAAAATTGCAAATAAATTTCACATTTTTCGGATTCTTCTCACAACTACTGTATTGAAAAAAATTAATAAAAATGTACTCTTCAAAATCAGATAGTAAGGTCCGATTTTCAATTAAATCTCTGAATTCTCGATATTTACAGATGCTTAACTTTTCTTTTCGAAGCGTCAGGAAAGCTCGTGTGACAGTACAGGCGTTTGGTGCAGCGGCTAAGCGAAGGACTTTGCAAAATTTAAATACCTGAGACAGAATCCCTGCATGGGCAAAAATGTTTCCGTATTGGAAACACTTAGGGCTTTCAGGTAGTATTTAACCATTACAAAAATGCGAGAAATAAATCGTTGTAGGAAATTACATTCAGATACTAAACTTGTCCAAGACTGAAAACTTTCTGAATGAATAGCCAAATGAACGGAATGACTAACGTTTTAAACAAAATCTCTATTTCACTATCAGAGATTCCCAAAGACAGTTGAGAGAGAAATACTGCTCAATGAATTCACCACTCTCACATTTAATCTCTAGTAATCTTATACAGATATGTCATATTAAATTATTGAGCAAACATGAAGGGGAGGTATTTACAATAAAATACACTATTAAATTATTGTGTTTATTATAATTTCATTATAGTGCCAAAGAGTTATACTTTATTAGAACTCCTTCCGCAACTACACAATCAAAATATGTCGCAAACATATATCTATGTGTAGAAAAATTGTTACATGGTATGGACTTAGGTTATGAACATAGAGACAGTATTACAATAAGCTACGTTGGGAGCATCAAAAGAAAATGATTTCAATATCAATATGTACAAAATTACCATACATATGTTAATCGTATACCTAATAAATTCCCTATAACATCGTATACATAAAAAGATTAATCGTCTCTACCTAATAAATTCCCCCTCACAAATATATCGAACTAAAAGTAATAACATACTGGAATGAAACTCCTACATCTGAGTTACGGATATGAGGCATCTCACGTTCGTATATAACTTTTGTCTGCCCGCGAGTTGATTTTCGATAATGTCTGGTTCTTCGCTGCGCGATCTGTCGAAACGCGCCTCTGCTGGAGAAAAGTGCTGAAGCGCGGAACTTCCAGCCCTTTGGAGTGGGCGGGTATTGATCCGCCCCCTTCCTCTTCCTTTCCTCTTCACGCCCACGCGGCTCATGTTCAACGCCGACAACATTCAACGCTGACTCCGGCCCGACTCCGGCCCGACTCCGGCCCGACTCCGGCCCGACTCCGGCCCGACTCCGGCCCGACCTCGGCCCGACTCCGGTTCAAGGGATGAAGTTCACAATCAGCTTATTTGCACGTTGCAGTATGGCGAGACCATCGTACGATCTCAACCATATTTATTTACCTTGCGTTGTGATCGCTGTTTATTTTCCATAGCGGTCGCAGATGGTTTCTGTGACCACGGATGCTTTTTGATGTGATACAATTTGAATTAAGTTTAATTATCTAGCAGTTGAATTCGCTTAAAAGACAGTAATTTGTTCGCTAACACACAAATATTAATACCAAAATAATTAAACGAGATAATCATCACCAATTATATATGTGGAGAGTTTAATTTTATTAGACCTGTTCTACGCCAAAATGAGCTATTTACACATTAGAATGCAAACGAGGTTTCAAGTGTAATGGTTTGCCTGTCAAAAATATTGTCAGTTACTTCAATGCGGTGAGTTTAGCAACTGTGTATTTCATTTATATACTTTACAAATTAAATATATCCCGTCATTAAATCAAATGGGTTTTAGATTTTGTTGGTACGTTGTGAATTGTTTTCTATGAATCATTAATTTCAGGGAGTTCGTGAATTTTTAATCATATTCAAAGACCTGCTGCCGAAGTTAAAAAATTGATGTAGAATTTCATTAGTAATCGGATTATAAATATATGAATTGCATTAAAGTTACAAAACACAAATGTAAACGTTTTGGGTACAAACTAGTGCTTTTAAAATATCTTTAAAACAGTAATGTTTATACAAGAGTAATATAGAGTAGTTAAGTGGAACAATTTAAAAAAAATTGTCATTTGTACTTTTGAAAAATACAACTTAATATCGATTGGGAACTCAGTACTTTGTCACTACGATAAATTGTTCTTAGTGTTTCTTATTTTCCGGCATGAAAATTTTTGATCGCTCACCAGATAAATACAAATATTTTCGATTTACGTGAAACATGACGAAAACCATTTGTTAGTACTCAAATCATTATAACCCGTGCCGACTCGAGCTTAAATACTCAAAATGATCAGAGACGCTCCAAGACGGCAAGACCTACTTGCTGCTTCAGTTAATCAGATTCGTGCTCCCACATTGACGAAGTTTGAGAGGTAGACCAGATGTGTCACTCTTCACATGCATTCTACATGAAACATGTAAGCAAGCTTTTGCATTCCTGCTATGCAGGTATACGCATATATTGGCATTAATGTCACACTTTTAGCCGAGATCGCAAAAACATTGTATACTCCTAGCAAGAGTGGATTCATGATTTGTGTGACTTGGAATCTTCTACTATAACAGTGCACTAGGAAAACCTTAAATATGTAATGAAAGTATTGCAGACTACGTGAAGAGACTTTTGAAATTAATATGGACAACAATAAAATCTTCTAAAATGGTGCCCAGCTGCTATATTCTTGTGGTTAAGTTGGAGCGAAAGACCGATGTAAAGCGAACGGTGGTTGGTCATCATCGAAGTTCACAGAACAAACGCAGTTAAGTTCAAACAGTTTTCTATTTTTTATAGAAAACCTGCTCATACATAAAGTGGTTAGCTCTTCGGAGCGCTCTTATAGTATAATATAACAATGATTTAGCCTTAGGTGGCGGTCACAGTGCAGCCGAAGTATCAGTCGGTCTCTGCCGGACGACCGCGAGCGAATTCGGTTGACTTCGGTTCGTCCGAAAAGCACCCGAATGTTGCATCCGAAATCCGTCCAAATACGCCAACACAATGGATCACAACACAATGGCGTGTGATGGCGAACACGTGGGCTTCTCAGCTGTTTTCGGAAGACTGGAACCGACAAATTCAAACAGAACAGATGCTCGTCCGACAGCCGATGTTTTCGGACACCGTCGGAAGAGGTCGTTCGGATACACTATGACCATTTCCGTTTACTAGCACGTGTTTAAACGAATCGGGTATGTCGGATGAAAACACCCGACGTCCGACGACCGAAATTTCGGCCAAAATCGGTTGCACTCTGACCGCCGCCTTAAAAGTTACGAAACCAAAGAGCCCCAGCCCTTGGGAGCATGGAAGCAATTGCAACCGCTAGGCGCTACGAGAACAAAATTATGTTGGACGTTCAAGAGTTAAATACTTAAGAACAAACATATCACCCCGAGGTGGTTAGGCATCTGCTTGACCATTCAGTTCAACAGAAACTTCCGTTTTGATGAGTTTGAGTTTAGATCACTTGTAACACTCTTCACGAGCACATGGTGTTTCGCCGCAGTTGATTTTATTTCTGTGTCAACTATTCACGTATTCATTGGGCGATTTAAGAAAGAACGTCTTTTTGACCAGAGACTTCATATTTCAAAAAATTGAATGTCAACACACTAGTACTTACTGTTTAATTTTACAACTTAAGGATGGTATTACACAGTAATGGTAGAAAAATACGCGAATGTTTAATATTTTTGAGAAAGGCGAGAATTTCTTCCTAATTCCTTCACAATTGCCCTAAAAAACTTGTTAAAATGTATTCGGTAGGAAAAAGAACAGAAGGAGAAACATTTAAAATAACTTTGGACGACCTATTAGATTTTGCACATGCCGATGCTTATCACTGCCACGAAAATCAAAGAAAATAAGTTTTCTACCTTCAAAGAGCAACAGATCAAAGAAAATACTTCGCTGGTGTAGTTATAAAACTCGGCCGGAAAAGAAGAAAGATCAAGAAAAATAAAATTGGATGAGGAATATTAATTTCAGTATCAAGCTGCCACCTCTCTGCTTTAAGTCATGGTTCAAATACCATTACCCAAAGATGCAGACGAAGAATTTTCAAATTCAAATGAAAGGAACGAAGGTTGTCGTGCCATTTTCAGACAGTTTCTCGACTCAGACAACTGCAAGGCGAGGTACTCAATATTTTAATATACATAAATTAGTGGTTGCTTTGGTTAGGTTCTCCAGTAGACTGAGGTATAAAGTAAGTTTAAGAAAACATGTTTTTCTCATTCAAGCAACATTGTAAGCATTGATCACGATATCCAATTGTATCATTTTAATAAATTTTCGTTCACTTAAATTCGAACTAGGCTTAGGAAACGAAGATACTAATAAATGAACAAAATATTCGTGCAAGAATGGCTTCCTTTATTGGGATGGGAAGCTGTTAACAGAATTAAACTTCACAGGATATGAAGAAGAATGTATTAGAACATTTGTTTAAATAGGAGACAAAATAAGTTCATTGGTGATTTAAAATTACAAAACGCTTCTTGTTAAGGAGAGCAAGTGTTTTCTCTGTTTTACCACACTAGAGTCTCGAAGACATTGTGAAAATAATGTATTTTGACAACTACCTATAATCTGGTCGCTTTAATGGCGCATGTGGCATCCTAGAGCAAATAATGGAGAACGGGGTGTTGCTTTTACAATCCGTCATCATATCTACAACACATACTGCATTAAATGATTATTATGTATTATGTAACATAGTATATCTCATATTCTCTTCTCCACGATCTAAGAAACTCCGAGGAACTAAAATTAATAGAACTAGTATTGTATGGACGGTAAAAAGACACTAAGAACAATTTTTTGAAGGAAGACATAACATGTCTTTCGAACATTTGTAAAAGAATGTTGAAAAGAACAAATTTTAAAAGGAATAATGAATGTCTTGCAAACCTCTATAAATTTTGGGAAAGATACAATGAGAATAAACTAAAACTTAGACTTTCTGGGGTAATACATCAAGCTCAATGGATCAAAAAGCATTTTGTTCAATAAAAATGTTTTTGCTTAATTCCAATTTCGTTGTTCATAGAAACAGTTTACATTGAAGCCTTCCTTTGATGATGTTTATTAATTGAAATAAAAAATCAAAATCAAGGACTCACACCAACCATTTCAACTATTTAAGCATTATTTATCCATCAATTTCTAGACCAGCATTGAAAAACTTTTGAGATGTCTTCTAGTGTCTATTTGAAGAACCTTAAGTTTTGTCACTCTTCTATGACAAAGTTGACGTACAAACCAAAATTAATATCTTAGCAAATGTTTTTAGAGAAAATCTAGTACATTGGGAAAAGAGGTATGTTCATTCCAGTGGATAAATGAATGGCAAATTGTTTGGTAAGTATAATTTGAATCAAGTAATGTTAATTTCTATTCTTTTTTTCTTGTTAATATTCTTCTTTTAACTTAATCTTCCAATCATTTCAAAGAAGTTAGTACAGTTTACATGTGCCTAAAACGGAGTAGCATTTTGTATCGTCTACACGTAATTGATATTTTCATTCAGGAAAGCCGGTCAACCAAAAATATTGTTTTTATTTGCTAGTAAAAATAAGTTTTATTTTTTAACAACTAATATCACATAAAATATTTGTTAAATCAATGCAGGATTTTCAAGGACTTTTGACAGCAGGTGAAGATTACTAGTAATCGTATTGGACTGTGTCTTTGAAGACTATACACTATTTGAAGAATTTTAAAGACTATACAGAATTGTCCACAGAAACATTCAGGAGGAATTTCCCAATAATCAATGAAAGTTAAAATACACTTAATAAAGTCCATAAATCAAAACATTAATAACTTGTATACTCGTATCATATATTCAACTAAACTTTATTACCTATACATGCAATAAAATATTTAAAGCCTGTGATCTCTAATATTGAAACTTTGTGCTCAAATTGTCACAACGTAATGACGGTCTATTGACAGCAAATTTTCAATTTGAATTTGTCTTAAATGTAAAAAAAATGGGTGAAATGCATGAAAATTTGGAACAAAAGTTTTTTTTTCAACATAAGGCTCTCAATTGTGTATTTATACACATTTTTACCAGATGAGAAAGTCATATTTCTGTACAATATCATATCACTGTTGAAGTGTATATGTCAGTACAATTATCGTTCCGTAAAATCAGCTTTTTACTCGTAATGGACTTTGGAATGGTTTTCCCAGAGAAAATAATTCTGGTGTCAAAGCAAACGGCAATGCTTCGTATGGATAAAAAATATCTACATGGCTTACAGAAATATTTCGTTATGACGAAAACAGATTAACTTTTTCAAAATTACTTACTCCAATATAAATTAACATAGATCATCACATTTCACACTTTTAAGACTGACGGAATTTACACATTTCTAAAGTTCATACAAGAACGAATATCCAATTCAGATGTTTCATAATTAATGTTACTGCTTGGATGCAATGAAGGAGGGTTAATATAATTACCATTTTCCAATTAACATGTGATGGGTTATTTCATGTAACGAAGTTGCACGCATTACATTTTCCTCTCATTGTTGGGCAATTCAACTTTAATCGTGTTTGCTATCTGCAAAATATTTTTGATTGCCTCAGAACATCATTTGCCAAACACTAAACGAACGAAATGTTGTCTTCCAATCAGAGATATATGTCACATATGTAACTTCGTTAAATGAAATTTGACATCGGCAAAAGGAGTTTTTTACTGAACTACAGCCCTTAAAGTTTACAACACTGATTCAGAGACACCTGTATATTCTAGTTCATTTAGATAAGTATTTATGCATAAATGTGTAAATGTACTTATGCACTAACGAAGTGTGAACACATCCACAAAATATTTTAGGCACCTAACAATGTACGAATATGTGGACATAGAGGATGTAATAATAAACTAGCGGATTCCGAGGCGTTATCAGATAATTCATTAAGCACAATTATCAACAAGTCTCGCCGCTCCCTGGAAACTTCTCACAATAATGCCGATACCGCCTAAATGCATTCCGGATTGTATCGTTTCCGATAACAAATGTTAGTATATAAGGTAATTTGGAATACCATTTTTGAATTGAAGGTTATTCTAGTACTTTTTCTGCTATTCAATAGCGGACGTGCTGAAGTCCTCTATTGGTTTAAACGTTTTGTTAATCACGCACACACCCACACACACACACACGCGCGCGGCTACGCGTGCGTATGTGCGTGATTGTATAGTCATCCACGCACGTGTGAGCTCAGTTGAGGGTGTGAGCTAGCACATGAGACCATGAATGATCTCTACGTAAACACACGTACACGCTACAAGAAAGGAGAGTACGCTAGCTTTGCGCATGCGTGCATGGACTTGAATGAGTGGGAAATTGCTCGGACGCGTTGCACAATTATCTGCACACGCATAGGGGACATCACAACCACAGACGCCCGTGAATAAGGCAGATGTTTTTAAAACACCTACCTTTCCTCGTGGAGGCGAGGACCCTTCGAGCAGACAGAACGGAAATACAGATCTAGAGTAACGATGAGCAGGGCATTAAACTTCAGAGAATGTCAACGACCACTTCGAATGATGTTTCCAGGCATGCCAACTGCTATGGCCATTACTCCATTTATTGCAGTAAATGTGTTTATAACGGGAAATGCAGATGTTCCTCCTCCATTAGAAGATGAGACCCGGCGCCGACCTACCTGTCTGCTTGTGGGATTTTCCTCAACCAGGTATCACCCCGCCGCGGGGTACCACCCTAGCTGAAACCAACACCACGCTCCAAATTTGAACACGTATGCTAGTGTACTGCGTGTAAGTGTGGATAACAAATGGAACATAACAAGGGTTAGGATAAGTACGAGGAAGGCAACATCACGTCCTGACCATGGTCCGTTTATTAGGGTACTGATTCGGCATTCGCCTAGTATTGATCAGGGAAAAACCACCGAGCAGCCATCCTATAGAATTATCCTTTAAGACCGCGGCTGGATTGGACTTCGGTATTAAGTTACAAAAGAGAATCCAGTTTCGTCAAAACTCCCACTACAGAACCTCCCGGCCAGAGTCTCTACACAGAATGCAGCGATGGTAAGTCCAAGCAAAAAGCCACCGGCACGGTCCTCGCGAAATTATTCTGATACAAATACGATGGCTGAAGAGTAGGTTGTTTTGCATGATCGAAAAAGCATGTCAGTAAATATCAGCTCAAACTCCATACAATACATTATTTTTAGTTGGTTACATGAAATAACAAAATGTTCGAGTACACTCACAATCCGAATGCTGAAGTCATGTGTTAATATTGGCATATAGTGTCCTATTGCTCGCCATTCTCGTCACCTGCTGCTCCTCGTCCTTGTTAACAGCGTGGTGACACATCGAAATATTTCTTTGTTTTTTGAGACCTGAATGTTAGGGATCTTATAGATGGAAACCTATGGTTTGATCAACTATGAAAAATGATGTGAACATTTTGAAAAACTTGAATTTATTGGTCACATATACACAAACACCATGACTGCTTGTCACATGGCAAAAGATGACATTTGCTCACAACAAAGATCACTTGCCAATCAGTTCTATAATTCAAATAGTTACGCTATTTCATAATACTGGAATGTAATAAATTTTTGTGGTAATTACAACCATTGAATTATCCACTCAATTTAATTATTATAGCTTATTCAGTCACTTTCAAAATTATATAACGAAAGAATAAGCTAGGTGGGCCATTTCTTTCATGCTTCAGTAGAGGTTGGGTTTTCTCTGTACTAAAAGAAAATCGCGTATCATTGCGAAATAGCCTCTTCGCTTCTTCTAAAAATGTTCTATTTGTTTTTCGGTTTGTTTGCGCAAGAACACCGCATTTCACAAAGAGAAGCTCGATATGGGCCTGTGTAAACAAAGCGTTTCTACGTCAGATTCTTGGAGAAAGAGGACGCCGAAGCTTTAACCCTCCGAGAGATCGGATATTGGAAGAGGTGTCTCAGAGAATCAACGGATGTCACTGCAGTGCCTCTGATCGGGAGGGCTTAGGGTTCGAGTTCCGACTGTGGCAGGATGTTCGACACTAGTTAGATAGTGATGTTGCCGTCTGGAGGAGACTTCTAGCGGCCAGCAGCTCTGAACGGTAGTTCTCTGTGGTTTCTCCGATCAACACCACGCGAATGCCGGAGCAGTCCCCTACCAAACGGGCCTCGGGCCGCGCGCGATCTGTCCTTCCTCTTGCTTGTCATATCCTCACCCCTTACTTACTTTCAAATGCACTACACTGCCACACAGGCCGAGAGACCCGGCAAGGGTGTTGATACCTGGTGGGGGAAACCTCATTAGTCCATGATAGGTTGGCGCCAGATCCAGCAGGAGACCATCCAGCGGGGGAAGACCACAGCGACCTCTCGAGGAAAACATGCACTACACTTACGGAACTAATGATCTTAGCCATTTCGCGCCAGGTATCACTAATCAATAAATTCTAAAAAACGGATTGGTCGGCTAGCCATTTTTCTTTTTCTTTATTCTTGCCGAGTTTTGGAATTTCTTCTACACGAAGCTCATTCTGTAAATAAGTTGGAATTAACAATGTATAGTAAGTGTAGCGTAAGTGTTTTCTATCTTTTTACTAACAGATGTTTCTGATTTGTGTCCCCTTCCGCTCTTTGAAAATGCACCTCTTTCAGCCAGATTTGAATGCTCAAACTCGGGTTTCTAAAGGCAAAGAGCTAACCTCCACATCATTATTGCAGAAAAAATCGGTTCGTCAACTAATGAGCAGAATCAAAATTTTCCATGGTATTGTAATATTGCATCCCAGTTCAAGAGGGCCACTTATCCGAAAAATTTATAATTGAAATACACCCATTGTTAGAATACTCGATTCCATTACATGATATGCAAAAATTCCATTTTTTTGTCAAAAATAGGCAAGTAATTAAATTTAAATTCAATTCCTGTTTTTGTATGCTCTCGAAAAAACTTCCAAAGGATCTCTAATGAAGTATTTAGGAGTTCTGGCACTGTTGCATTAAGAGTATGATATAATGGAATTCCTTTTGAATGATGATTTTAATAATAAGCTTTCTGAATTTTCCCTCCACTGTTATAAAACATTCGGCCATTCTGGGTGTTTGTGCTTTCTCACGAATCATAATTTTTAGTTGAACAAGTAAATATTCATTACATTGCAATATTACCCACTGTTTGGATGTAATCACTATAAAGGTAGCACGACCTGCTGGTGAAGTACACACAATTGCTGAGCGTGGTATATCGCCTCCTTTGGACATTAGGACTTGGCTACACCGATAGGTAATTGAACTGGCAAGCAGCCAACTGAAAAGTAATGTTCGAATAACTCAGATTCAGAAGGGCACCTGCTGCTTGCCAAGTGTCGTCACTGCGTCAGCAAGTAGTGAGCTAGTGATGCGTGGAGCACTCTATTAATTAAAAGTTATCTACAATCTTCTTTTGTCAGTTTCGCTTCAAGGAAAGTTAAACACAACAATAAATTTCCTCCCATCACCATAATTAACTAGATGAAAAGTTTGCTAAAATTTTGGAATAACTTATTAAATCGTTTCCCGTTTATTAATTATTTTATTGCTCTAAATTTTAATAAGTACACGTTATCTGCATTCATGAAAAGAAATTGAATTACTATGTTAACGAAAGTAAACTTTTTTCACGAAAAATATGTAATTAAAACACATTAAATTAATTTTGCCCAACATAATCATTACAGTAATCTGGTAACCTTACAGGGTACACCTTACAAGGTAAATAACAGTAATCCATTACTAAATTCACTTTTTCTTGACAAGGCTAATCAATAAACTATCTTTTTAGGCGGATTTTGTTGTATTCACTGGAAATGTTCAAGCAAAAGAACTCAAGATTAAGTTCACTAGCAACGCAATTATATTATAAGGAATACGAAAAGGAAGCACAAGGATAAATACTGAGGCAAGTTTTTCACAGACCAGATATGATGAAAGAGCGGAGACAAAAAGCAACTGGACATTAAGACAAAAATAAGGTATTCAAGTGTCCAAAACAGAATGCCGTGTTTTCCCATTGCACCGCCAACATGATTACATCGCCAACCGTAATTTGAGATAGTTACTGACTTCTTAACATCTTTGATCAACCGCGATTAGAGCTATTATCATTTAACAAACCACGAATATTGTAATGTTGGCAGGCTCAGTGGCTTCTTTTGGATATCCTTTTCACAAATGGATGAAGGAAGGGCTTTGTTTCAGGTCACAAAATAAAAAAATAAAAAAAAAAAACTCGCGATAATAGAACAACGGACATTTAATTTATGCTTTCAGAAGGAAATACACAAAAACCCGTCCCCATTGCGAGATAAAATTAGTTCATGTGAATTTCTTCTTTAAAGTTAGTTTTAAAATTTACTCTTAATGCTAATGACAAATTTTGTTACCGGTATCGGTAATCAGGCCAATGCGCGGGCGCGCTAATTCAAAGAGAAACATTGTTCAAACCAGAGTCAATAGATGTAACTGAAGAGCGTTGTTTTAGATCTCAAAGAGTGGGTTTCCTTTGAAAGCGAAGGAGATTCATCGCTCGTTTCATCTATTGGATTCGTGGAGGTCGGAGACCTTAACAGCTGGACAGGTTGGGCTCCGAGAGGGGGCGGTGTTATACGCAACAGAGGTCACGTAGGCCACAGTGGTGAAGCCACCCTCTTCCATGTCCGCTGACCCCTTGAAACACCCTGACGAATGAGGCACCCTGACGAAAGTACTACTATAGACAGAGGTCATAGTGACGGAGCCACCCCGCGAGGGACCATGACTAAACTACCCCGCGACCTACGAGCCCTAGCCTTTGACTGCAATGACGCCTCATGCCAGCACACGCTGAGTAAGTCACGTAGGCACTGGTATTTAAGCTCTGCGCCCATGTCTAAACAAGTCAGATCAGTCACTGCCTCGCTGCCATGCGGTTGATCGTCAAGAGGTGGTCGAGGTCATTCTCGCTTGTAACGTGTAACTGTTTTTCAGTATTTATTAAATATTTGTATACGAATCGAAGTAAGTTATTTCTGAGGAATCCTTCTCCGATCCGTAACACAAAACTGGTCGCAGCGGTACGGATACTGGAGCAGTCGAGTTACAAGAGGACGAGCTAGGGAAGCAGCCTAAGCCACTACGGGCAGCACACCACATGCAGATTCTACGCATCGTACTGAGAGTAAAAATGTTCACATTTAAAAGGGCAGCCACGGCGGACGAGTCCAGCGATGAATATCGAAATGGTGCAGATGCCTCCGGCTTTTCAACAAACAATGATCAAGATCAACTTAATACGTTACATAATTTAGTAGATAGAATGAAATTATCAGGGCAAAATCCATCTGTACCTTCTGCTCCAGTAGATTCGCAGAGATTTAAATCGCATCTATCAGATATAGCTAAACTTACGAAACATATTCAGCAAAGCCTAGTGGCAGTAACCACCTTTACCGGAGATAATATTTCGATTGATACTTTTTTACAAGAAATCGAAAGCTTATTTGACTGCACCGATGGCCCAGAAGGCTTGTTTGTTCAAATTGTTATGACGCAAAAGATTGTCCGAAGAGCCATAAATAGTATTACCCACAAAACGTTAAGTGATCTTGCGCGCTCTGTGCAAAGAGAATTCAGTAGAATCCGAAGCTATGAACTCTCTGTAAATAAAAGGCTTTCGTTAATTCAAGGTCGTGTGAGTGTGCGGGACTATGCAAGACAATTTAATGAATGCCAACATGAAGTGCGCCGTTCAGTTTTATATGATGTAAGTAGGACTATCGAAGAAAAATCTATTATCTCAAATAATGAAGACAGGTTAGCTACAACGCAGTTCATTCGTGGTTAACGACCTGAAATAAAACTGATTATTGAAGCAATGCGCCCTAAGTCTTTAACAGAAGCGGTTGATTTGGGTCTAGAAAAGGATCAAGAGAGAGGTACTTCGGAAGAACTCCATATTCGAGCCCTAAAATTTAACCCGTTTTCGGACAAATTGTGCCAAATGGGATCGGAGCGACAGCAGCAGTGGCAACAGCGACCGAGCAATGGAATTCACAACAGCTATCAGCAAAGACCGAACCGCGACATGGAAACCAGGCCCAGAAAAATAGTGTTGTAATTGCAGGTGCAATCACTATGCCTCGCAATGCCCGAGAACCCGCGAACGGGCGAACGCCATCACGATCGATTTAAATGTACCCTGTGGGGAGAGAAAATTTATGATGGATACCGGGTCGAGCATAAACTTAATCAGCGAAGACGCGGCTTTCGGATGCCCGATAAACTGGAGAGTGTTTTTCTGGTATATCTGGCCGAACAATAACATCTAAACAAGTATCTAACATTAATGATCATGAATTTTGTAATAGTTCCAAAAGAAATGCTGCAAGGGTACGAAGGAATTCTAGGGCAGCCTTTTATGGAAAAGAAAGGTGTAACATTAAACCACAAGACCAAGGAGATAGTTTTCACCACTAGAGAGCAAGAATCATCTCATAGAAGATTGGAGTTTCTGCGTGAAAAGGTTCGCCTTCAGGACCTGCAAGCCCAAGAAGCTGAACCACTGTGGAACATCATATGTAAGTACCCTGATATATTTGCTCTTCCTAGCGACCCTCCTCGCTGCCGTGCGGTTGCTCGTCACGAGGTGGCCGAGGTCATTCTCGCTTGTAACTTGTAACTGTTTTTCGGTATTTTTTAAATATTTGTATAGGAATCGAAGTAAGTTATTTCTGAGGAAACCTTCTCCGATCCGTAACAACGGACGCCGGAAAGGGGTAGACCGACGCCGTCAGGGGGCGCGCCGAAGCTGCCTCTGGTCCGGTGATGGTGATCGGGGGAGGGGGGCGAGCCTTCGACCCGCGCAGGCGATCTTGTCCCACTTTCACCACTCGGTGTCTTCTCTTTACCGTTTAGTGAGCCGTGGCAAAGTCTATGGTAATTGCGGTTGGCTCCGATGAATTCAGGATAATCCGCAAATAAATTCGTAACTTGAATTTTCCGGCCCCCATGAATAAATTGGTTAAATAATGTCTTATAATTTCAGTCCAATCTGAGTGAACAGAGGAAACTTTCACTTGGGTCTTGAGGCGACAGTGAACAGTTTTCAAGACCCAACTTGGGCGACCGAGTCCACTGCTCGCTTCAGTGCGTCTTCCCTCCGATCTCTATCACGCCAAGCCCATCTCACCTCTAGCCCCTCTCACGTAATCTTTTTCCGGCCTGCCCTCGGCTTGCTCCACAAGACCTCCCCCCTCCCCTCCGAACCTGTAGGCTCACAAATTCATCCCTTCTCTCAATATCCGCTGTCTTATTGGATAAAGCTTCCTACATTGTGCTTAATACCCCACCAATCGCTGGTCGCTGTCGTTTTATGGGATTTTCCTTCCTTAACACAAAAGTTTATACTCATCGCACTTGTGCAACTGCGCGACGCTTTGACGTCTGTGTTAACTCCATCATCGCTCAATTTATCAGCTCCGGGGACTTTTATTTTTGCGTTCGACAAGAAGGTGGTGACCGGATGTAAATAAATACGTCTCAAAGGTGAAGCTTTCCCTCCCATCGGTTGCAGTCTCGGATGGGTCGTCTTAAATACCGGGGAAGGGGCCCACATGCATCTCTGTTGATCGCAAATAAAGTGCTTGGCCAATATTACGCAACGTTTCTTTACATGCAGTAGGATTTCACATGAAATCACTCTGGTTGTAGCTCAGTTCGAGTAAGTGCCACCACAATATGGAAGGGGCAAACAGCATTGTGTAAAACGTACTGAGGAACTCGAGATACCTTTCACTTCAGCAACCATTCTCCGCCCCCCTTCGAGTCAAATTTGCCTGGAGAGAAAATCGAGATCATACTAGCTAAGAAGATATTAGCACCAAAATAATCTGAAAGAAAGCATTATGAAGATATTACATGAAAAGTCTCACATGTAATGATATGTTATCTCAAAGAGTTAACCGTAATTGACCGTTATTTAAAAGCTGAAAACACGGTTAATGGACGGGGCGAAAACACTCAAATGCTACTTGTCCCCCACCTAACATCCCGCAAAGACGCCTAGAGATATCCTGTCAGAAATTGATGGCTCGAAGAAAAAGGATAGTGATGAAAATATGAAAATGATAAAGTGTCATTTTCATACTTTCGGGAAAAATTAGTTTATATATACATTAAACCTATTGGCACATACAATTCCTTTCGTTTATAATTACCCCGTATCAAGAAATGCGTCTGGACTTCGGTTCTAATTTATGTTGTACGACTTGATTCATTCACCATTATTCCGGTAAAAAAAAATAAATTTAACCGTAACGTTACTTGCATAGTTTTTTTTATTTCAATTCTTCAATTTCGTAATACGTGGAGGGATTTTCATCAGCCGAGTTAGCTTGGAACCACCATTACCGTTTCCTTTATAGCGACTATGTTTGGAAGGTCCTAGAGATCGTAGCCGGAAGGTGGAGAATTTCGATACTAGCGATAAAGCTGGGTCGAATAAAAGCACTGTCTGCACGATACTTTTAGCGGTCTGCTACTATGAACGGTTGTTTTATGTGATTTTTTAATCAACACCAGGCGAATGCCAGACCAGTATCTAAAATAACACCAGAATATTCCATGCGCGTAGCTTGGCTCTGTAAATATGAAACGAAAAATTATCAACGATTGGTTCATTTTATTATGAATGCTTTCAAGAACATTGACAGCAAAAAATAGATTTTCGTTTTATGTCCTCAAATATAGACTGTTATCAACGAGAATGGTATTTTACAGAGCCTACCTTACCAAAATAGGGAGCCTGTATCTAATACTTTCAAATCTCTCAGCATATTTCGTTAATCTGAAATGTACTCATCAATTTTATTTTCATCTTTGATTTATCGACTTTACTGTGAGATACGTTGACCTGACAAAGGAATTGGTGCATCATTTGCACATCGGTTTTTTTCTTAGATGATACTGATGTTACAAGGAAGCGCTTTGCTAGTCAAAAATTTCGCTAGACTAGAAAAAAAGCATTAAAAATACTAATACTTAAGAATTACTAACGAAATTCTACGCAGTATTTGAAGAATTTGACAAAGTTGTTCTAAAATAAAGGAGCAGAATGTGAAAAATGTGCATTACACTCCAGTAAAAATATTGTGACAAATGATCGCATAATAAACAAATAAATCATTTCAGAAACCTCTCAAACGCCAAAATATAAAACATTCATTAGCGGCGGATTATTGTTTCAAGAGGATAGACACGATGTTTAGTGCATATTTATATGAAAAATATTCATTTATACACTGCTTTAATAAATATTAATATTTTGAAATCTGAAATATTGGGAAATTTTTTCTCAGTTTTCTCGAAATGAGGTATTTGCCGTTTGACTGAAATAAACGATTCTAATACTGTAGTAAATGAAAACTGTTGTAACAGTGAAGAGATATAAACAAAACAATTCATTTCATAATAAAATGTTGGGCCAAAATCTGTCCTAGTAGCCTAAAACGAATATGATTTCGCCTTACCCAGAAATGGCTAGCATTTTATAATGAAGCTGTGGAGCTATAAACATGTTCTCTCATTAAGAACAAACTGGCTTTCTTTTCTGTGCTTGTTTCAGAAAACATTCTTTCCTAAAGTAGGACTTCTCCTTTTTTACAGTAAGAACCCACAAATGTGATCGTAAATTGAACGATCTACTACGAAGCTAAGGCTACAACTTTAACCCATGTAACAAATAACATCGGTTTTCTCCTCAATTCTAAAAACGCGTTTTCCAGCTAATTCCAATTTCCTGCCCCCCCCCCCAGTAAACAATCCCAAACCCACCGCCCACTCACAGAAGGCTTATTTTTTCCGGCTGCCTTCTCTCGCAGGCGGCGACGCGGAGAGGGCGCAGCGGCCAATGGCGACACCCTTCGCCCTCCACCCCGCCCCTCCGCCCGCGCACCAAGAAGCCACGGGCCAGCGAGCAGCGCGCGGGAGGCGGCGGAGCGCGGACGCGGACAAAGGCGGCGACCGCAAAGGCCACGAGGGCGACGGCGCGCGACACGCGGGGCAGCATGCGAGGGCGCACACTGGGCCGCGTGGTGCCATTACACCTGCAATAAAAGAAGATCATGTCACTTCCTTGATGATATCCCAGTAATCGATGGCAGGGGATTTGTTTCTTCCAGACGTGTAGCAACGTGAGACACGGGGGGCAGCATGCGAAGGCGCACAGTGGGCCGCGTGGTGCCATTACACCTGCGGAAAGAAGCAAGTCACTCCTGGATGGTGTCTCGGTAATCGATGCAAGGGGATTTGTTCCTAACAAAAGTGCAGCGATGGGGGGCATCATGGAAGGGTGCTAATTGGTCCGCATGGTGCCAACACACCCGCAATAAAAGAAGATCATGTCACTTCCTTGATGATATCCCAGTAATCGATGGAAGGGGATTTCTTTCTTTCAAAAATGTAGCAACGCGGGGCAGCATGAAGGCACAGTGGGCCGCATGGTGCCAACACACCCGCAAGAAAGAAAAGCACTTCACTTTCTTGATGATAACCCAGTTTTCTGTGCAAGAGCATTAGTTTCTTGCAGAAGTGTAGAGACGTGGGACACGCGAGGTAGCATGTGAGGGCGCACAGTAAGCCGCTTCACATAATAACCTTCTCTCGCAGCTAATGCATAACGAGCAAGATGTCTCGGGATGGAGGTGATCGATGAAATGTGAGCCTGAGATCTCTGTGAAAACGGTGACGAGTATCACGTGGGACAGAATGCGAGGGCACCCATTGAGCAGCAATTTGCCAGCACGTACGCAGAACGAACAGGATACGTCGAGATGGAGGTAATCGATGAAACGTGGGTCTGGGATCACCGTAAAAGTTGTGGCGTGTATCACGTGGGGCAGCATGCGAAGGAGCCCAGGGGGTCATAATACGTCAACACACCAGCAGAACATCCCAGTGACTGCAGTTATCGATGCATTGCCTGCTACCTTTACAAGGTAAGTGCATCCGCGGGGCACGATGGGAGGGCGCTCAGTGAGCGCTAACGTACTAACAGCCCTGCAGAACAAGAACACCCCGAGATGAAGGCGGCCACCGTTATCGGTGCCAGGTGGTCTATGGTTTGCAAGATGGCAGTGACGTGTACGGAAGGATCCAGCACGTTATTTTGGAGGGAGCCATCATAGATTTTGTTAAATAACAAAAAGTGATATTATCTTTTACATTATTTTTGTAGTGTATGAATGATACTACCCAATAGTATTTTTTAATGACTACATAATTTTAACGTAAATAAATATTTAAATCAATTTTACCAAATAAAGAAGTGTAACAAACGAAAGCTCTTCGGCTTTTGGGAGGGGACATGGCTCTCCATGTCTGGATGGGCCATGGGCCCCTCTGTATCTGCTACTGGTGACGTGCGAAACGGAGACAACGTGATAGTGCCCATAGGTTGGCATAAGATGCCACGAAACCAGTAGAACAGCCAAGAGTCTCCGAGATGGAGGCCTCATCATGGACGCAAGGGGAGATGATGTGCCTCCACAAAGACAGGAGCGTGTCGTGATAAGCAGCAGGTGATTACACGCAGCTCACAAGGATCACAAGCACACGCGGGTCACAAGGTGACAACACAGCTACGGAATAACCAGGAGGCCCTGCGAAGAAGACGGACCCAACATCAATTCAGGGTCTGAGGTCTGCACGAGGCCAGTAAGATGCGACACCTGGGCCAGAATGCGAGGGCGCAGTGTGAATCTTAAGATGCCAGAATAATTTCCGAGTTTGAGGTGGACACTTCACCGACGAAAGGATTCATTGACTGATTTATGATTACGGCCAACTGCAAAGGATGTTTAGCACCATACGTTTTGTACATTCTTTATGTTGAGAGGTAATAGTATTCCTCCTCTGCTCGAACAGGAGATCAGTAACTAACACACACGCCGGCTTGCAGGATTTCTTCTCCAAGAATCTCTCTGAAAGGGGAACTCCCCTCGCCAGATCAAGCTCAAAGTTCCTGACTGGTAATTTGATTTATGCATTCATTTAGTGTGCGAGTGTGTGTTTGTCTCTAAGGTTCTTGAAGACGGAACAAGGATGAGGAAGGTAAGAATTCGTGCGATCTTTTGGCTGTTAAGGTGATTTTCAGGAATTCGCTAATTGGTCGGAAATAACATGGAAAATCCCGACCAGAGCAGTTGTCCGCCAGAATTCCTCAATGTTTGAATTTCACCGAGCTTTTCAACTGTCCATCGAGAAGTATATGACCTCCGGGTCGGCGACACGGAAACTAGGTTTTGCTGAGCTTACTGACTGTTTTGAAAAACCTGAATCACTTTGATGTTCTCATTATCGTCTCTATAATGTTTGAAAATCCTGCACCCAGAAGTACGAGTATGACTGAATATTAAATTGGCTAGTATTATAAACCTACGCCCAAGAGTGTCATTCGAAAGCGCCGAAACCATCGTGGTTTCTAACTGATTGCTACGGCTAAAGCTAATATTTTGTTAGTTTTCTAATTTCTACTACTTTCTTAACAGTTACCTTCGAATGGAGAGTTCACTATTAAACCCTAACCTACTTTTTTTTACAATATCATTGTTTGGGTGAAGTTTCATTGTTTTACACTTCAGGAATTTTATTACCAGAACGTTTCTGAAGCCTCAGTGGTAGTTTGGCCTTTCAAAGCTTATGAAGTGTCCACAAAAGAGTTCAGAACCGTTTCCGAGCGTAATCGCTTCTTAGAAATTCCTGCGTCCTGTTATATCCCGGCCTGCTCTTTTTCACAGTAAATATAATTTTAGTGTCTCTAAATACAGACAATAGTTGTATAAACGGATTGATTGATGAGCAATTCTGGGCGCGTCAACTGCTAAGGTCATTAGTACAGTAAATGTAGTGAATGATTTTTCCCTTTGGGAGGGCCGGTGATCTTCCTCCAATGGGTGGCGAGATCCGGTTTCGAAGTACACTTCGGCTAGGGGTATTTCCATAAACAGGTATCTCCCACTGCCCCACCCAGTTGAAGCTCTAAGGTTCTGACCGTTCTACCAGCATATATGGTAGTGTAGCGCAGTGTTTGTACGTAAGGGGTGAGAATAGGGCAAGGATGGGGAAGGAAAGATCGCGCGCGGTCAGTGGCCCGTCTGTTAGGGTACTGCTCCGACATGTGCCTGGTGTTAATATAAGAAACTGCGTAAAACTATCGATCGAAGCAGCCGACCGCTAAAATTCTCCTCGAAACAGAGATAGGATTCCATCTAGCTATGTAGTAGCTAGTCTCGACATATCATGCTACTGTCGGGGCTCGAATATAGGACCTCCTGGTCACAGGCACTGCAGTAACCACTTGACGCCCTTAGCTCCCTCTCCCAATTTGTGTAATCGGAAAAACTTATTCAATTTTCAACAAGTTGCTCGGCAAAGGACGTCACCTCCTGAGTTCTACCTCCCGCCTTACCTCAAAACCTGAAATTATAATAACAAAATACTGGTGCCAAAATAGCACGTACTTTCTCGTCTTTGGTAATGGTTATGTAGCGCTATTTATACCAGAATTTCTCTCCGAATTAACACATCTCAGTCATCATATTTTGTAAAACTCGAAACAAATCGAACAACATTTGGTGCGGAATCTAAATATTTTCAAGCAATTATCAACGTAAATTTTACAATTAGAACTTTCTATATAGCTAAATTAAGTCCCAACAATTAGACGTTATTCACATAACTTCAGCTGCCGAGAATGCCATTGTTGCAGTTTACTCTGATATTCCTTGAAGGGTAGCATTTTTTTCATACATTTCAAATAGCTTTGAAATCATTTGAAACAGATTAATTTGTAAACATATAACTAAAGATACAACGTACGAAACAAAGAAATGTGAAATAATATGTAAATTCTAAGGTGCGTAGTATCCAACTACCTGGAATCACCTCTCATGTTACATTCAAGAAGCACAGGACTAGTCTTTTCAAGAACGGGCGACTAAACTCTTTCGGCGTCTCAATCCATCTACAGTAATGAAGTTGAGATTTATTCTTTAATGAAATCAACTTTTTAAAGATAGATTGGGAAGTAAGGTGGCGTAAAATTATTCGTAAATTTGAGTACTTTTCGCGTTGTTTTACGGGAAAGTACATGCGGATTTAGCACCACTAGTTACGCGTAGCATTACATTACTCTCTCCCTACTGCGTGGTAGCGAGAGTAGCAAGAGGTGGTAGCGAGAAAGTAAGGTGTAATGAAAATGATTGTAATGTATTTGCTACATACATGTTTTAGTAGTTTTTATACTATAGAAATTCCTTCTATTACATTGCAATTTTTTATGACGTCTACAGTGACAACTACAACCCGCCATTGCTATATTCCGAGTAGAATTGGTATGCGACTGTTTGCGTCATTGATAGGTACTTGTATTCATTAAAATTTATATTTCGGATAAAATATTTATACTAGAACTTTCAAGGGTGTCAATTATACACCGGAGGTATTACATTTTGCATTATATCTGCAGCTTCGCGCAACGGATTACAATAGTACTTCAAGCACTTCATAGTACTTCATGTCTTCGTTGTTGCTGGGAGTAATTTTGTATATTATATAAATATTTTTTTTAAAATATATAAAACTTAAATTTCATCAACTATTTCGCTGGCATCGCCCACGGGTGTAATTATGATACCAACAATATGGTTTAGGTCATGAGGTTGTCCAAATTAATGCCTGCCCGATTAACTCCATTGGCTGTTATTGCAAGATTTTCTGAAAATTTATACAGTTTTATATTTCAATTTACCACCCGATGTCGGTTTGTGGCCACAAAGAAAATGGTTACGTCATGTGATTGTTTTTGTGTTAGGCAACAATATGGAAATACTATAGTTTTCAGCGATAAGTTGGAGCGAGGTAGGTAGGTGCAAAATTCCTCACGTTCTAGTTTTAAAACGTATTGCGTTCTACGCTGTCACAAACAGAAGTTTTATAAATGAAATTCTACTCCCAGCTGACTTGAGTCAGCGGAGTGTGAACTTTAATCAATGAACTGCACACATTGCTGCTTTTTTGGTATCCATTCAATGTTCCGTGTAACCTAAAGGTGGTCGTAAATATAGACGCGGAGGCGCCCTTTCGCAACATTACTGCGAGATGTCGCTGCGCGCGTTCTTCGCTGTTGCTCGCTGGCGTGGGCGCGGATCGAATAATCGCGCTGTGGGTGGAAGTCCAAGAACGCATGCCCCTAGTAGAATTGAATTGAATTATTTTACGTGTCGAGACTCAGGCCACGAGGCCTGCTCTTCCGTCTGACCAAGCAAGTTTCGTTACGCTCCTTTCACCAACTAGCAGAGAAAGGAGGTATTTCTTGGGGAAGAAACAGGTGATTTGAATTTAGCTCAGAGGCGTCATTTAGGCTTGATGGTCTTTTACATGCAAGTAAATCTACTACTAACATGGGACAGCCGGCTTTACTTCCTCTCCGAAGGAATGCGTACGAAGAAGTTTTTCGCCCTTAAAAATCCACGGCTTCGATCGGATTTGAACACGCCAACTCGGGTATAACAGTCCATTACACCATCGCCGCTCGCATAGAGGGACCACGTCCCTCGGCTCTTGCCGACTCCTGCGACTGTAGAGAGATTACTACAAGAAGGGTCCACTGTGACACCGGGAGACATGGCACCGGAAGTGCATGGATGACGTCACTTCAATGCCTCTCACCGGGAGGCCCTATGTTCGAGCCCCGACGACGGCAAGATTTTCGTCACTTGCTTCTCAGCTGGGTCGAATTCATTTGTTGTCGGGAGGAGAATTCTAGCTGCCGGTTGTTATGATCCTTGTTTCCTTGGTATGTCCGATCAGCATGAGGGGAATGCCGGAGAAATGTCCTAACAATCAGGTCACGTACCCCGCGCGTTTTTTCCTCCCTCTTCCTTGTCCTATTCTCACCCCTTACACACTTACATGCACTACACTATTTCACTTGTCGGGATTTCAGTCGGAAGCTTAGAGCTTGGCACAGTTGAGGCAGCTTCACTCAGGTGGAAAATACTTGGGAGAAATATCCGCATGCCGATGTAGGTCGGCGTCAGATCTCGCCATCTAGCGCGGGAATATTACCGTCAACGGCCTCAGTAAAAACACGGTTCAGTAAAAAAACTACACTAACTGGATTAATGACCTTAGCAGTTGACGCGCCCGCCAACACGAATCATCCATCAATCAATGGTCTGCCCTCACCTGCACGGTCCCCAACTGGCCCTGTCCAGTCAGCGGCCCGCTCGCATACCCGTTCGGCGCTCTCGCCCTTCCACCGTCTCTGTCCCGTCCCCGGTCTCTGCCCGCCGCTGCTCCCATTACCTTCACACCCACATTTCATCCCCTCGCCGCTCCTGTCCTCACACATAACCACCACCACCACCCCAACATCTCTCCGCACACGCTTCGTCCCGACGTCCGTCTACCACCGTTTTCATTCTCATCTCGATCGTTTCGGCTACAAAACTACATCTAGTTCCTTTCGCACACTTGACTGTTTTCGTCATAAAATATTCACAAGACGAGTAAGTCATAAAATTTCTCATTTTGTACTTTGACTCAAACACGTGCCAAATTAATATCTCGCTCAGTCACATACCTGAAGATTAATACCCACATGAATCTATTACAGTGACAAAACTTAATATAGTATTATCTAGCAGTTAGGGTATGTCACATCTGAGTCAAACCTTTTGAAATTTGCTGTCTGACGTACAGAGAGTCTTGAACTGAATTGAATTGAATTAATGCCTTATTTTACGTGGCGAGTCTCAGGCCATGAGGCCTGCTCTTCCGTCTGACCACGCAAATTTCGCTACGCTCCTTTCACCCACTAGCAGAGAAAGGAGGTATTTCTTGGGCGATTTGAATTTAGCTCAGAGGCGTCATTTAGGCTTGAGTATCTTTTACATGCAAGTAAATCTACTAGCATGGGACAGCCGGCTTTACTTCCCCTCCGCAGGAAGGCCTACGGGGATTTTTTGCCCTTAAAATCCACGGCTGTGTCTTGACTAAGTTGAAAAAACTGACCTACACATAATTGCTTACTATCTTGTCCCACTTCACATCGTGATGCAATTTGCGTCAACAGCATCTAATCGTTATTTATTCAGACACTGTGGTAATTAGTCTCTTAGATGTACTGATTTTTGTATCCTAGAGGTGCTAGTACTACTTCTTCTATGAAATGTGATATCTGGCACCGAAAAACACGTTTATGGGGTTTCTCTGCTTAGGTACGTGTGAATTAAATTGTGCGCTGTCAAGATTCACATTACTGCATCTGCAATTGAAAAGGAATCTTTATTTGTCTTCAGCAGTGCAACTCTGGCGCGTCCCTCGTCCCTCCGTTTCGTTCCGGGTGGTTCCAAGTTGGTTTATTCATTGGTAGCTAAAGCTAAACAATGAAAAAAGTATTGAAAAGTCAGAGACCGTTGTTAATGTTTTTCTATTGTTCTGAGAAAATGTATCATTAATTTTTTCAAGTATTTATTAAATGAGAGAGGCAGTTCCCAAAACACCAATATCGACAAAATAACTCCCAAATATTCCATAATGGAAGAAAAAATCAAGTAATTCTGTCAAGTAACGATTTCCAATAAGGCATAAAAGTTTGCATGTTAATGAATTACAAGAACATTGTCAACTAATTCCGAGTTGATAATTAGCGTACTCCGTTACTACATTTTTTCCTGAATTTCTTCATGTATATTATGATAACATTATTATAAAAGAATAATAATTAATAAAATTAAATAATTAATAGGTCGTACTAAATAATTGCATTCTCCTGTATTCAGAATTTAGTTCCCTAGTGAGCCCAACAAGAAGGAAAAATCAAATTATTTTATTAGCAATTTTTTCCCTTCATCTGTAAAACTAACGGGTTACGAGTTATGTTAATTAGTATGACGATAGGATGTGCTTTTAGTGCGCGTAAAAGTACTCAAGTATGGAAAAAATGACCCAAAACCAAACAAAATCAATCCAAAAATCAAAAACCATCAATTTCATATCTTCAAACCTTTCTCTCAATTCATACCGGTAAGGTGTTTTGGCTCCGGGAACTTAGTGTCTGTAATTATTTTATTTGTTTGGTGACGGAAATATACATAAAAACTATACAGAATGCCATTTATCTTATTAATTTATTAATGTGAATATAGAAGCCCTATTTGACAACAGTACATAACTTTTATCATCATCGCACACTTCATATATTTCAATTATGAAACGACCCACCATTCCCCAAACACGTGGGTTTTGTTTCCACAAATTCCACCAATTAATTGTTATAATAATATAGTGAAAGTGTTGTAAATTACATTTTTTGTCCAATATTAGCATTGCAAATATTGGGAGCAGAATCGCTCTTTCGTAGCCATTTCAGTTATGTTGTTCGTGCGCATTTTGTTCAAACTCGGTGTGTAAGCAAGGAGTGAGGTTACAACAAGGAAGATGAAGGAAATATTGCGTTTGGCCGACCTGTGTAACCGAAATAACTATGGAGGATTGGCCTGCGTTGTCTCGTTTCGGAGGGCCACAGAATTGAATCCCGCCAAGAGCAGAGATGTTTGCTACGGTGGGCGAACTCTCCCATCCATCGTGAATAACTTTTCACCCATCATCACATCATTCGCAGCCGGCCTAGGTCACTCAAGCACATGGGGAATTTGCGCCCCATGGCAACGCGTTACATCCGAGCTGAGTTCGAATCTCATGTAGAGCAGAAACGTTGTGCATTGTGGCATGATACCCAGATCTTACCATCAAGTATCTCACTCTGAACCTCCTTGTTATCTATACCGGGCAGAGATACTTTTCACGAGACTCACTGTCTTTCGACAAATTGGGCATTGGCGTTCCTTGACGATAATTTCCACCAGAGATTGACAGAGACCGCCCAACTCCGTCACAGAGAAGAGGAATGTCTTGTCCCGCAATGTCTGATAGAAATAATGTGAAAAGAGATTTGTGATGTGGCGAGATTTCTAAATAATAAACATACCAATAAAGTCAAGATATGGGTAAAACGTTTCACCTACGTGATGAAGAAACTGAAGTAATATTACTTAACTGGTTTAGTATATAGACGAGGAGTCTACAAGGCCTGCGTGTGGAGAAAGGAGAAAAGGACAGCTAGGTTTCTCCTCCTGCGCAGGCAAAGCTTCTGGCTCACATATATCGCAAATTACCTGTCACTCAGGATAAGCTCCTACATTAATCAAGTAAATCCTCCCCGCATCACATGGTTTCGGTCAAACGTGCGTCACGGGGTTTTGGTAATCCAACTAATGCGCATGGTGGGTGGTCTAACCTCACGCACCTTCTACCATTTTTCAGGCCAAATCTCTCCATCAGACATCGATGATCCTAAGTAATAAACCTTAAATACATTGTACATCTGTTTGGCTTAGGTCACAATCATGAAATGTTTGAAAACAATATAATGTATTGTAAACAATGGGTCAAGGTCTTACATGCTTCTGTTTAGAATTGATTTGTCAATACGAGAATGAGTTGGGCTTAACAAAGCTTTTATATTTACATGAAAGTCAACTTCCGATTAGATATAGTTTTCTCAGCAACAAAAATAATTTAATGCGAAGATGCGAGTGAAATAAAGGAACGTTGACATTTCCAAGGACAAATCCCTTCTTAAAATAAATTTCAATTCAATGTATTAATTTAAATAACAGCGATAAAAATACGTTTGATAATTTATAAAATAATTTTTTCTACCCATTTTAATCGAATTACCGCTCGATATTAAAACTTCCGTGCTACTGCATGATTAACGTAAAGTGAATGATTGAAAACCAGAACGGTATAAGTAACATTTTATAAATCTTGAGAAATCTGTTTAAGACAATATTACTGTAAATTCGTGGTGCTTTTGTTTCATTAAAATCACGGCATTTCAATTGTTTATTAAAATAAAGACATTGCCAGTGACATATAGGCCCAAATAAACACGTTTTTCTCAAAAATTATAAAATTGTTACTTATACCGTTCTGGTTTTTACGTATTCATACGAAGTTTTTAAGTCTATATCTCTCCGTGATTTATGTCATAGTGTACGTACCAGCCGGCACCTAATAGAAGATCTTTTGACCATCCGGAGATCGTCTTATTTATTTTTATATCTATACACAATCTACACTCTTTAAATTGACAAATCACCTTCGATTGGTTATTTTTTATTTGCAAGGACGCGGAATTCAATGGCATTATTCCCGTAAGTGTAGTGTGGTCATGAAGCATTAGTGAAAGGAAATGCTAAATGTGAATAAGTGCTAGTGCAAAAACTAAAATAAGAGCAAATGCATAAACAAACCGAAATGCAAAATGACCAACAAAAACGACACTAGTATGTACCAGAAACCCGCATGCAGTTAGTATTAAATTATCATACAGTGCAATGTACAGGCTGGCTGGTATTAGATAGTAGTACTCTAGTGATGACACAATATCATTTAAGGAGTGGTTCACATAAAGAGATAAGCAGAACCCCCTGTGTTCTGACGGGAGGCCCCTGCCCTTTTAGGGATTCAATGGACTTTTATCATTATCATCATCATGACGCTGTGTGGAAATTTCCCACCGTTTCGACCCTACGATGTTTCGATCTGAGATTCCGTGGGGCGACAGTTGTTGCCCTGAGCTTTTTCAAACTCATCAATTTTCGACAAAAACAGAAAAGCTTTCACTAGACAATAAACTCCTTTACAATCCCGATGAAAAATCAACGCAAAATCACAATGCGTTGAGATGATGACCATTACCAATTGCCACACAAGTAACACAGTTTCTGCTCCCTAAAACACGTCAGAGGCATAACAAGAATGAACACGTGTCGGCTTAGCACTTTTCACTCAGCAATACACAGGAGAAAAGACAGCAAATTATTTAACCTACATTGTTCAACTGGAATATATCTTTCCGGTCTTTGCGCGGGAACAATGACATTGTTACATTCCAAACGTTTCGTAACTAAATGAAGACAACTATTCACTATAAAATCTACTTTGGTGGCGATCTCGTGGCTAAGCGATTGATCGAAAAAAATAAAATTCAGATCAATTAAATCTCTTTCATTTCATATCAGGTCAACATTTAAGACAAATGGGCGTTGCTGGGTTATTTTGTGGTAATGTAGAATAATGCCCGTTTTAACATTTCTTTTCAACACCAAATTACGCGAAACTCGCGTGGCTAATTTGTTGGTTAGAGAAAAAAAGGTAATGTCATTAAATGTAGGTAATTTTATCTTCCTTTATTTCATAGACGGTCATTATTACAGAAAGTTGATGGATTTTGAGTTATTTTCAAAAATGAATGGAAAAAGTCAACTTTGGCAAACCTGATATTCGTGTTTGATGACCAAAAATATATAGAAACTATCTATCAAAACAAAATCATTTCTTTATTTCCCCTTTTTCATCATCACTTGGCTGGGGTACAACGCTAACTTGGAAATACAATTTTACATTTTGACTCTTCCCCCTCTTAACATTTATGACTTAAGTATATTGTAAAATGATCCATTAAAATGAGAACAGATGTGAAAAAAGTGAGAGAAGTGAAAAATCATTTTTATACATTAATTTGAGACTAAAACATCAAGAAAAGCTCATAACTTCAACTGGTTAACTTAAATCCAATGGTGTGCTATTCCACGCTATTTATGCAAGAGTTCGTTCTGTGCGCCAGCAAAGCGGCAAGAAACACGTTCTACACTCGCGACGTCGCGAGAACGCTCTCAGGAGACGCCGTGATTTATAGAGGGCGCTTTCCGTATCGAAATGGTAAATGGAAACGGCCGCCACTCCATCGTACGGAGAGACGCTATACCCCGAGGACAACATTGGGTTCACTTTGGGGAAATGCCCGCCATGTCATACGACGCAAAAGGACTCGCGTTGCTGGAATGAAACTTCACGAAATAAATGAAGTATAGAATGTATTGTGTATGGGCAAAGAAGATGATGATGAAGAAGAAGAATCGGCAAGCAGGAAACAACTGTAGTTTATTCCAAAGCCTGAAGTAGAAATCTAGTTATAAAAGTGAAGTCTACTGTCCAACGTTGTTCTTCACGTGTGCGGCTCAGCTCAGTAGTATTCGAGTATAATATTGCACTGAGAAAAGAAAAGATCCATTAGTAGAAATAGATGGTGTAGCCCGGAAAAAAATAGATGGCGTATGGTTCCAGGACAATCGGGCTACTGGACCGACAGCGAGTTGTATCAGGAAAGTTCATTTACATAAAATACAGAAAAATTAGAATAAGATACTACACAATGCGGTCGATTCGCATATTTATATGCGAGTGAACCCACTGCATCGTGACTTTTGAACATAAACACAGTAGAAGAAGTAATTAAAACGTATGAAGTAAAACAACAACGACTCTACTGTGTCACAAAAACATTGAGGCCATCAAAACACCTCTATGGAATTCTACTGAAAAAATACGAATATTAAAAAAAATACGAATATTAAAAAGGAAGAAACCTACTGACCGTCTGTAGTGTCATTTATTTCCTGAAATAAACTTCTGACAATGGCCAAGTATATCTCAAAAACATGTTAGTATTTAAATTGTTATATCTAACACTTGTTGCAGTTGTGGTAATATATTTTGTTTTTATTGTATTATTGCCTCTAAAGACTTTAAAAGACTGGCCTCTGAGACTCAAGAGCACCAACTCTAGGCAATAAATATCTGTTTTAAAATACAATCCCACACTTTATGTTACTTTAAAACATTACATCAATTGATTGTATTCAAATTAATCAATATTTTAAGAGGCATGTTTCAATCAAAGTATATTTGCAGAAATCTCTCATTTTTGCAAAAACACCCTACGTATATTTTGCTCTTTCATCCAAAAGCACAGGGATTTGTTAATTTAATTTTTAATTTTCCTGTTGCGAATTTAAAATTTGAATTTATGATTATTGCGATGTTTGAATAGTACACTTTCCTAGAATGTCCAGCTTGGAGGTGTAGAATCGAATCGGTAGCTGCTGTTTTTTGAATGTGCAAAGAGTTTCAAAATGGATGATGATGATGATGGTGATGGTGATGATGATGATTATTACAGGCCTTTTCGCATACATTTAGAGCATATTAAACTATCTCCCTGGTTAACGGTTTTGATAGCAAAAATCTTAAAAAGTTCAGTACTTTAGATCGTCTCTTCATGTTACTTTGGCATTCGACCAACCTTCTGTTACCTAAAACAAACGCTTAACAAAATAAGAAGAGAGAAATTAACATGATGTAAAAGAATTGACCACCATTGAGATCAGGGTAAGGTTTCGTTACGAACTAAAGTGCCACAGAGAAATATTATATTTTTATCCACTGTAATATGAGGCTCATCCACAAGATAAGCTTATTTAGATCATCAACAAAGAACTTATTGTAGCAGATGTAGAACATGCTGCACTATTTCTATAAACTAGTTAATACCATAACCAAGACATTTTCAAATCGTGAGATTAACATTTGTGTCCCCGCAACGTAGAAGTCAGGAATATGTACCACTATTTGCGAGCCACCTGGACTTTAGTGTCTATCTTCCCCTTTTAGAAGGGTTGGGAACCAATGGTCGGTTCTGACACTCAGAACAGCTCTTACCACCTCATTCTAAGTATACTGACATCACTGTGGCCCCTGTATTTATATATGAAAGCTTCTTTGGGTTGCCTATTTGGTCCCATACTGTTTACATGTTAAAACCATTTCTATTGGTGTTTTTTTAACGAAGTTTACCACATTTTACTAATATTCAACTTCGATGTTATGTATTCTTTTGAAACTATCTCTCAAGGTTAGACTCACTTGAGATCTTAAGAAATTCGTTTGGTAAACCTCTAATCTTCTTTCGTCATTTTTTCTCAGCGTCCACGTCTCACTTGTGAAGGACAGGGTGGATTGAAATATCAAATTGTAAAATTGCATTAGTGTAAAATTCAACATATTATTTTTAATATCTCTCTGCATATAGACATCAATTTATTGTATTTACTTATATTCTCTTCCATTATTGGGTGGATGTCATTTTATATTTAGCAGTCAAGGTAAGTGGGATGCTCGTTCAAATATTTAGTTGTTGATTATTTTTATCCATCTCACATATTTACTTTGGAATGCCATCGCCTTATTTTTCAACTAGATATTCTTAAATTATAGTTCTTTTGCGTCTGGCTAGTGCGTAATGTTGTCAGGACAGCACTTTGCGATAGCTCATTTACAGAACTCAACGCCGGATGTCCAAAGGCATAGAAAATACTTTCCTTAATATTAGCGGGGTGAGGTAGCTCGATTTTTTTTGTTGGCGACCTGCGTCCATTTTCCCTCGTTCTTGCAATACAGATCCCTCAATTAAAAAGATTAAGATTGTATGCACGCACTGGCGTTAGGATCTGATTTCCAACATCCAGGATTTCAAGAAAATATCACGGGTCTCTTGTTCTGGAAGTTATCAATTATCTTTCTTCACTCCTTATTCGCGCGTGCATGTAAAAATCTGCCGTCAACCTTGCCGCAAAAACTGCTTGAGAACATATCGACAAGGATATTTCTTCCATTGAATAATTCCTGCCAAAAGATTTTAAGTCCACCGATTATTATGTTTGTGTTCCCTCCTGAAGAAAGCAAAATTTTCCCTTAATGCCTTCTCATCTTCCCCACTACTACCGAAAACAACACACTGTCGCTTACGCGCCTTTAAGAAAGTTCCCGGCATTGCATGTCTCAAAAACACGTTTTTTCTGACCGAGAACTCCGGAGAGCACTCACCCCCCAGCATATAAGCAAAAGCCAATAACTCTCAGACAATGAATCTCGCGCTCGCATTACAGGACGCGGGGTGTCGAAGTGGCAATGGATGAACGCAGATCGGGATAATGGAGGCGGGTAGGGTGTGGGATGTGGAGATGTCTGTGGCGTTGGGTGCGTTCGCCCCGATGACGGCATTGGGCGGGTGAGGCGCGGACGCCGGGGGGGGGCCAGTGCACAGGGTAGAAACAGACAGATTGCGCAGCGGATGCGAGTGGAATGACACTGAAGGGCGGTGGTCGGGGAAGAAGTGGCGCGGCTTGGGTAGGGAGCGGGTGCTGGGCGATCAGGGGGTGGTGCGAGGGGTTTGGGGGGGACGGCGGTGCGTGGTAGACGTGGTGGCCGTGGGGGCGGGGCGGTGAGAGGTGGTGGGAAGGTGGAGATGGTGGCGGTTGGTGCGTCGGCCGTGAGACAGTGGGGGGGGGAGGTGAGGCGGGACCGGGGGGGGGCGAGTGTAAGGTAGGACAGAAGTCAGCGCAGCGAGTGGAGTGAATGGAACATTCTAAGAGCGGGGTGCGTGGCGAAGAGTGGTGGGGGGTAGGAAGCGGCGTGTGGATCAGGGAGTGGTGCGAGGGGTGGGGGGGACGGCGGTGCGTGTAGACGGTGTGGCCCGGGAGCGGGGGCGGGAGGGTGGTGGAGGTGTAGAGGTGTGCGTTGGTGCGTTCGGCCGTGAGCAGTTGGAGGGGTGAGCCGGGAGCGGGGGGTGGCGCAGTGTAAGGGAGGAACGACAATCAGCGGCAGCGGGGAGTGATGGAATGGAATCTGAAGAGGCGGGGTGGGTTGGGGAAAAAGGGGCGTAGGAAGCGGTGTGATCAGAGGTTGAGGCGAGGGGTGGGGGGGTGGGGGCGTAGGGTGGGGAAGGGGGCGGGAGCGGGTGAGGTTGGCAAGATAAGGTAAGGGCGGAGGCGCAGCTGGTAGCGGGGCAAGCATATCAAGCAGGCGGGCGTGGTGGAGTCGGAGAGAGGAACAGAGAGTGAGAGTGTGGGACTGTTGGTGATGTGATCGTCTGAGCAGCGTGAAGCGGCGAGAGAGCAGGTGCTGAAGATGACGAGCTGAAAGGGGCGGAAGGTGGAAGGAGCGTAGGAGCGGGCAGCTGAGATGGCGGAGGGGAAAATTTGTTGCGGGGACGCGGCAGGGCAGCGGAGACTGGAGAGGGGCGAAGGGCACTGGTGGACGAGGCGGTGGGACTTCGTAGCGTGGTGGCACATGATGGCGGAGAGGCGGGGAGGCGTGAGGGACTGAGAGGGAGGTGTAGGCGGATGGCGTGTATCGTGACGGGAGGCAGGGGTGATATACTGAGCCCAACTCCACTGCCGGTGTCTTTCCGCCGAGCGAACCCGACTCGAGGGGTTCTGTCTTCCTAAGTGCGTCCATACATTATCTTGGGTGATCTTCTTTGGGAATGAGCCATCATCATTCTTTCCTTCTTTTTTAAAATCTCGTTACGAGTAGATTGCTGAGACTGCTCATAGACGCCCCTAAAAACGGGTTATGAAATTGAGGTTCGGTTCGTTTATAACCGTTTAACCTACTTGCAAACGTGCTGTTGTTGCTAACCTTTGAGCCAAATTTAAAAATACTAGTTTAAATTGAATGTTTAGAAAACAGCGGTAATAAATTAGATCATTATCACTTTTTTATTGTCATTCTGGACGAGTTCGCATTCAAGAATCATGCACATAAACAATGTTTAAAACGAACAGTTTTACGAGTCTGACGTCAAGCATATGATAACCGGAGAAAAAATGAGGAGGGGGTCAACGTCGTACCGAAAAACGGGTTACTGTGGCTGAGGCCACCAACGGATGTGACTGCAGTGCCTCATGGAGGCTCTTGCGATCGAGTCCCCACGGTGGCAGAGTTTTTTACACAAGCTTCATCGCTAAGTCGAATTCAGCCGTGTGTTTGGAAGAGAATTAGCTTCTATGATCGTAGTGTCCGTGGTTTCCCCAATCAATATCAGGCGTATCCGGTGCAGTACCTAAGAACGGGGCCAATCTTTTCTTCCTCTTCTACGTCCTATCCTCACCCCTACTTACACATACATGCACGTACACTACCACACATGCGCGAGACGGTTGGGAGCTTTAGAGCTTGTCCCTCCACGGGGATGCCTCCGCTGGTGGGAGGACACCTGGTTGGGGAAATCCCTGCAGACCGACGTATCGTCGGCGCAAGATGTCGGCCATCTCGGGGGAAGCTAAAACACGCACTATACTTACGGAATTAATCATCTTAGCCATCGACACGCTCGAAAAAACAATGAAACAATCAATATTGGACCCAAAATAATTTGCGATAATATTGAATTTTTATAGTTCAGAACTAATTTTACGAATATAAGCAATAGATTACCGCGATTTCTGGAAGTACAATTTAAAATGTTTCAGTTTTGGAATGTGACAATATCACGTATATTTGAACATCATCTTTACTTGCTGTCCTTTCGCAAAGACAAAATGGTCATGTGAGAATTAATTCAACATGCACTGCGTGGTCAAATGATCAACTCTACATGCGTAAGATTACATAAAATTACAAGTACGTGTTTGAGTCCTGGCTGTAACAAAACGCGGAGTTTTCACCAGAAGAATACGCATGGTGACTGTTGAATTATTTTGTACATTTCCTAGAGCGTCGAAAGACGAAAATATCACTTGGTGTTGAAGAATGTTTCAATAAAAAAGCCTAAACAATACCATTAATACCATTAATGGGGCACTTGGGGATGAGAAAGGGCCGGCTCCTTTTCTTGAGATATCCAATTCTTTCAACAGCTATAAGAACTTCACTATTATTCAAGAGAAGAAAGTATATCAGGAAGTAAGACAGCACAGTTCTTATATTATGTGGGGGGGAATATCTCACGAAATGGTGCCTGGCACATTCAGTACCCATGTGGCACAGTCTCATCCCGTTTGACCCGCTCACTTCCATTAAAATGAGACTAGTAACTCAATATAATCGCGTTGGACACTTCCCTTTGTAGAGACGAAGATTTTAAAGACTAGACCGCCTAGGTCACTCAATGCCATCAATTGATGTCCCTGCAGATCTCTAACCGGGATATCCAGGGGTCCATCAAGTGCCGACGACAGCAGATATCTGCACTAGCTGAATAGCTTAAGTCGACTTCAGCCGCTCTTTCGTGATTTCTCCAATCAATACCAGAGAATGCTGGAACATTAACCCAAGCAACTCTTATTCTACCCATATATTTCCTTAAACACATAAAATGTTGATTTTTACAATGGAAAATGAAGAATAAGTTTTGATTTTGTTATAAAGTGAATGTCTAAAATGTGTGTCGTAATGATCTAATAACATATATATTGATCGAATAGTTAGTCTCACAGATCACGTGATTAAATGGTCATTTTTTATAATTGAAGCATTGAACGAAGGAAACTTATTCGAGGGCAACGTTCCGATACTATATTAAAGAGAAAATTACCGCCACTCAGTGTGTTTATATATTTTTTAAACCGGATGGCATCTACCAGAAGCCTTAGCTAAGCATAACCATTCTTGCGTTCTCCAAGGTGTGTGAAGTAACTTCACATCCCATTAGATTAGTGTGAATTGAACTGCAAGATATGTATTCCCGCTGGCCGTTGCTTAAATTATCTTACAGTTTCGTATTCGAATATTTATCGAGATTAAGTCATTTTACCTCGCGCGTCCCCTTACATATATGTCCACGAAATATTCCCAGTCCTACGCGTTCAAGTGAAATTTAAAAGCCCAGTAGCGCGTTTTGCTTATCTGCTGCTGTCTCTAAAGCACTGATGGATCAGCATGTCTACAAATTTACATGATGATGCTAACCTTGCTCTAACTAGACTTTCATTTAACAAATGTTTTTTATACCTAACTAACCGGACTCTTAGAAGCCGCTGATATTTGCTGCATGTCTTGAACCTTCTAAAGGATTTAGAAAAAGAATCTTTCCATTCGCTTTCTTATCTATCTTGCCCATCCTTAACAAATAAAATTCCAGCCTAATGGTTCAAAAAGAATAAACATTCTTGATTCTCTAGAAATTTAAATTTAAGTCTCAAACCTTAATGGCTAAATTGGTACTATGTAAATAATAATAATAATAATAATAATAATAATAATAATAATAATAATAAAGTCGCTCCGTGGCGCAGAAAGTTGCGGCAGCTGTCGTGAAGAGCCGAGGAGGCTGCAGATTCGAGTCCTGCGAGACATAGTCGTACTTGTGATTTGTCCCTTCACGCTCAACATCATCTTATCATCTCATAATTCACACTTTATTCACATTTCGTCGTACTGAGGGATTACTCCTACAAAGCTGATCTGTAGAATAACACACCTTTATCGTGGTTATCGTGGTAGCGTGGTCTGTAGTGTATGTCTGGCCTATATGCAACAATAGTAATAGTAAAGTATAATAATAATAATAATAAATATAATAATAATAATAATAGAACTAGATTGAGAGTTTATTTCCATCAAATTTGTTGTGGGTCCCGATAAGTCAAACTGACTTAACATCAGGCGTTCATTATTTTAGAATTGTACAGTATTTCCTCCTTTTAATTCATAATGTTAACATACTATATTTTACTAATATAATTACATAAAACCTATCTTATGATATATTTACCATAAATAATTCAATGTAAAGTTAAAAAACCATAAAAGTCCTATTTGTAAATTGCAATATTGGGTTTTAACAGGGATATAACTTATAAAGAACGATTAAAAAATAATTAAACATTTCAAATATTTTTATGTATATATTGTGGCGTGGATACGGGATTGTGCAACCCATAATACCACCGTCTCCTGTGTGTGAACACCACCGGCAACGTGGATAGCAGGCGCAGAAAAGAGGTTCGTAAAACGCGCGCCTGGTATCCGCTGCCCGTACTAAACGAAGGCGAATTTGCAAGCATTGTTTTCCTTGTGAAGGGTTGAGAGAGGGAAGCAGCCCCACCACTGAGAATTTCCCCAGGCGTCGGACGATAAATACGCGAACCGCGAAGCGGAAGCTCTTTCTTTGCCACCACTCGTCGAGTAAGCAGCTCTTCTCTTGGATTCCGCTCACCGAGCCAACACTTTCGTTAACATTAGTTTAGGTATTGTTTGCCGTGCAACGACTACTAGGTAGGAGTATTGGCGTCGAACAGACGTTCTAGTCCAGTTGTCGCGAGTAGTGCAGATTCAGTAAAGTGTTTCTTCAATTAATGGACAACGGTGGAAGTAAAAGTTACCCGATGTGAGAGAAGATTGAAAGTTCTGGTTTAGCAAGTAGAGTAGCAACGAGCGAGGAACTTGCACGAGTATTCAGTGAAGTTAAGGACATTTTCGCAACGGGGATCTTTC
>BOPP01000003.1:519195-549716 GCA_017312745.1 Gryllus bimaculatus
TGATAACCCGCTTACGGTTCATGCGTGCTACTGTGAAGGTGGTAAGTGTGGGTGTAGGTGGGTTAGCTAGAATATACAAAGTAACAAAATTGAGACAAATATTATAGTTTTACCTTTTTTATATATTGTTTTAAATTTTGGTCTGTCCATATACTTACAGTTTATATAACAGTACATTTTAAATTAACATATACAATCACATAAGTAGTTTTGTTCTTATTTCTAATATAATCACTTAGTTATAACACATGCTAGTACGTAAACCAAAAATAACACACAATAATTATGTAACTATCCTAAATAGTGTTTACACATAAATATTGGTTTTCTGCAGTCCTGATGTTATCTCAAAGTATTTGTTTATTGGCTTTGTAAACACATTTTCAGTTCTTCTTTTTCTTTTAATTTATTAAAGTTTGGACACAGTTCTAGATCTAGTGGCAGTTCATTGTATAATTTTGGTATTACATAATTTAAAGATCTTTCTCTGTACCTATTGTGAGTGGAATCATACATTTTTTGTTCTGAGCGCACAGTTATGTCACCATATTGTTTTAAATTGGTTATTAGTTATTATTCTAGTGACTCATTATATGATACAATTTGTAGAAATCATAAGGGGTCAATGTATCAGCATCTTTTCGAAGTTGATTGATATCCATTGCGTTGTTATTCATGACCATTTTCTGAATTTTTGATTGCATATTACTTACATTAGACAAGTGATTATAGCTACTTTCCTCACCCCATATTAACACCATATCTTAGTATTGACTGAACTAATGTTTTGTACAGAAGAAACATAGCTTTTATTTAAATAATCTTTTGCAGCATAGAGACAGCCAGATATCCTTTAATTTTGACAAATACTCGTATATTAGTAAGCTTTTCAAATTTCAGATGTGGGTTGAACGTTACACCTAGATAATTATATTCTGTGGTAAAGTTTAGTCTCCCACAATTACTGGGTAATGTTTGGTCATTAATGAGGTATTTACGCACATAAAATCTAGTCCCATCAAGTTTTGAATTTTGCATATGTGGTGTTTTGAAGTATTGTACATTACTTTAGTTTTACTTAAACAAAAAGATTATTATTGTATGCCCATTTTAGCAGGGAGTTGAAATCATTTTCTATGATTTCTTCGCACAACTTGAGGTTCCTGTGAGAATATAACAGTATTGCGTAATCGGTTTACATATATAATTTGCATTTATTAATTTTTGTGAACAGGCTATTCACATAGATAATAAATAAAACTGGTCCCAATTGACTTCCCTGTGGTCCTTTTTAAGGAACTTTCTGTATTTGCAAGTTTAACAACGAATTTTCTACTTGATAAGTAACTCTCAAAAAGCTTTAGAAAGCTTTAGATATCTATTTCTTTCAGTCTTTTAATGATTGTTTTGTGGTAAACCATATCAAATGTATAATATAATAATAATAATAATAATAATAATAATAATAATAATAACAATCAAAGATAAGGGTTGTGTGACCAAATAAAAAGGAAATGACCCTCCAGGACATCCAGTCTCCACGCTATTCGTGTACTCCGCTGCAGTAAAGCAAGCGCAAAATGCGCAGCGTTTCTCGGGAGTGGTGGCGCTGCGATAACAGGCGGAGATACGGAAGGCTCGGCTCTCGGTCCCGCCCATGTCCGTTCCCTGAGCTCCGGCGATCGCGACCCCGATCCCGTGTGCCCTCCCGCTCCCCGCATTCCCTCCGCCGCCTGTTAATCTCCGCTCCCTCGTCCTCTTCCCAACTCCCCGCCCCCATCACCCCGCGACATATTCAGCGTCTTTGCTTCCTCTCGTTCCCTTCCCATCAGTCACGTCGCAGCAACCACTGCCCTACCTCTTGTACTACGTTTCCACACATCCCACGTCCCACCTCTCACCTCCCGCCTCCGCCTGTTGGGTTACGCTCCCTCCTCTATTTCTCGTCGCTCTGATCCCACGTTTCTGCTTCCACCTACCAACCCCCACGCCGCATTTTCACCGTCTTGCCTCCCCGCTTCTCCACCCGTCGATTACCCATACGTCACCATCTACCCGCAACCACCTTGTCACCTTCAGCTCCACCCTCTCCCAACTCAATTTTCCTACGGGACCTGCATCTCTTCTGATCCACACCACCCCGTGGGCCCACAAACGCCAACGTGCCCTTTCCCCATACCGTGCTTTCCTCTTCGGAATCATCACCACCCTCCATGCCTCCGACTTCCCACATAGCTACGATTGTACCTCCCACCTCCGCGCCTCCTCCTCCCCACTTCCATTTCACCACTTGCACACCGAGCCTTCCCTCCACCTTCCTGTCCCCTTCTCTTTGCCCTCGCCTCCTTGCCTCCGCCTCATTTTTCCCCGATGTTACCTTTCCTCCACTTTTTCTCGGGCAATATAACAGAGCGGCCACCTCCCCACCTTCATAACCCACCACCTTTTCCCGGACTCCGCCTCCGTGTCCCTTTCTCCTCGTGTCCCTTCCCCGCCCGCCATCCCCGTCCCCCGCCAGCCCGCGCGCGCGCCGCGGCCGCTCTCATTCGCCCCCGAGCAGTCCCCGGCGCTAATGCCCGTCCGCGTCGTTAGCTCTGAATCGCATTAATCCGCGACGTTCTTGCTCTAATATCCGCCTGCGAGCCGTCCCCGAATCTGCTACGCACGTAGTCCCCAGTGGTCCCCCACCCCTGCGTCTCACCAATCACTGCCTGCACCCCCACCGCACTCACCGCTGCCGATACCGACGCTCACCGCTTGCATAAGCCAGACTCTGAGTCCAAAGCTCAACCAGGCCAAAGATTAGCCAGTTGTACGCAGGGCTGATATAATATTTAAAGGGGTTCTCAAGAAAAGCAAACTAAGGATTCCCTTGACGATATCTAAACCCTAAAATTTATCTAAATTGAATTAGAAAATAAAATTGATTTTAGCAATTTAAATATTTAAAACTGCCTTAACTTCTCTGACACGTATTTCTTGTGAAATGTGTTTATTTGTGCTACGCAAATTTATAGTAAAAAGAAATTTTAAACAAAATGTAGGTGCCTGGGATCTCCATCTTCGAATCCAGAAAATTACAAGAAAGAATATCGGTAGAAAGAGTGTTTAAAAACTGTTTCATAACAAAATTAACTGTAGCTATACTCAAGATGAATATAGTCAAAACTATTCAAATTATTAAAGGAAAAAATTAAAGTAATTGACAGCATTTCATCATTCTAGATGTCTATAAAATCCAAAAGAATATTTTTTCAGATTTCGTCTAAAATAATATGAATTGTTACAGAGCAAATTGACTCATCATCTTCAGATAAATTGCATAAGCTACTTAACATATTAATACATGTAAAAGGTTCATCTGTGTAATTATATATAGGCCGATGTGACATAAGGTAGATCTCCACCTATTCGTTGCTATCGGCACAAGGAGGAGGTTATATGGAAAGCACGATGAGAGCCTTTCTCCCAGAAGAGATCCTGGTTTTCAATTAGAAACGAGGCTGAGACAACCTCGCAGCCACAATGAGTGGAAAACGACAGATAAAAATTCCACCCAATAATCGTGATTCGATGGTGGGACCCTCAGATTTGGAAGCTAGTGTCCTTCCAGTGATCAATCGCGTCTTCCTATTGATCACGTACAGTAACCTTAAAACAACTAAACGCGTTTGGTGTGTGTATCTCCCCGCTCAAAAGAACGTTTTTTAGAATAATTTTTCGGCGCTTCGGTCAGAATAAGGCGCTTCGAGTGACAACTACCGGAGGTCTCACCGTCAGTAAATGGTGAATTCGTGATCAGGAGCAGATTACTCGATTACTACGTACTGAATTATTAGTTAATTACTGTTTCCAGGTGCATTAACGTATAGACATTGGCCTCGTTAGGTTTGTGCACGTTTTCGCCACAGGAGGTCGAGGTGGATTCCCCCGCCGGGTGGTGACAGCTGGAGATTCGGCTTGTGGCATTGTTCCAACCCGTATCTCCCACCAGCGAGACACTGCCCCCTGGGACAAGTTCTAAACTCCTGAATGGTCTCCAATGGTAGTGAATTCAAGTTGAAGTGTGTGTAAACAAGGGTGAGGATAGACCACAAAAAGAAGGAAAGATCGGGCGTGGACCGTAGATGGTTTTATTGGTACTATTCTAGCATTTACGTGAGATTGATGGGAGTAACAATGGACCAGAACAGCCGGCCGCCAGACTTCTCTTCCAGAGATTGACTGAATTCAACCTAGCTATGTGGGTAGTAACTGAAATCCTATATCATCACTGGCAAGTTTTCCATTTTCCTGTCATGGTTGAAAAACCTGCCTTGAAGAGTTGTAACAATACGTATGTAGCCAACACTACCACTTTCACTGTCTGGTTCCTTTTAACATCAATTTCTATACAACTCAAAGCGCGTATATTTTGCAAAGAATTTTGGCAAAAAAGATGGGCAAGTAAGAATTAAACAGATCTCTGTTGATTACTCAGAACGAGGCAGACACTATTTTAAAAACATAATTGAATTAACTTGTTTTACCGGTATTGTGTTTACAAAATAAATTGCGGCATTTCGCATTTTAAAATGATTAAAAGTTTGTTTTTTTTTGTTTAGACAAAGTGCATGTAACATTACCGAACGTTTAATAAGAGCATTTACCTTAAAATAGCATTCTTGCAAAAACTTTTTTGCTTTTTCAGGCAGTGTTCAACCCCTCTTCGACCATCTCTTCCCTCTATAATTCTCATTTCTGATTCTTCTCCTACATCGCTTCTTCTTCTTGTCTATCTCCGCGTCCGTACCCTTTCTGCCTCGGCTTCTCTTTGGCCTCAGCCTACATTTTCATCTCCATCACACCCTCACTTCCACCTCCCGTCACCGACCCCTCCGCCGCCACCCACACCTCCACCGTCTCCATCCCGCTTCCGCCTCCACCTCCACCCCTCGCATCCACCAGCTGAATCATACCCCACTCTCATCTCCTCCTCCTGCTTCTCCTACGCCGCCACTGCCACCTCCACTACCGCCGCGTTCCCAAAAGCCGCGTTTGCTGTTACCTCCCTTCTGCTGTCACGTGCTTCGCACCGCTCTGCTTTGCGAGTCTGCTGTCACATTCACAGCCGCCTCCACCTCCAAACCTCCACATACATTAGCCACCGACGACCCCACCCAACTCCCTCATGGCCAATACTATCGCCCGGAACCCCACCCGACCTCTGCTTTCTCCATCGCTTCCACCAGCACCTCCACCCTTCACATTCACCTGCTGCATCAGCCCCACCCTCCTTTCCTCCCAGTGCGCCGCCTCGGCGCAAACGGCCGCGTATTGCGAGAGAGAAGCAAAGGAACGCTGGCGCGAAATGAGTGGAGCGGAGGGGAACATTTCGTTAGAGAGGGTTCGAAACAGCCGCTCGAAACAGACGTCACTCGCGGGTGCTTCTCCGGCCTCACGGCGAGCGGAAACAGACGTTCCACACCTGCCACTGCGGAAATAATTATTTGGGTCGTCATTGCCAACAATGTTGATTATTACAATAGCAGCTTTCAATGGCTTAGCCGTCATCGTCAGTTTTCTGCTGTATGGAAGGCACAAAAACGACCACTACGTACCTATACTATGCTAAAAAGCGACCACTACGACCCAAACGTACCTATACCATTCTATTCATTATATTACCATACAACAATATTTCATTATATTACCATATCACTATTCCATACAGCAAAAAACTGATGATGGCAAAGACATCGAAAGCTGCTATTGTAATAAACAATATTGTTGGCAATGACGACCCAAATAATTATTTCATTGTAAAAGCCAACGAAATCTCACCACAATACCTATATGACACTGCGGAACTATCTTCAGCCACGAAGACTCAGGCTATTTTCAATGATCGATTAGTGATTCCGTGCAGTGGCCGTTATTCCCGTAAGTGAAGTGTATGTTGTTTTTATTCGCAGAAGGTGGTGGTACTCTTTTCCCAGTAGATGAAGAGATCCACCGCCAACTCAATATGGGTTAGCGGCGTCCTCCCCAACCAAGGATGACCACTAGGAAACAAATTTGGAACCGTTGCTGAGAAAATTTTGATTTTGTTGTTTTTAATACTGCACATTTTTCACGCAATACTCAAATTTAATACTACTCAAATTTTCAAACAAAAATACATGACCCAAATGAAAGAACTATTTTTGGAGGACAAATTTCATTTAAAGCAAAAATGTCAATCTTCAATTTTATAATTGTAACAAGACGCTAAAAAATCGATCTTGGCATTTTGCGAAAAATCAGAGTTATCTGCTAAGATCGGACCTATGTAACTTTTACGTGTGTCTTACACTAAAATTGTAAAGAAGTAAATTTGAAATTATTAAATTTGAAGCCTTTTTTGACAAAATTTTGAACATGTCCCATGCGTTTCGTGAAGAGTACCCCCAAATTTTAAGGAATGATTTTAAAAAACGAAAAGCTTTGAGTCGTGTCAGACCGAGGAATATTTTGAAAAATATCCTACATATGGTTTAGGTGCTAATGGAGGCAGAGTATGGCGGATTAGGATTGGAAAGTGCGGAGCAGGATGGAGTAGGAAGGTGAAGGTCCGTGAAGGTCCGTGAAGGTCCGTGAAGGTCGGAGAAGGTCGGAGAAGGACGGAGAAGACCGGAGAAGGACGGAGAAGGACGGAGAAGGGCGGAGAAGGGCGGAGAAGGGCGGAGAAGGGCGGAGAAGGGCGGAGAAGGGCGGAGAAGGGCGGAGAACTCGAACTTTTTTATTTTCGAAAATTCAAAACACACCTTCCATAGCTTCCACACAGACAATAAATATTTCGTTTATAATATGAATTTTATGATAATACTAAGACATATTAAAAAATACTTTTTCTTACGCTATTTTTTACCTATTCCAACTTTCAAAATACATTTTGAGATAACAAAATTTTGATCAGCAAACCCAAAAATTAAGTGTCACATTGCCACTTCTAAACAAGTAGTATTAACTTATAAACGTATACGTTAAGCTGAATGACAGAAAACGCTCAGCAGGTGAAAAAAAGCACGTGTTTTGGCTATTTCCAAACGAACAAAATGCTAAATGTAGGATTTTGCGGTTTGAAAACACTCTTGCATTTTCAAACAACACATCGTGTTGTGGTAACTGAATGAGCCCTTTTCATCGTTGAAGTAACTTAAACAAATTCAATATTGCAACATGCGTGCTAATAGTCTACATAAAATGTTGGTCCGTTTAGTATTTCAGCGCGTTGCCAGATTTCTGTTCAAGAGAGAGAGGAAATAGTGAAAAGAAAGAGAGTAGAAAGAATAGGGGGAAGAGAGAGAAGAGATAGGAGAGAGAGAAAAAAAGAAAGAGAGCGAAGGGAAGAGACACGAGAATGTGTGTATGTGTGTCGGAGTGAGCGAGAGAGAGGGGTGCGAGAGGGGGGAGATAGAAAGAGAGAGAGAGGAGGAGAGAAAGAGAGGGGGAGTGGGAGAGGAGAGAAAGAGAGAGGGGAAGAGAAAAAGTGAGGGGTGGTGGGAGAGGTGTTGAAAGAGAGAAATAAATAAAGAAGGAGAGATAATAACTTATATTGCGATCGCATAACCAAGCAGAGTAATTAGGGAGCCACTTATAGAATATGTAGCACATAGAAAATGTATTTTCAAATACATTTAAAAACCCACAAAAAGTTTATTTACATCTCTTTATAAAAATCTCTTCTTTAAAAGCATGTTAAATAAGTTACAGTGATGTTCGCTGACATGGAAGTGAAATCCAGAAAACGTTTATATGAAAGAATAATTGACACAAAATTAATGTTTTCAATTGCAGTTGAATTATATTCATCACTTTAGAAAATTACATTCACTTTTACCACGTCTGTCATACAGTATTCTTAGACATCCTTACCGACTTTCGATTTATTTTTATGCAAGTGCATAAATCACTAGATCATACATTAAGGTCATACAAAACTATTTCGATTTCTTTGTTGCATTCGCAGATTTATCTGAACATATAAACATGGTCTCACATGTAGCACTAGTACTAAAAGTTGAACTTATAATATGCCATGTGTGCCTAGTTGAAATCGCTTTCACAAGTGGCTGTCTAAAAATATAATTTGAATGTATTTGGAAATACGTGTCAATTATATGAGTGTGATTTAATATGTTGAAGTTTAGTATGTGAAAGGAAGCTTGAAAAGAAAATATTTATAAATGAGAGAGGCGAAACGAAAAACAAACGCATTCTCACGAACGTTTGTTTACTACAGAACTCTCTTGATAATTCGTAAATGTGTTTTTCAAATAGCCGGGCGTTCACTGGGGACAAGATTCGGACGCAAACAAGAGCGCGTGGCAGTCGATGTTTTTATTGTCTCTCGTTAGAGACGCAGAGAACTGTGACCTACATTTTCATACACAAATACTTTCCATTCCCTATGTTTTATCGCCATCCTCTATTTGAATAAAAAGCAAACAGAACTCTATATACACACACGCGCTTTTGAGAACTAGGTTGGTTGTCCGGCCTGCTGACGAAGATGTGTGAGCTTCTCTGAGAATCAAGGGATTCTGTAGTTCACCAAAACAACAAAGAACGGCTGTGATCTCCGGGTTATGCGCTCATTTGCCTGCAATACTATTTTATGATGAAATTGTGGTCATTATAAGATTTTAACTCGATCGTTTTATACTGAGAGAATTAGTATTTCCTGTATTTTGTGACCAACTGGAATAATCCAACGTTGCCAGTATATCACAACCATATATTTGATTGACAATGAATAAATCTTATAAATACTACCAAATGTACCGGTTGTATTTAGCGCAGAGGTAGCAAAGCCACTGTCCCTGCCATGACTCTAACCGGGAGAGCTTAGGGTTCGGGTCCAAAATGTGAAGGAGTTTCGACACTATCAACAGTGCTATATGGATAATAGTGACTGTACAGCATATAATTGCAAAGGTCAACTACTCTCATCAGTACTTTTAAGTGGTCTCTTCCTTCAACTCAAGGCGAATGCCTGAGAAGTTTTTGACATACTGGCCACGGACCACGCGTGAGCTTTTCCCACCTCACTTTGCTACATTTTCTCTTTACTTACATAAACTTACGCTTTTATGCGATACACTATCACACATGTCTGCAAGTAGTTGGGAGCTCAGAGCTTGTCCTCGCTGGGGTGGTGCACCACGGGAGATACTTAAAGAGGGAATTGATCCGCATGCTGACCTAAAGGTCGTTGACGGATCTCCCCTGACAGCTGGAGAGGGACAGCGTCTCGTGCCAAGTAAAGCATTCACTACACTAGCGGGACTAATGACCATAGCAGCTCACGTTCCCCAAAATATCAATAGATCATGTAAAATGGAAGAATAAACATTTGTCCGGCGCGGTGCATATCTGCAATTATTTCTACAGTCAGGAACAGAAGTATTTTCTTGTTTCTTGAAATGAAATAAATCTGAACTGTTGCTGTATTTGCATCACATTGTACAGACAAGCTAGAATAATTTAAAATAAGTTGCCTTAATTACATCAACGAAAGCTCCGTATTTTTTACTATTACAAGTAGCAATCATACCTTGTCAAGTAAAAGAACTGTAAAACGTTAACTCCAGGGCTGAGAGCTATCCAATTCATCGCACTATGAATGCACAAAAAAAGGTTACATATCTATTTTTTGTCATTGAAATATTATATCTGGAACAACAGAAACATTTGTTAATAAACTCTGGTGAGGTAGATACTTTCTATTATTGTGATAAATAAAGGATGTTGTCTGGTATCAATAACTCCTTTATCAGAAACATTTGTACAAAATTTATTCTTTTAAAGCAACTTCGTCCCCAGAAATTCAACATTTGAGTACCGTCACAATGTGTGCTGTATTTAGAATTTATTCAATGTATATACCTAATTACGGTACGTAGTTAATCATTGAGTAATTTATACGTACTAAATATCCATAACTTTTTCTACATATTCTTGTGCTATATATACTCGCATACAAATTTGCATGTGAAATTTGAGAATAGGAAAGTACGCTGAACCATTCAGAGGTTCAAAAAAGTCTACATGAACTTTTGTTAAGATTTGATTTTTTACCTGACAAATGTGTTCTTTAATTTAATTAATTCTTTTGCAGAAAATCTAGAATTAGCTGAAAATGAGATGAACACCAGTTTTTACCGTCTTTACGATATTCGAGGTAAAAAATAATTTGGAGCAGTCTTTTAGAAAAGTGTTTAAGAATTACCTATATTTGACAGAAAATTGCTGGCAAATTACACATAGTTTTCAAAATTGTAGAATCGGAAGGCCTGTCTTTGAACAATATATATTATTCAGGAGAAATATATTTATCTTCAATAATGTAATCATGTGGAGACGCCAAAAAAATGGACGTTTGTAAATTTCAAAAAATCTGATTTGAACAAAAATGAGACCTGCTTATTGCACTCTACGGACTTCACGCTATCCGAGCGCAAAGTTTATTATAAAAATTTGGAGTCATTTTTGAGAAATTTAATAAAATATTGAGGTTTCATCTACAGAATCTCCAAATATTGATTTCCAGCTCCCAGGGCATTGCATTTGTTTCTCTCTATTGTTTCTCAAATAGAGGTAGTAATTACATTCCCTATCATGTTGTATGATCATAATCTACGTTTTGTGAGACCTTTTACACCAAAAAATCAATTGACGACAAAACATCTGTGCGTCCGTCTGTCCGTACGTCTGTCGTCAACGCTAGCGCCTAAACCATTCACAAGATTTTCTCCAAAATTGATATTTCCCTAAACTTCTAAAACAAATTTTGCTCTTTCACTAATCTTGTGATCCACATGCGAGTGATTCGAGAGCAAATACGGAAGGGTGGGGATAAAGCGCATTCTAGGAAAGAGGACCATCAATGAGAATGAGCAATTCGAACCGTAGCGCATAAACAAAGAGCAATCGACGAGAGTATGACGGACTGACACATACAGTTCAAGTAATATGGCTTGTTTGTATCACATTGGACATGTTTGTTGTTGATAGATGACAATAAGAAATATGAGCCTGAAACAAGTTAGATATACCTATATTTTAATTTGGACACCAAGTATAATAATTGCTTGTAGGGATGATCATGTAATTCGCTTTTCTACAATGTAGAAAAGCTAATAGATTTAGTATATGCAGAAAATGAAGCGATTCTCTTTTAAATGGCGTCTGTCATCAACGACTTTAGAAATGAGAACTGCATAAAGTTTGGTCTTGACAAATGGGCGAAAACACCTTAAAGGCAGACAAAATGACAAAGTCACAGAACACTAAAGTTGATATGCGTACTTTGATTCAAGATCATGAGCCAGGTAAAACTTACGAAAGCGAAACTATCTCGAACGCCAGAATGCAAGAGAGAATTTGCAGGGAGTAGTGCACACGTGACTTGTCCTGAAGGAATAAAATATATGCAATATGTAGTTAGAACTCGCTGAATAATCAGCAGCCTAGTTTACACCGCAATCGCTACATTGAGTTTGGATACACTCTCACATTTGTTCATTCGAACTAATTATTTCGCCGCCCGCATGGTGTAGCCACCTCTCGGACCACTACTGCTTATTTAGCTCAGCCTAGACATTGCGTCTCTCAGGGGCCCACTTCTCCGCGGTTTACCGAGGGAAACTCGCCCCTGTTCGGTCCCACCAGACCGCCGTATCAAAAACTTAATATTACAGAAAGAAAAAAAATGTTTGTTAGTATTTCAAACCCAACGCTAATTTTTAATGGGTGATGTTCCACAATAGCCCACACCATTCTCCCAGGAACTTCCTATTTGAACCGAATGTTCGTTTCATAAACTCATGTAAGAAATTGCAAGTCAAATTGCTCAGAAAATGAGTTAAGTCCTGTTTAGAATTTTAGAAGTTACCAGCATCACATCTGTAAATAAAGGATAGCTAAAACTATAGATGTCTCCCAATGCATCCTTTTGCTTCCTTTTAGGAGAAAAAGGTTCAATCTTCAGAATTAGACAACGAATGTATTTTTATATTAACATTCTATTAAAATAATTTATGGATTGATTTCTACAGTGATTATTATAAAAACTAATGGCGCAATTTTCTAACTGCACAGCACAGCATACAGCATATTAAATTTCTGCATATAATGATAATATTGATAATTCGGTAACTCCAAATAATCGTTATTAAACTTTCTGGTAGTCAAGTACACAAATTAATAAAACAGTGATGCAATGTTAAATACCGCTGCTTTATTTTGTCGAAAATTTCCTAAAGATTTGTAGTGATATAGATTTACGGATTTTATATTTTTTACCATTCTTAGTTCTGTTTTCGCAATGTATTAATATCATGTAGACGTTTATAGTGAGTTCTGAACGTTTGATAAACATTAATATCATCCATTATTTCTTATGTCCGATACTTATAAAATATTGAAGAAATGTTTAAAATATACGATAGAAACGACAAATACTTACACGATATTAAGTGTATTAACACTTAATATCGTGTTAATATTTTTTTCGTTTCGTTACTTTAAGACCTTTCATGGCCGAATAACTTAACGTTTTAAAGATTGTTTAAAGCATTGTTAAGATTGGGACAGAATTATAATGGTCTAGCAATTTCATTACTAATTGAAAATAAAGAAATAATTTCTTTTGTATTCATATATTTCCACATTTCCACGGTAAATTTTATTTATTACATATTAATAATGGCCAATCTGCGGTAAGTTCGTAAAATCTATAAACCGTCGCATTAAGAAAGGCCGGCCTGGGTAGCAGAAGTTTGACGGGCTGTAGCTGCCTCTTTAGTAAGAGTCGCGTGTTCGAATTCCGCCTCGGTCATGGATTACTTGTTACGCGTATATTTAGTCTACCAACACTTAACATTCAGTATACTGTAGGAGTTAACTAATTCAGTAGATATTGTGAAAATAAATATTTTTCGTTTTGGTGGTCGGTAGCCTCATTGTATTGAAACCGCTGTGTAGCAGAAAATCTTGCAGGGTGCTAAGTAACAAAGTACTTTAATACGAGAAACGCTATAGCATATAATGGAATGTATTGTTGTGAACTAATATATATGGGGATTTCCTTTAGTGAACTGTTGATTCTTATCTGATTATTAGGATTCCGACGACGTGATATATTAATTATTAAAATTATCCGTTTTGCAATAACTTATGATCTCTGACTTGAGTAAACTTTCGCAAATCTGTATATTTATCAATTAGATTTTATTTCTACAAAATTAATATTAATACGATTAATACTTCTAAAGGCCAATATTTTATTTTCCCCTATAATGTTTAAATTAAAACTTGTTTTAAATAATGTGAAAATTAGTAGATTTCAGTTTTTGATCAACTTATATCATTATCTCTACCTACTGGCCCTCGCAAAGAAGGTTGCAATTCCTTGCAAAGATAATGCAACCTCCGTTAGTATTTTTTATGAATAAAGTACTGATTATGATTTGAAGCACTGAGGAAAGGTGATGAGGCTTCACTTTTTAGATTTCAGCATTGCTCGTTTTCGAAGTTCCTTCACCTAGACCTAGTCTTGTCTGCAGCGCGAAGTTTCGTCTGCCCCTAGAAGATGACTGATAGGACAAAGAATGAAGGTACTCGTCTACTTTGAAAAGACGTTCGGTGAACAATTTGAATCTTTTCATTGACTCTTGTGCATTGAGATTTATAGATTTCAATGCTTAAAACCGGTGTTAGTTTTTATTTATTCTTCTTCTCCGAATGCGCGCGCATGTACCACGTCTCCAATATTTGAAGGGATGTGCATCACACATCGTATAAACATGATGTGAGGTTACTATTGTAACGTTTAAGCCGCGTGCTCATGGAATCATTGGGGACGCTTGGGAAGGATTAGCCTCCCACAAGAGAAGGTTTTATCGTAAGCAACGAGGCGGAAAGGGAGACAAGGCTTTGGAGCTCATCCGGCCTATAGAAAATTTGCCACGATCATATACAACGAGAAGGTGGCGTTGACGTAGAGTCACTGGGCCTCGCTAATACAGAGTGTACAAGCTGTGTGGGTCTGGAGGACGTGGGGACCTCTGCCGTGGCACAAATGCGCCATGACGGTGGCTTGCGAGCCAGCTCGCGAGGTCGAGTCCTAGACGAAGCCTTGCGGCCTTTAGTCTTGGACTGCGACAGGGAGCGTGCTGTTGCGTCTCCCGAGGTAATGAGTGATTGGAGGCACACGATTTACGCCGACTCTCAATCGATAATCGGCTCCTGCATCAAGCGCAAACCACCGTTGAGTGCGCCAGAACGGCTTTGTGTCCCACCGTACTCCGGTCACGAGCTAGTCTTTGTGCGCGCATTCAAAAGTGAGTGGCGATGTCACATCAAAACCTTCTTCAATCGTTTTGGATCGCTCCGCGATCAGGGATAGATAGTCTATCAGATTCTGGATTAGGAGTAAGTAGTTATCAGTGTTATATTTGTTTTGTTCTGTTCAAAATATATTGTTATAGAATCTCTGTGTCTGTGGTCGCTGTGAGTTCATACGTCACATTAACCAGAGACTATCAAATAGCAAAACACTTTCCAACCTATAGATAATAGAAGCACTTTAGGAGGTTGAAGAAATATCTTTCCCTTTAAAAAACCTGAACAAGTTTAATTTACCTATATCCTCTCGCCATTTGAGCAATTGTGCGCTTTTCTACAGTTTATTTTCAATTCGGGACAAACAAAAGAAAAACGTAAACTCCGCAATTTTGAAGATATTTTTACGAAACTTTTAGTAAAGAAAGTTTAATTCTTAGCCTAAACCTGTAATGTAATATTGCAATAATATATTGCTCTGTTATCAGATATTGTTGCCAGTAATTTTTAAAATTTCTAATTTAAATCCCTGAAACGTACAAAAAAGTCTCATATTCATACGCATATTTAGGTTCAGAAAGTACAATTCAAATCTTACAAAAAACTGAAAAAACTTAACGATTAGTGAGGTAAGGCTTTTCAAATCTTACTCCTTTTCGGAAAGAAAGTGCGTATTGGATGAAAGAATTAAAATAATTTAAATACTTTTTACTTTGTTAATGCCCAATTCTAAGAGTGAAAATGTTTAAGTTTAGATAAATGCCACAAACGAAACATTTAACACTTAGGTACACGAGTATCAACTTTGGATCGGTATCAGCCTTCAAGTTTCTTTAGGCAATAGTTGGTTCCTGAACGTAATGAAATTATGCATTTGGGCTGGATAGTTAAGGGAATGGTCAGCGTCCAGCTTCTCCCTTTCAAGTGGGAGAAACCTTGTTGATATGGAAAGTTAACAGAATGTCAGCGGCTAGTTACTCCCTTTTGGGTGGGAGAAAGTTATAATTCTAACTTAATTGATTAAGGAAAGCTGAATTAGTTAAGGGATCTTTCGAGCAGCTGACTCCACTCGTTGGAACCTGAAGGCGATTAAAATAATGTAGATATGAAGAAGGGTGTTTTGTAAATAGGGATTTAGTCACCTTACAACTGAGATGTGAGATCCCTTGATCGTATGCTACTAAATCCTGCCCACACCAAACTGATCAAACCAAGAGTTTCTCTCAGAACTGATGGGATATAAGAAGAAATCCGCTGAAGTAACTAACCAAAGTTGCATGAAGAGGGATGGAAGAAATTCCTTAAAAATAGAATGTAATGTGCAAGTTTTCACACATGATATATCAGTTTAATACAAAAATATACGGCTACAATATATGGAGAGTCTAGTATTGACGAAAAAATCTAGATTAACAGATCACAAACGAATCATCGTTAAGTGGCACGAAATGATTCATGTTCTTAGAAACCAAGAATAAGGACGAAATAGCCCAACCTTGTAACACTTATCTGAAATTTAAACCAGAGTTTTATACCACTTCCTTCACACAATCTTAACACTTAAGAATTTCCAGAAGATTAGAAACTGTACCAGAAGTGCATATTTAAATAATATAGATTAAACACAGCAAATTATACAAGGATCCACGCAGTACTACTAACAAAATTTAAGAAAAAATAGTTCTGAGACACTCATAATGAAAGTGTCAGAAGAATAAGTATACCTAATAATTAGAAGTTGCACTGCTAATACTCCCTTCAATATTTTTTTTAAACCGAATTCAATATAAATTCATATATCCAAACGTTTGACAAAAAAATGGCAATCATGAAATAAGAAATAGGGGTGTATATCTAGAAAAAATCAAATCTGTATGAACATTAAGATTTTTCAAGTAACGGTACTGAATGGACAGCAACAATGCTGCATAATTTCACCACTTAACTAGAGATTTTTTGGGCAATTCAATACGAGTCTCCAGAATTGTAAAATTCATTGTAATACTTTTGTTTAATCAGTGACGCTGCTGTTCGCAAATGAGTAAGTCACTAACAATTAAGTTTGACTCCGTATGGCATGCAAGTTCTGTAATTTGGCAACAACCCCTAAAGGTAAACTGATGAAATTGTAGAAAAAACTAAAATTTTAAGTCCCAATCGAAAACAAAATTATACAGCAGTAATTTTAAATTTTTAGGCGTCGCACTAACACATAGGGCCGTCAATTATTAAACGTGAAATATTTTATTTAAACGAACAGTTAAGCGTATTTGTCAATAATAAAAGCCACGCATTTAAATTTTACAAAGGAACGTCAATATCACTGTTCAAGCAAAGTGAACATTCTATGACAATTTTATCAAGCAGTTCGTATTCATTTTGGAAAGTCATAGTAGTGGAAGTTTTTAAAGTTTAATGAACAATTTTCTGTAACGAGTGGAAAGATTGCTTTTGTGGAATGCGAAATAAAAAAGGTCTTATTAGACCGATAATTATTTGAATTATGAAAACCTTTGCAACAAAGTGCCGTTCTTCGAACTTCAATTTATAAAAATAGTGAAATTAAGAGATTCAATTTCACTAACAATATGCATCTTTCTTATTACACCCACTGATTTTATATTTCTTGTTTTTGGTTTCATCTGAAAATCTTGCTATTCTGAGAATCGGTTGTAATTTATCAGAATACCGATTAAGGAAATGCAACATTGCTGTTTAATTATATAATTTATGAAAATTACAAGTGAGAAGTCGTGGTCAAAGATTAAGCAGACAGAACCCAAGAGCGCAACCGGGACTATTACTGCGTCCACGTCCATGGCCGGCCCAGCAGTAGTTGCAACACAGAGCCTGTAATCAGAAAAAATAATACGCATTCCTTCAATTTTTTCACTTCATTTTATTTTTAATAAATGAATCTAGTCTGATTGATGTACCATCCTTTTATAATTAAAGTTATTAGTGAAGTACTTTCGAGTACAGTGCACACAGGATTAGTACAAACTTTTGCAAAGACACCAAACTAAATCTCTTACCAAATTTTCTTCAAAATCTTTAAAGGCTTCATTACTCTTATTACCTATTACCATAAATACTTGAGCATTTCACATTTTCTCATTTATTATCTGGTAGGATAATTCTTTTAACATTGTTTTCGTATATGAAAACAACATTTTCTAATCTCTCTCGTCTTTATTCGCAGATGGTTGGGTGGACGTTATGGACCTGAAAGATGAACAAAATCTACGGTCGTCTGTTCACAAAAATCAGTGTATCAACTGAGATAAAAACGTTTAACTCTGAAGCATGTATTGATGAATTTATTCGCCAGCGCAAGAGTAAGGAAAATTAATTTATTCGTCAACTGTGATGTGAATTTAATCGGTTTTTACTTTATTGAAAATGCTTACATTTCTTGCATTGCATTTATACTAATGCTGAAAAAATGTTGGATTAGCCGAGTAAAGACTTTAAAGAATTGCAAAATAATGCTGAATGAGAAAAAGTCAGTCCTGAAAAAAATAATAATTAAAATTTAAGAAATACAAAAGAATTTCATAACGACCATATTATTTACTTATAACATCTAAGTGACAAACATTTGCCACGTCTCGCGTGGAATTAAGTTCCTGTAAAGAAATATTAAATTATGTGTAAATATTTCACTAGAGCTTTGCAGACTTTTCGAACATTCACAACATTACCACCCTGTTTCAAGTGTGCTGTCCGGCAACTAAATATTGACCGAAGGAAGACTGAACGATGGACAGACATTCAGTTTTCCTTCCGATAGAAAAGTGTATTCCAATTCTTTATTAAGCATTTCGATTTAACTTTATTTCAAAAAAACTATACTGCGAAGTCGCAAACTGCTTCAAGTAACAGTTCGCATGGAAAACAGAATTAGAACTTCCTTAGTACTTAACCTATCCACCCTGCCCTGTGAGCCACGTGGGCGTGTCCCTCCTCAATCGCCAGATGAAACAATGACTTTCGCTCTTGAACATCGACCTAAACTACTGTTCAGAGGAAGGTCATCTGCTATTAATTCGATTAGAAATGCGAGGCACAAAGGCATCACGCAGGTCAACATGTTTCCCACCCTATAAAAGTTACCCCAAATCTCTATGACGGAATGTATGCCAATTACAATAGGATCCAGCACAGGGCCTAAGATGGCTCAACAAATCCGCCCTGATATTACTAACTAAACGGGCTTTGCAGTCTTCCTGTATTAGCCCATCTTAATCTATTACTTGGTACTGAGTTCATACTATAACATTATATCGATTATTATATTATAAAAATCGAGCTATATTAATTATATTAAATATTAAACGAACTGAGGAATAAATTGAAAAAAATCTTAATTCATATTTTAAGTTAAAAAAATTACCAGGAACGTATCCAGTTAATCTACAATAACTTTAATTTTAAAATTAAAGTTACTCTGATTCAATAAAATCAATTGAAGTTGATGTCAGCAAAGAAGACTGCAATGACCCAGCAATACATTAAACTAATGGCGGACGAATACCCTTTTAATAATATCTGAGCGGAGTCAAAGGCTGCACGAGGAAGAATTAACCCTCCCAATCTATATTTGAATGAGATATGGGTCCTCCAGCACGGAGTGGTATCTGCTACTGTACCATGTATCTATTGTACCATAATTTATACGTATATACTTTGACTGTAGTACCATATTTCTTTGTTTACTTTTGTCTTTCGTCTTTATATTTATTAAATTCACTTGAGTGACATATTGATTTAAACAAAACAGGGTATTGGTATATAAATGGTCCGTAGGCTATTTGTAAATACTGGTTTATACAATACTAGGTTCATTTTTATTCTCTCGTCGATTTGACGAATGTACGTAATATTTTGGTGACCTTGCTTCCTCAGAACCAGCTCCGACGCGGCCCCAGCGCGTGTGGCTAAACCTGCGTCATCCGTCGTGCAGCCGAAGGGAGGGACGCAAACCGCCAGCCCTTAGGGCTACTGCGGCCTCTGCGAAGGGCGAAGGAAGAAATCAGGGGGAGGGGGAGCTAGGGCGAGGCAAGAGAAAATCTCCTCTCAGAACACTCACCGAATCCAGCCTCCATCGGCGTCAGGACAAGATGCTGCTCTTCTGCCAGGGGTGCTATGCTACCTTAACCCGGGGTTGGGAACTTATTCTACCCTATGCTAACTAAACTATTCGTCGTTTAGTTAAATGCTTTGAAGAAATTTATCCTACAATCCTTAAAACACAAATGTATTTTATTATTAAATATATATTTATTGATGCGCTTTAAACTGTCTATGATAAATTATACATGAACTACATTCTCGAATTTCTATTTTCAAATTTGATATATTATATTCTGTACTCTTTAACGCACTATATTGCAACTTCCTACCCTTCAAACTATGCTTCAACATATTTTCAATCAAATTAATGCTGTAACTAGGAAATTCTAATGCTTGTTTCAATTGAATTTCAACTACACTAAATCTGAACCTGCAAATAGTGTTACATTTATCGACGTGCATTGGATAGGTTTATTAAATTTGATCTTAAGATTGGCGAACTTTAGGATTTAAAGCTGAAACTGCATTTTGTAAGTTTGTATAAAGGATATTTGGCCTAACGAATATTGCTGCGCTTCCTAGATTTTGTAGTTTTTTTTACCACCTCCTGGCGGAAAAAGGGAGTTGAATGTCGAGAAGAACGGCGTCATGGAGATGAAGGCGACAGCGATAACCACAAACGGGAAAAGGATGTCACCCCATCATTAATCATGATCTTGCAGGCACCCGTTTCACTAAGAATTCACTGATTACTATTGATTAATTTCGGACCTATACACTACACACAAAGCACTTCTCGAAATGCGTTAGAGCTCACGTTTCATTTCATTGCACTACACTAGACTGAACTGGACACTAAGGTCACTCAATTACCGAAACCTACACTTTGAGCGGCGTTTTAGGTTTCATTGGTGCCGAACAATTAGTAAAATTAATCACATTGTTGCATCATTCATCTACACTTTTCACGCACCATTCCAGCCTAACTAGCACTGAAATGTAGACACAGAATATCGTTTGCAACGAAAAGTATGAATTGACACATAAACGCACAAAAACTTATCACATGCAACCTAATCTAACCACAGTCACCACTCCTTTCCAGAACTATCCCTAGCGACGTCCCGACGACCTGAAAAATGACTCGGAGCAAAGAGTAATTTCGGAGACGGCACTCAATGTTAAAAGGAAAAGCTTTATTTGCCCAACTTCCGGTGCCGCCACATTGTTCTGTATAATTTCTATTGGGTAAACGGACAGCCAATAGCGAAGAAGTAACCGGTAAGCTTGAAATAAACCAGCAAAGCGGGAATTTTAAAATTTCACTCAAATACTTTCAACGCCTTAATTTATTACAAATTCACAATATTAATAAGGATTTTATGGAAGAAAAAAGGCAAATTAGGGTAGTAAAATCTAGTATTTATTTAGCATATTGGTATTATTCAATTTCGTAGTTTCATTAGTAAGAACAATTTTGTATTACAGAAAGTAATAAACAGTACACCTGCATAATTGCAACTTTAGTATTGGCTTGTAGATATGCCAAATTAATACTATAAAAAAATTAATACTACAGTACTACAAGAATTATGAATGAACAATAAGAACAGAATTGAAAAGAAACAAATGAAAATACTACCGCACATTTCCCCAGGGAAAACAAATAGTTATGATTCAAGGGTTGAAAGTGCCATTTTATTTTGCAAATTACTTAAGCCATTAAGAATACGAATTTCTTAATTATGTACTGTTACATTAAGATCAGTATCTGATTAGGTCACCTGAACGTATTTTTTTCTTTGTTGCTTTCAAAGTTTTATCAGAACATTTGAGAATTGTCCCACTTTTAGCAGCAGTGCCAAAAATTGAGCTTTTAGCATCCTCTGCATGTCTTGAAAGAACCGATTTTGCTAGTTGCAACCTAAAAATGTTTTCCATTGGTCAATAAATATTTGACAAAATTATTTTGTTTTTCCATGCTAATCTCACACATGCACAGTTCAGAGCCTGGCTTTTTTAAAATGGGGTCCACTGTGAAACTACATTCACTTTTAAAACAATGATTTACAAATAGTGGAATTCCATCAATGCTTATGCACTACAATTTAATTTTGAAAATGGATTGTCAAAGTGCAAATATGTGATTCCACCAAGAGCCAAAACTGAGACCTTCTGATAACTGGGCAGATGACCTAATAACTGAGCTATAGACTCAAGCATTCAAATCCAGAATGTAATTGGCATGAGGGTGAACAAAACACAATGGTACACACATACTAGAATATAAATTAAATCAAGATTGTGTTTGTCATGAGAAACAATTATTGTCAGAACAGTATAACAATACATAAGCAACTTATATTAATACTAATAATAAAAATTAACAGTAATAAGAATAAAATACAGACTAGATAATAAGCATTAAAGAAATTCTAAAATTGCATGAAAATAGCCTCTGAAACAGAAACTCAAAACCTTTGTATTCATAATATTCAAATAAAATATGTCAACATAGCAAGAGGCATTCCAAAATTGAGAAAATGATCATGCTTTACGGAATTAATTTTATCTTTAAATTTTATTTAATTAGAACTTTCCAAATCAGATGTGGGAAATACAGTTTATATAATCGATTTGTATCCAATGACAGAATACACACTGATTTTAAAACTCTCGTTGTTCGTACCATTAAAAACTGTCAGCGTTATAGCGAATAGCAGATATGTTCAGAAACTTTGTGCACAATGAAGCAAGTCATTCACTGCACATAACAATAATTCTTTAAAATTATCTCTCTGAGTTCTGACTCTTCAAAGCGAACATTAATTTAAAGCCACTTACGGTCAAACTCGTAGGGTCTAATATGCATGCTTCAGAAGCCATCTCTGGAAGAGGATCTGAAAAGCAAAAAATGCGATTAAAAAAGATACTATGTACTCAAACGAATGTTCTGAAAACAAATCTGTATCAAAAAGAAAGAGCTTTATTTTAATTCACCATCTAGAATTACGAAATGAGAAAGCACAGGAATATCTTGCACTTACCACACACCGAAGGCGCAGATTCATCTCCCAGAATGTCGTCTTGCACCTGTCCAAAAGTACAAGGATCTTTAATCACCAAAAAGGTTTTTTATTTACTATAATTTACCCTCAATTGGCACTAATAACTGAATATTGAAAGGAACATACCATCAGAAACGTCCATAAAAACTTGAGGTGACACCTCACATAGGTGAAAAAGATCTGAAAATGTAGACAAACTTGAAATCTATCTTATCTTCAATAAATGAAATAAAGTAATAATTGAGACTCTTAAAGATTATAGCAAATATTTACCTTTCGCAAGGCTAGAATAAGCATCTGCTGCTACTTGCCGTAGCAGCATGTTCAACAACAATAGAGCCTGTATTAATTAACAACAAATTATAACCAATACATTATGCTTTCAATAGCATGCTTCTTTTTGCATTTTACAAACATAAAAGACACTTGCCATTTTCAGTTTGAGAAAGCTGCCTGTGTTCAAGGATCTGAAAATTAAAAAATGCTGGTAACATAGACTCCCATCAAACTATATATTCTACTAAAACTATATAAATATATTTTATTAAAACTCTATTCTATTAATATTCTATTAAAAATGTCTTACCAATTACACCCATTGCTATAGTGGGTGTCACCTCGCGTGGTCCAAACAAGGGATCAGCAAATGAACATGAACATTTAAAAAAATCCACAAATTGTTAGGCATCCAGCATCTTCTAGAAGACATAATGCATGCGTCAGACTTCAAAGAGCAGTAAATCACTTCATTTCTCTTATTCACTGACTGCGACATGGCATTAACAGCTCTACGAACAGCACGTGAATATACAACGATAGGTCGATGAGGAAGGAATCCAACGATACCCAACCGGCTCGTTTGCGAAAAAAATTTCAACATGAATAAGTAGTTCACCTATTCACCGCCTGAGCGAGTTGGAGTTGTACAGATGTATATGGCGTCGCTCTGAACTCTGATTGGCTACCGTATGGAATTTGAATACGGACCGGATGTACTCTATCTAGTGTCACACCACTGACTCGGAGCGGACCGGTTACAGAACGGTAACCATCGCAGTTCCTGATTGGCTGAGAGAAGCAACGCTTTGAAACTGCAAGAAAACCCTCTGTTTAGAAATTGGTATATTGTAAGAAATAAAAATATATAATATTTCTCATCCAATTGGAATAGGAAATGAATTGTCAATCATAAGATGTCTTTTAATGGTCTGTTTCAATTGTTTTTGAAATAAAATTCCACTCAGTAAAATTCAAACTATTTGTAACGGGCTAGAGACCGTAACGAAATTGCAATTTCTTTCGCAAATAAAATATAAAGTATATTAACCATTATTATATAAATTATACTACAAAATTAAATGAATTAATAATAAATAAAATATTTAATATTAAAAATATAACAATGTTTTATTAATCATGTTATTTTTCCCAACTACACAATACATATATAAGCGATAAGAAATTAAGCAAGCTATTCACATAATTGATATATAGAATGAGTTAGAGGAAGCATCCTATATCATCTGCAGGAAAAATAATTAATAATTTTTTGGTTATTAAATACGTTCAATACGATTTTTTTCTATGAAAACAAATCATTTTCATGCAGCATTACATAACTTTCTCTGTACTATGTGATTGGATTCAAAAAAGTAAAACTTAAGAATTATAATAATTATTACTAGTTTATCCCGACAATAAACTGCAGCGGGAACTTAAATGTTGACAAGTTTACTCCCTCGTTATACTGCGTACTTACGTAGCAAAGATGAAGTTCCAATGTTCCCGCCGAAAGTAATGATTTCGACAAAAAAATCATGTTGTGAAACTTTATTATCGGAAAAGTTGATCAATCTTGTTCCTATATGTCGTACATAACTTCCCCTAAAATGTTGAGAAGCCAGAATTCACGTTTTGTAGGTTCTTGATATCAAAAAACTGAAACTGAAAAATTGACAGTAGAACGTCTGTCTTACCGCCTGTCCGTCCTTCCGACCGACGTGTGCAAAATGTCTGTCAGACTGTCTGTGGTCATGGCTTGCGCTTTAATCGGTCAGATAATTTTCTTCAAAATTGATATAACCCTATCTATGAGAACGAAATCGAGATTCGAGGAAACTCAAAGAGTTTGAAATGAACATCAATAGTATTTTCAGTCATCATCATCATCATCTCTTCAGGGTTTAGGAGAGCCTCCTGTTACTCCTTCAGAATGCCATTTTAATCTTGGGTATCCGACTTCTCTCATAACACGAGGCTGTTAATGTTATATTTATGTCTGTATGCGGTCACTACTCATTTTATTTAAATGTTGAGACCATCTGTTCCTGTATTCTTATAATTTATTTATTCATGGAAGTACTAATTTTCTCTGATTATCTCACTTTTTATTTTGTCTCATGCAGTGTAGTCTTTGTCTTGTCCCAATAAATTCATCTCAGACATTTTTTAAAATATCTTAGTCTTCTTCAGACCTCAAGTGCTTAAAAGATCTTTTCTTTTTTTTATACCCACCACCGCCAAGATATGGACGAAACAAGGACAGCACTTCCCTCGATGTGACGTCACCCTGTCAGTCGAGAGCCTTGACATGATTCACGCCGCGAAAGCCTACGATTGAAGGTGATAATGCACTTGCTTTACAACAATTAGTTTCGAACAAACGTCTCTATTGTGTTACAGATGCAATATTTAAATGATAAGCCAAAAGATTTAAAAAATTATATTTAAGCATTCATAAGACGAAATACAGACGCACAGAAAGAGGGACGGGAAGGTGGACGGACGGACAGACGTTTCACAGTCAATCGCTTTTTTGGTATAAAAGACCCTCAAAACATGGATTCAGATATCACGTGTTGGAAAACGAAACTTACTATATGTAGCAATAGCATTTATCTACGTTTTCATTACTAGAGTTTGGCAATAAGAGTTTTTCTGGCGATGTTTTCAGGCACACGATTGCATAACTTTCTCCTCTTACAAAGCAAGTGCTAGAAAGTAAAAATAGAGGTTCACATCGATGCAATACATGTATGAATGCAAGTTTGTATGAAATTATCCTTGTTTGTATGTATAACGTGCTGTGCACACTGTAACATCTGAGTTTTTTTGATGTTTGTTTGTTTTGAAGAAGAAAGAAATTGAAACTGTAATTGGCTGTCGAAATAATTGCTTATATGAACCGCAGTAACTTTGATGGTTGGTTGGTTTCGTCTGGTGGTTGATGGTTTTCAGGTTTTCATCTTTGTCAAGTTGTGGCTGAAAATTAAGTAGTGCATAAATTGCAACATTAAAAGTTTGAATATCAGGTCTCAATAATCTGAAAACGTATGTGGTACTGTAGCACCACTTGTTCATAATTGATCTTCCAAACCTTGTATTAATTCGAAACATTCCATCTCGTTTTAAAATGTTTTCCTAATTCAACCATTTCACATTTATAAATCAACAATGATTTACATTTCTTAAGCCTTTGTCTATCTTTATTGAACAATGAATAAGAATATTACAAGTCACCAAAATTGATTTATCTAATTCAATGTGTTTATGTTGAAATACTCGTATGTATTCAAATATTAATTCTAAAAATCCTAAATAAAAACCATTAATATGGCAAGAAAGATTGAACATGCATTCAAAAAATAAACTCAACTCAAAACATTTCCTTCAATTTTCTACACTGTGTAAATAGTGGGGCTAAAACATCACATACTTTCATGCCCGTATTTGCATGCTAAATTACGCGAAAAGTACTCATATTTTCGAAAAAATGTACATGACCATATATCAAAATATTTCTTCCCGAAATAGATATCACTAAGAAAAAATATATCTTTAATATTTTAGTTGTAGGAAGAGTCCGAAACAATTTTGAACATTGAAATTTCCGAAAAAGCAGGGTTTTCAACAAACATGCGAACTGCACCATTCTCCTAAACATCTTTCACACAATCCAACAACAAAGTTTAATCAAAAAACGTTGAAGCCATTTTTTGAATATTTAAAAAATGTCCCAGGGGCACGAAATAATGCACCCCTTTAAATTAAAGTCTCGACTATAAATTTCAGGGTTCGCGACTTCAGCAAGATCTATTGTAGAATACCAATTTTTGGAGAAAATCGGCTGAAAGATGTAGCCGCTAGCGAAGTTCACACATGGACATACGTATAGACCGACGGATGGATGGATGGACGGACGGACAGATATAAGTTTTGCCGTCTTTCGATTTTTCGGTATCAACTACCCACAAAATATGGATTCGGCTGCACCACGTGATAAAGAATTTTTCTATATTTAACAAGTGCATTTATCTAAGTTTTCGTTTCCAGAGCCTTGTAATAATTTTTTCTGCAGAAAATTCACCGTTTTTTTCGCGGAGCATCACATAACTTTCTCTTTACTCTGTAGCGAAAAAGGAAAAAGTAAGTGTATATTTTGATGTTTCTGTTAACCATTCGCTGAGTTGCGCTACTGGGTGTAGGGAACGCCACCACCCGGGTTGTGCTCCGGGTAGATCGCATTTCAGCCATCCGATGGTGCGCTCTAATCGCCTACTCAATTACTGCCCTAATTGACTCCGCTAGACCAAAGGATCACTATACCTGCCCGGACACCCACCGCTCTGGTTTCGGAATTCCGGAAAATGCGCAATGCAATTAATTAGGGCAAATAGTGTCAATAATCCAATGGAGGTGGATATAGTGATAGTCCTTTGACTACCCGGAGAGAGAAGAAAAATGCTTTAAACGGAGAAGTACGTCAGTTCATTCCAGCTCTTATATAACTTACAAGCTAATAAACGTATTTTAATGGGAAATGTTTTACACCTTCAAAATATACTGTTTAAAACCATAGGAGAAATATTAATGAAATATTTTGTTGCATATATTCTCCTTTCTATTTCTGTACTTCTGAAATATTGTTTCACCGATCAATTGAGTACATTTTTCGGCAAAAATATATAAGCAAACACTTTTTTCATATTACCATTTAATTTTCTCCTTTTGATTTAGAACACACATCATGCTAATTCTGTTATTTCATACTGAATCTCGCCGATTATGTACCGAAATGTTTAAAGAATTTATGATTACGATGTTTTAATACGACGGTTAAATATTGGGGATAAGAGAAAAGTGTCATCACACCACATGTGGTGTGGAAGTGTGTAGCAGCCATCTACAATTACTTACGGTCCAGATTTGTACTTGACCACAACGAAAATTGTAGAATATTAAAATAATTATCTCAAGAAAATAGCTAGATGGCGGATGAAAAAAGTTGAAATAAGAATGTGAAGACAAAATTGAAAATTTAACATACCCAGTCTAATTTGAAAAACCAATAAGGTAAATATTTTCTGTGAACGAAAAAAAAGAAAAAAGAAACACACAAAATATGCAGTGAAAAAATACCACAATAACATTGAAAGCTGTAAAATATTACAAGAGCCTTTTCAAAATCACATACACACGTAAGAGCACTTGAGAATAATACATCGTTTCTAAAGGATTATTCCTGAATTTAACAATTGTTCCTACTAAGTATTATTCTAATATTCACTTGAAGAATTTGAAATAATTTTTCTTTTCATTACGTTCTCTCTTTTTGAGTAATGATAACACAATTGCATTATTAATTGAACAGATTTTGAATCCGTTTAGTACTTCATTTATGTTTGCTAGTCAAACTTATGATCACATACATCTAGTTACACCGATAGAGAGTACACTTAATTGGTTTTAAGGAAATGGTATATTAACAAGAAAATTGTATTAACAAAATTTTACACAATTAACGGCTTCTACTCATGCAATTTTTCAAATAAATACACTAAAAGCTTCCCATAAAAATTATATACAACGAGTTTCGAATTGGCAGTTGATCTCAGGGGGATATTTCTACCTCCCCTGCTGGCCTACAACTTTTACAAGGCCTTGACAAAGCGGCGGGCGTCGAAACAAAAATTGAATCCTCTTTCTGGCAATATTAAATAGAAATAGTACGAGCAAGGTGACAGCAGAGCAATCAAACCACGTGGTCGCTTGGCCTGTGGCCTCCTTTTGAGAATCGAAGTTGTCCCTGGACCACTCCCCTTCTCGGATGGCAGATTTCGGGTGTCGTTTTACTAATTTCTTGGTTGTGGTGAAGTTGGGTCTCCGCTCTCGCTGAGAGAATGCAAACCCAGGATCCAGTAGTTCGTTGTAGTGATACTCGTGCCACGTGCCGTCATGAACACGTAGTTGGCTCGGCACGCCGGTCACAAACCAGCTCTAATTGAGATACTATAATATCATTCCCGTCACCATGTGATGTGGTGTTTGGGAAGATGGTATATCAGATACTTCCTAATTTAAAAAGTAGTTTAAAACAAATAAGATACACAAAAGGAAAACACCTCTTGTGAAGAACTTTTTCCGAAGTCATTTATAGACAGATATCGCTCGTTCATGTACACTGCTAACAGGAACGTCTAGTCGGTTCAGTTGCACGTAGTCAAAGTGAAAATATTCTTTCTTACGCAACGTAGGCGCGGTGAATGCAGGTAGATTCGAATGATCGATTGAATTACGTTGATAATTTATTTTTCATATTTTTATCTTTGTACATACATTTGATCATACTTTGTTCAATGCAGCGGTATCACCGATTGCATAAGTCAATAGACATTTCATTAATTTAATTATGGGGTGAGAGGTGAAATAATTCTCGTATGAGAATACGTTATTGGTCACAGTACGTATGTCATCAACACATGTTCACTATTTTCTGAGTATCGGTAAACGTCTCATAATCATTAAACGTGTGCGACAGCGTGGGCTGTAAAATGACTCCTTTTAAAAATAAACGGTCCTGCGCCTTGAAGCTTACTACCCACTTCGTGGGAAATCAGCTATTCTTTAATGATCGATTTACACATTAAATAGCGTCGACGATTGCCTCGAGACCTATTATATTCGCACCAAAATTTTGCACCACTATCAGCAGTAATAGTTCTCTCCGCGAAAATACCGTCACGTGATTTTCTTCCAGATTTTTGTTCGGCTTGTGTTATACCAATGATTTAACTATAATAATAATAATAATAATAATAATAATAATAATAATAATAATAATAATAATAATAATAAACCGAGAAACTGAGTGAGTAGCGCTTTCATCGTAGTCGGGAGCGTGAGTTCGAACCCCGAGCCGGCCATTCTGACCGGGGTTTTCGTGGTTTCCCTCAACCAAACAGGGGAATGCTGGGAGGATTCAAATAGCCCACGTCCATCTCCCACACCTTACCCTTACCCTATCACCTCATAATTCAAAGCCTAAAAATCTTGTCTTGCCGAGGGGTACCGCCGAAAAGCTGATCCCCATAATGATACATGTCAATCTCTCTGGGATAGAATAAAAGTAAGCTTCGGAAGAGAACGTGTAATATTTGTAAGAATCATTCATAAAGGGAAGTTCTTTGTAAGTCTTGCGCAAAGGACATTCAATATACAGAAGATATTGCAGAGTATTATTTATTGTAAGCATTCTAAGATTATATTGAAACAATGAATTTATGGTATTATAAATTATTAAAGTTTTCCGGAAATAATATACGAGTTAGTAATTAGTTAGTTTGGAATTGCAGAAAGTTCATTATTTTGGGAGTTTGTTCAATTCGTATTGTTTGATTTTCTTAGAGTTATCAATTCATTAGTTTTGTTATTTTTTATTTGTTGTGTTACTAGGAGTGTGAAGATGATTTTGGAAATAACAAGCTTCTTTGTAAGAAATTTGTTATTAGCAAAATTGGTAAAAATAATTTCTTTATTAAATTTGTTTTTTCAATAATATGTACTTTATGTTATTTAATAAACGCTTCCAAGATTCACGTCGAAAAGAAGCTGTAATATTATTCAAGAAAGAAAGCGGTGGCGAAAATACCACCACGCGATCGTCCATGACACACTAAAACACGCGAGCGCACAAAGGTTAATCGTGAGGAGCTTTGCTGTTGACGTGATTCT
>BOPP01000003.1:549741-631282 GCA_017312745.1 Gryllus bimaculatus
CCTTGCCCTCGGCAATGCCACTGTCGGGACTCGAACCTAGGTCCTCCACGGTCAGAGGAACTGCCAGAGATATCAGTTGGAAGCCCTGACCACCTTTGGCCGGTACTACCGATTCATGATGATGAATGGCGTGGCGTTGCTTGTCTTTCACCAATTGTCCCTAGCGATGCGGTAGTTACGTTGCGGGAGGCTCTAACCAATCAGAAGAAAGTGTAACTGAGTATGCGAGAAAGTCAGTGCTATTACTCGTAGCACCAACTAGTTAAATGTTGCTTGATTTCAATTTAGACCGTGCTTTAATAATTCAAACTGTCTTGGTTCAATGTGATTGTGTTTGTTTCACAATTTAAATGAAAAGTCATATAATACACCTAATGCAATTTAGGCACCCCGATCCTGGCAAAATGAGTAAATATGAACGAAACGGTTGCTGTTTTAATGAAAAAAAAAGTGCTGATATGGGCGTTAGTTTCCTTTGCCTAACTCTCCACGTCAGAACTTTCACAGCTATTGGGTTCATCACTCGTTGGGGAGAGATTTCTCAAATTCATAACCAGTAATTGAAATTATGTTAATAATAATTTCTGCAATTCGTGAAAAACACTCACTTCACTGCATTGTTCCGGCTCTTTTTTATTCCATTCGAGAAATTACTAACAAAGGCATAAAAATCGTGTAGGAGATAATGGGATAGCATTGTCGTTTTTAATTGCGAAAGAGTTAATTGAACACGGCGTCGAACAAACTTGTGTTTACGTAGTACACACCGCAATTGTCGAATGATTTGCATAAGAAAAATATGTGAAAATTCAGATCCCCAATTATCATTCTTTAAATACTGAGTTTCCGCGTTTGATATAGCTTCATGCAGAGTAAGAGTTGTAGTTGATTGCGCCTTTTTTCCCTATTGAAACCGTAATAAAACACCATCGATGCTTTTTCCAAAATTCACAGAAAAATGTTTCTCACGACTCAGCAAACCGTGAATTTATCGATTATTTACAAAACGCTTATGATATTAGGTTTTATGAAGTTGTAACGAGTTCTATTAATACGAACGTAGTCAATTTTTTTTACTATGGATGCTGTTAAATTAGTAGTACTTCGAATTTTGATTGCTGGCGTCATGCTTACGTTTTTTTAAATGTCTATAAAGAAAATTTGTTTCTGATTTGTCCTAATATTTATCACTAGCTATTTTAATTTATTTAATTTTACGCCAAATACAAGCTAAAAACCATGTGTACCATGCTATTGAGAGAAAGTCTAATTTGAATAACATTTATATTCCGAAGCAAAACAAGGGCCATTCAGAAATTGCTCACAGGATTCAAGGAAATTTTTTGCGACGAAACCCTGATCAAGATATGTCATTGATCCAGAAAGCTGAAGTACAATACTTGTTAACAGGGTTAATTTACAAATACACAATCCAGATGGTAAAAATACATTCAATTTTCGTTGGTAAGAAAGTTAATAGTACTTTTTTTTTGGATGTTCGGAGATTAATTACCTATGAGGAAGACCAAATTATATAAACGATCTGAAAAATTTCATAAGACTTTTTAGGGTTCTGCTATACGTACCCGTATTCTACAATATTACATTTCAACAAGTTTTAATATTCGAGAGTATTAAAGCTGAATTAAGCGTGACTGCATATCACAGATTTTTTAATAAGAATACTATAACTGGCGGTTCGTATATGTAATACTCCGCAGGGTAACGTTGCGTTCTTCATCCTGTGTGATACTTTTTCGATATGAGCAGCCTTTACAAATATGGCAAAAAATGGAGCCGCATGCGACGGTGCTGGGGATTCTCGTGAATTCCATTAGAAATGAGAGTGTTTAACATGCGAAGCAAACGATGGTGATTGATTCGGTGAGGTCTGACAACAATAGCGCGTGCGTTGGTGACGATCGCGTTGGTATCCAGTCGTTCACTGCGAGCGCCCCTGGCTGTCTCTGGCCGGGCGGCGCGTTAATCGCATAGCGACGGTGTCGACGCACCGTAAAACACGAGGATCACCATTTCCACCGGTCGTAAATCCGAGCTCTCCCTGGCCCCGCCCCGAGCCCGGCTGCAGCGAGCATCAACAACCAACTCCGACCCATTCAATATACAAGAAGATATTGCAGAGATATTATTTATTGTAAGCATTCTAAGATTATATTGAAACAATGATAGGTATTATAATTATTTAAAGTTTCGGAAATAATATACGAGTTAGTATTAGTAGTTTGAATTGCAGAAAGTTTCGATTATTTTAGGAGTGTTTGTTTCAATTCGTATTTGTTTATTTTGTTAACTAGGAGTGTGAAGATGATTTTGGAAATACAAGCTTGAAGAGAAATTTGTTAATTTGGTCAAAATTGGTTTTAAAAATTTTCTTTGATTAAAAATTTGTTTGTCAATATATGTACTTTATGGTTTTTATAAACGCTTCCAAGACTCACGTCGAAAAGAGCTGTAATATTATTCAAGAAAGAAAGCGGCGTGGCGAAATACCGCCCACGCGATCGTTCAATGACACACTAAAAACACGGGACGCACAAAGGTTAAAATCGTGCAGGAGCTTTGCTGTTGACGTGTTCTGCAAACCATGTAGCAATAAGCAGCAATGGCGCGGGCAGCCTGGCAGTGACGGAGCTGCGGGGCGGTTGCGAGAGAGTGGTGGAGGCAAGGGGCGGCGGTGGGAACGAAGGCGGCCGTGGGTGCAGTGGGATGGCGAGCGTGTGGCGCGGGAGCGGCGGGAGCGTGGGGATCGGCGGGGTGGTCGGCAGTGGTGCGGACAGTGGCGGGGCGCTGTTGGGGCGGCAGGGGGCGCGAGGGGCGGGGCCCGGCGGGTTGGCGGGGCTGCGCTGGACGGCTGTAGCAAAGGGGTGGGCGGTGCGGAGCTGACGGTACGGTGAGGAGTGGCTAGAGCGGCGGCGAGGCGGGGGCGGCTGGGGCGCAGAAAGTTGCTTCCGGCAGTGAGGGGTGTGACGTTGAAATCGGGGTGAAGGTGGGGACTGCGGTTATGGCGAGAGCTAGAGGTTGGGGCAGATTGGCTCTCTGAAGTGGCAAGTATTGGGGTAAACCGGGGGCGCTGGTGTGCCGGAGGAGGAAGCGGTAGAGTTTGGGGAAGACCAAGCAGCAGATCGTCAGATGCAGACGTCTGCTGTAATTGAAACCCGTCAGTTGTGGACTTATCTCGTGATTCCTTCTCCTACAAAAGACGTGTATGGGATATATATTCCTGGAACTGTGAGAATGTAGGTTTCCTAAGTTTGTGATAGTACGTGGTATATTTCATAAGTGTTTGGCCTCACTAATTATTAATTAATTATTCTGGCCTCTAATATTGTTAAAAAATACGTAACTTTTTATTTTTTTAATCATTTTTTACTCTAATACAATCGTCACAGCTACCTATAACATTTCAAGTCATTTACAAATAATCCGAATTCTTTTTCTCAAATTGTTCAAAACACTGCTTATTTCTCCTCATACTCGACTGCAACTTTTCTTCTTTGAAGGCTTTCTTCAGTGTTAATAGGTGACAGACGTTGATAGGTGCCTAATATGGACTGTATTGTGATTGGATGAACTCCATGAAGCCATAGTCCTTTTCAACATTTTTTTAGATCTGAGCAGTACGCGTTGACATGAATCAAGTAAACATTATGAAATTTCACGCACCGCATCGAACTTCAGTAGCTCTCTACACGAAACTGAGTGAGAGTGGCTGCAAACTTGTGGCATTTCAACAATATTCAAAATATGGCTATAAACCGCTCAGAAGGTTTTCCCGTAGATGAGCGGACTTTAGAATGTCTCCTTGCAAACCGAGTCCGATTAACTAAAAGTCGCATTACCGTACGCCTATTATTATTTCTAAATTTCGGGCGAAACAACTATTATGGTCCCGTAAGTGTAGTGCCTGTTTTTATCACGAGAGTTTACCACCAGCGGGTCATCGCCCCCTCTGGTACAAGCTATGTGCTCCCGACTGGTCTCCCGTCATGTGTGTGTGTGTGTGTAAATAAGGTAAATAAGGAGGATAGGCCACGGACGAGGAAGGAATGATCGCGCGCGGTACACGCCCCGTTTAATAGGATACTGTTCCGATATTCGCCTGGCGATGATCGGTAAAAACACGGAAAACTAGCGAAAACAACTGTTCCTGGAATTCTTTCCTGTACAGGGGCTGAATTCGACCTACATATCTAGCTTGTGTCGAAAATCCTTGCACAGTTGGGACTCCAACCCTAGGTCTTTCCCAATCAGTGGCATTTCAGTGAAATCAAATGATGACCTGAGCCACCTAAACCCGAACGAGCGAGTTCGACGTGAACAAATATGGTGTTCGAGCAGATGTGCAGTCTGTAAAGTGTATCACAAATAAACGGTTTGCCCATTTGAATATTTGCATTCGGCATTTTTATTAATGCATGTGTAATTTAATTAATACTTCGTTAAATATTACTTTGTAATACCTTCTCATTTTGAACTAACATTTTACTGAAGAGTATTATTATTTTCCTTCTTATAACTTCTGAGCAACATCTTTTACAGTTTAGTTCCAAGAACAGAATTCTATTTCTTATGCATAATGTGAATACACTCAATATGTGAATAATTGTCTCATTAATTACAATCACTCATGATGTCTGAATTAACTGAAACTACATTTTTCAAGCTTCGGGAATTGTGAGAGGAAGATTCAGTCATGTAACACGGTTTACAATTTCATGATTGAGTATTATTGTAAATGAATGGTAGTTAAACTAGTATCAACAGTCGAGTTTTCGGTTAGCCATTTTTTAAAAGGAAAGTACATAAAACAAATATGAAAAAATGGTTCAATAGAACACAGCATTATGAAGCACACATAGAAATGAATAGTCATATAAAATACCAATCCAATAATAGTTAATTCAGCAACCTGTATTTTTATACTAAAAACCACAATTTAAAAAAACGACTGTTCTAGCGAGCCTGAGGAACGGCGATAAGATTCAAGAATAATTTTGAAAATGGTTTGCTCTATCATGAAAGATCGGCTTGGCCATCGCGCGGTGGAGATCAACTGATCTGTCAGAGCGGGCGTTCCATAAACCGACAGCTTATGCCCTCAGTTTCTGCTCTGCACTGCGTCATTTGTTCGTTTGGTCCGCGGCCATCGTCATAAGGTTCTCGCTCGGCCGTAAAACGAGCACTTGCAGTCTCGTAAATTGGGCGTACGGTGTTCAGGGGGAATTAACAAAAGAGAAGGGAGTAGAGAACGAGTTGAACGTGGAGAGGAATCAGGGAATGAAATTCGAGATTAAGGCAAGTGGATGTGTGCAAGGATAGTTACAAAAGTCATGGAGATAGAAGAATGAAATATAAATATTGTGATATTTGTTAATGACTTAATTTTCACGCTTTCTTTTGACGATTCCGTTGTTTTAGCAAATGCGCGCAGGGGTATTGCCGCATCTGAGGTTCCAGAAAACATCACTGCGCATATGCGCGTACAATAAAAATCCAAAATCGATTGCTAGAGAAAGCCTGTCAATTGGGTCCATATAATGTGGAAATGTGAAAAATATTATGAATAGTATTTTAAAGAATAAAAGAGATGGATAATAGGACCTAATTTCAAGAAAGAATTGAGTGTAATGCACAAGGTTGAATTTCTAGTAATGGATTTAAAAAAAGAAAATGACGAATAAAGAGTGGGAGAAGAGGAAAGGAATAGGTGTAAAAAACTTATTTGGTTTAATATTACGGACATTCCAGACGAAATTCTTTTTTGGATCACCTGCATATGGAACATGAGCCCGATTCTTACATTTCTGAACGTGAGTCTAATCAGTTGAGCTCTTGGACCATACAACTCCACAGTATGGGTAAAGAAAGCCAATATTAATGTAGGAAAACGCGACTTAATGTATGGAATCAAAATAATCATGTATGTTTGTCATACAGCAGCAATACGGAATAATCTACAATAGGACAATCCTCATATTCCACATTAAGGAACATGACGCTCATATTGCTTTCATGTTGTTTGGTGGTCAAAATCTGCATCAATCTTCTTTATATATTTTGTGATATTTTCTTAGATACTCGTATACAACTAACACACACTATATAGATAATTATTCTAAGATTTACGGCCCACGAATAACAACAATTCTTTTCTTTATTGTTCCAATATTTTTGTCGAGGCTCGGAAGAAAATCGGGTGGGCTTCTTCAAAGTAATTCCCAAACTTTGTCTCGAGACGTCTACTCAATACAACCCGATACTTTGGTATTTCGATTAGAAACATATTCCATATTAGGAAACGTGACCCTACATTGAAAACTGCGATTTTTTAATTATATTAAGTTTGTTCTCTACAGTAAGTTCTTTAAATAACGTCGTGTAATTTTTTGGAAAAATTTAGTTTAAGACAAATTTTGAGTGCAAAAAAGGCAATATTAAAATTATTGAGAACAATATATTTATTTACAATATTATGTACAATTTATACACGACATATTTTCTCAAAAACGGCTCAAAATTATTTCTTCATTTTTTAGGGATAGTGATAAATACTCTGTGTACAGTGAGTGCATCAACGCATTTTTATGTACTCGTATTATTTTGTTTGTTTCAAAACTTGAACAAATTACTTAGCCTACAATCCGAACATTTCTGCCCCAAACTGCAGCGTTCTATAAGTTTCTCCATACTACGTAAGTAAAGCTAATACAATGGAGGTTATCAAAAATCCAGTAATTAAATGCACTGTACATCTATCAATTATATTATTGACATTGATACGATAATTGAAAAAAATGTATAAAAAATATTACATTATAAAAAGTTTATATTGACTTACAGAAAAACAACAAGTGATTAAAAGTCAATGTAAAAACTACAATTTGATATGCAAAAATATGTTTCATTTTAGAAGATAAAAAGAAAAACGAAGAGAAAGAATTAGGTCTTAAATGTCAGTCTCGCCAGAATTATTCTCCTATTTCGTGTATATCTACGTAAACCTTGATGCATCGTAAAAGATTTCACTTTCTTTTTAAAAAAATGAATGCAATTTATTTAAGTTTCCAAAATTTCCTGTAAAATAACAGAGTATGAGATATGAGGTGATGAAAAACGAGGCAATGCGGAGGCATGAACAGTTGCTGTAAAGGTTGCAACAGTGAAGGTTGCAACGCCAAAAGGGCGGAAGGAATGTAGTGCAGAGAAGTAATCGTGCCCGACGCTTGTTGCCGGGAAAAGTAGAAGGCGCGGGATGCGGGTGGGGGAGAGGAGAGGAGGGAGAGACGGAAGAAAATGAGCGTGCTGTAAAGTGGCCGTCGTTACCCGAGAGACAATAAAAGCGAAGCGTGTAGATAGCACCGCGCTAGAAGCGATGGGCGGAGAGAAGCTGAGCGACGAGCGACGAAACGTGTAAGGGGAGAGTTGAGAGTGCGAAACCCACACGCGCACGCAAGCAAGCGAGAGAGAGAGAGCGAGAGAGAGAGAGCGAGCGAGAGAGAGAGCGATAGAGAGAGGAAGAGAGAGGGAGAGATAGCGAGAGAGAGAGCGAGAGAAGAGCGAGAGAGAGAGAGAGCGCGAAAGAGAGAGGTAGATAGAGAGAGAGTTAGAGAGAGACAGAGAGAGGGAGGGAGAGAGAGAGGGAGAGAGAGAGAAGAGGGAGAGAGAGAGGGAGGGAGAGAGAGGGAGTAAGCGGTGGGCCGTGACAGGGTAGTAGTCGGGGTGAGAGGTAAGTGAGTTTCAGGGAGCGAGTCGGAGCTGTGGGGTGCGGGCTAGGGGCACAACCGTGCTTCATCGTGGAGAGAAGGCGCTAGGATTGGTGAATCGGACTGCTCACAAGTGGAGATGGGAGTGGCGATGACAGGGAAAGAGAACAGGTTCGAGGAAGAAGTGGGGGCTAGTTTACAGGAGAAGGGAACGACCGCTGTTGAGGAATTGAAATGCTTCTAGTTACGCTCGCGGGGTGCGAGAGCTCGAATTTGTGTGCCATTGGTGATTTTCTACACCCGTCTTCCGTGGTTCTGGCAGTGAAGAATTCTGAGAATGGCACAATTGACTATTATCACGTTCATCGTTAGAAACTGATTTCCAAAATTAAATATTTCAAGAAAAATATCGTCACCTGTCCTGGGAGTTCTCAATCAAATTTCTTCCCATGCATGCATACGTCTATTTGTGGTTTGCTGCGAAACATGCTTGCCAACAGAGAAAAAACTTATGTCGTCGCCAAGGAGTTTCGATAATGCTCCGAGCGTTAATAAACAGTAATAGCATCAATGTAGGCATGAATGTCCCCCGCTGCATGTGCGACGCGATTCGCCACAGCTGATCTGATAGTTGATTTGAACATTGCGCGCTAACGGCTTCTTAGAAATCGCCTCCGTTCTTCATAACCCAACTCGGAGATGACTGATCGAACCGGGGTATGCCCTGATAGCCACCTATTGAAGCAATTTTTGGAAATATTACTCTAAGAATTTTTTTTCTTTTTGTAGCAAGAATAACAGGTTTTTAGAGGAAATATTCACTATCTTATACGTGACAAGTTTCACACGTACACTCTTTGCTCTTAAATAATGCCAAAGAGACCATATAATAGTTCTATTTGAGGTTAACCGCACAATTTGAATTAATTTCGGTGCGTGTGTGTTAACAACCCCAGTCAGGGTTGTGGAGCCGGCGCGCGGCGAACAGAGCTAAGCGAAGGCAGTGGGAGGAAGGTGTCACAGTTCCACGGGCACAGCAAGGGGGCGTAGCAGGGAAGAGGAGTAGGAGAAGATCGAGTGCTGCTTGAATTGGGAAGGTGAGAGTTCGGTAGGCCTGACTGATCCAAAAGGGGTGGCACGAGGAGAGCGGTGAAAGAGGTGGAGGGCCCGAGGAGTAGGATGGTTGAACGATTACTAGTGATTCCGGGCACGTCAACTGCTAAGATCATTAGTCCGTAGGTGTAGTGCGCGTTTTTTGCTCGGGAGGTGGCTGTGTTTTTGCCCCGTTGGAAGGCGTGATCCAGTCGGCTAAAATGTTTTCCCTAATCAGTTATCTCCCACCAGGGGGCACCGTGTAGTGGATGTAAGTGTAAGTGGAGGGGACGGAGAATGGAGGAGACGAAGAGTGTGGGATCGGAGGGTGGAGGCGGTCGGCAGGGTGGAGGGAACGGAGGGTGGTGGGACGGAGGGTCGGGAGGGTGGAGGAGACGGTGGTGAAGAGAACGCGGAATGGAAGGGACAGGAAATCGAAAGGAGGGGGATGGAAATGAGGAAGACAGGCTAGAAGTAATGAAGGGAATGCGGAATTAAGGGGACGAGGTCAATGGGGCCGGGAGTTAGAGGAGCAGGGTATGACGGAACGGGTTGAAAAGTGATGGAGGTTGTGGGAGTGGTTGTGGTGAAAAGTGATGGAGGGAGTGACGGAGGGAGTGGGTATGGAGGGAACAGGTGATGGAGGGCGATGTGGAAAGGTCACGATGGAGGTAGAAGTGACAAGAGCCGAGGTGTTAGGGGTGCGGAAAGGTACGGTGTTGATGGTGTTGGAGATTGGCATGGCTGTGTAAGCCAGGAATGGAAAGGATGGAGATGGGATGGGAGAGCGATGAAGGGAACGGAGCGGTAGGATCAGAGGGGAGGTGGAGGAAAGATGGAGGGGGAGTAGAGAGGATACGTGTGGGCGGGGCGAGAATCGCAAGGGCCCTAGGATAAAGCCAGTGAAGGACGGAAGGGCGCTGTGTGCACGAGGAAAGGGCCCGGGGGAGGAGGCGAGCGTTAAAAGTAGTAGAGAGAAGTGGAACGGGCTCGGCGTTTGAGAAGGGGCCGGGAGGCAGAGAAGGCCGAAGGGAGGGAGGGAGGGAGGGGGGCGGGGCCTCAGGGCGCGCTCGGATTTACGACGGCGGAATGGTGATCCTCGTGTTTTACGGTGCGTCGACACGCGTCGCTATCGATTACGCGCCGCCGGCCAGAGAGCAGCCAGGCGGCGCTCGCAGTGAACGACTGGTCCAACCCGACGTCACCAACGCACGCGGTATTGTTGTCAGACCTCACCGCTAACATCACCATCGTTTTGCTTCCATGTAAACACTCTCATTTCTATGGAATTCCACGAGAATCCAGCACCGTTCATGGGCTCCATTTTTTGCATATTTGTAAGGCCTCTCATATCGAAAAAGTATCAACAGGATGAAGAACGCACGTTACCTGCGAGTATTATCATATACGAACGCAGTTTAGTATTTTATTAAAAATCTGTGATAATGCGTCACGTTAATTCAGCTTTATACTCTCGAATATTAAATGTTGAAATGTAACATTGTAGAATACGGTACGTATACAGACCCTAAAATCTTATGAAATTTTTCAGATCGTTTATATAATTTGGTCTTCTCTCATAGGTAATTAATCCGAACATCCAAAAAAAAGTAATATTAATTTCTACAACGAAATTGAATGTATTATTTACCATCTGGATTGTGTATTTGTAAATAACCTGTAACAAGTATTGTACTTCAGCTTCTGGATCAATGACCCATATCTTGATCAGGTTTTCGTCCAATTTCCTTGATCCTTGAGCAAATTCTGAGATGGCCCCTTGTTTTGCTTCGGAATATAAATGTAACTTCAAATTAACTTCTCTCAATAGCATGGTACACATGGTTTTAGCTGTATTTGGCGTAAATAAATAAATTAAAATAGCTAGTGATAAATATTAGGACAAATCAAACAAATTTCTTTATAGAACATTTAAAAAAGTAGCATGACCAGCAATCAAAATTCGAAGTACTACAATTTAACAGCATCATAGTAAAATAATTGACTAGTTCGTATTAATAGAACACGTTACAACTTCATAAAACCTAATATCATAAGCGTTTTGTAAATAATCGATAAATTCACGAGTTGCTGAGTCGTGAGAAATTTTTCTGTGAATTTTGAAAGCTCGACTGGTGTTTATTACGGTTTCATAAGAAAAAAAGGCCAATAACTACAACTCTTACTCTGCATGAACTATACGAACCGAACTCAGTATTTAAGAATGATATTGGGGATTGAATTTCACATATTTTTCTTATGCAAATCATAATCGACAATTGCGTGTGTAATACGTAACACAAGTTGTTCGACCCGTGTTCAATTAACTCTTTCCAATTCAAAAACGACAATGCTATCCATTATCTCCCTCACGATTTTATGCCTTTGTTAGTAATTTCTCGAAATGGAATGAAAAGAGCGGACAATGCAAGTGAAGTGAGTGTTTTCACCGAATTCAGAATTATTATTAAAAATTTCAATTACTGGTTATGATTTGAAAATCTCTCCCAAGCGAGTGATGAACCCATAGCTGTGAAGTTCTGAACGTGGAGAGTTAGGCAAAGGGAACTAACCCATATAGCACTTTTCATTAAAACAACCGTTCGTTTCATATTTACTCATTTTCCAGGATCGGGGTGCCAAATTGCCATTAGGTGTATTATGTGACTTTTAATTTTTAAATTGTGAACAAACACAATCACATTGAACCAAACAGTTTGAATTTATTAAAGCACGGTCTAATTGAAATCAAGCACATTTAAACTAGTGGTGCTAAGTAATAGCACTGACTTTCTCGCATACTCAGTTACACTTTCTTCTGATTAGGGGTTAGAGCCTCCCGCAGTAACTACCGCATCGCTAGGGACAATTGTGAAAGACAAGCACCACCCATATCATCATGATCGGTAGTACCGGCAAAGGTGGTTCAGGGCTTCAACTGATATCTCTGCAGTTCCTCTGACCGGGAGGACCTAGGTTCGAATCCCGACAGTGCATTGCGAGGGCAGGAATTTCGACACTTGCTAGGCAGCTAGGCCGAATTTAGCCGAATGTGGAGGAGACTTCTAAGAGCTGACTGTTCTGATCGATAGGTTTCCGTGACTCTTCCAATAAATACTAGATGATTACCGGAGTAGTATCCTAGCAAATGGGCCACGGACCGCGCGCGATCTTCCCTTCCCCTTGCTAGTTCTATCCTTTACTCAGTACATCCTGTACTGTACAGTTAATATTACACTAATGGTAAAATGAAAAAATTCCTTTAAGAATACAACAGAAGAGTTAGTCATTTGTTTATATAAAAAATTTCATTGAAAAATTACGAGCCATTTTTGAGGAAATGTTCTTTTAAAATCTGTTGCGTCATTTTTGAATCAACGCTTTAACATTTGTTGGGCTTTGATCATATTGCCTGGAGTAATCTTCCCTTACTAAGTAATTATCATAATTGTCAAGTCTCGTCACGCCACAATCAGTCAGTTCCTTTCATCCCTTCGGCCAGGGGATCGGCGCCGATAGATTCCGGGATGTCTAGCCAGTCACCCAACCGAGTCTCGAATTCGCTTAACCTCCGTGACTTCACGGAGCGTAATGAGCAAATTCGGCTAGCGCCGCTGCCTTGTGTTCAAGTGTTTTTGAAAATGCCTAATATTGAGCTAATTCTACCAACAAATATTTTGAGTCTTTAAGGAACCATCCTAAATAATTTAAATCACGTGTACTCAGAAATAAAATTATGTGTAATGAACGCCTGTAATTTAAGTGTTTATGACGTTATATATATATATATATCTTCAAGCATATTTTAGTCTGTATAACAAATCGTAATTATACATAATAAAGGCGTTATGTCATATATTTCAGTACGACATAACGCCAACATATTCTACAAAATATGTTGAAGAGCAAATTAACAGTTTTGGAGGAAATCATATAGAAAATTTTAAACATTTGCAATTTTAAAAAAAATCAGAAAATTAGACAAAAAACTGACCTGCGCCATTTTTATTCACTTGATATACACTAGAAAAAAGGATTCATTGATTATTTTCTTATTGCAAAATACGAGAGTTTGGTGAATGACGAGAAGTTGGCTGGTTATTGCTTTCTGCAAACTTCCGCAACTCTTATGTAAGATGCAGGGGTGAATGTGAGCTTGTGAAAGAGGATATTTATTTATTTATGAAACAAAATCATGTTAATATTATGGTCTTCAAATGTTTTTGTTTGCATTTCGTCATTTATAATTCTAGTTTCATTGTTTCAAAAGTTTAAGAAATCAATTTAAAAATTGACCTTTATTTGTTGCCTTCGTAGCGGGAATAAAGTATTCAAAAGGCGCTCGCCGGCGTAAAGAGCACGAAAGGCACGCAGGGGTATTAAGTATACCATTATGTGGTTCTTTTCTGGTCCATAAACACACAGAAATAAACAAGAAAATCATAAACTATTTAAAGAACAGTGCCACACCAGCGCGAGCCTCCCAGCGGCGTGAATACGAACTTTCTGGGCGTCGAGACGGACTTTGGATTACAGAACTTGTGGTGATCAAACGACACGTACTTTCTTATCTTACGTAATAGTTATGTAATACTTTTTATACTAGTTATGTAATAAATTTTAAAAATAAATTACAAAAATGAATAAACGTTTAATCATTTGAAATTTTAGCTATTTCATTTCCTTTACATTAAGCCCCTGCGACATTTTAAAAACATCAAAATAGCTCCAAAGCTGTTAATAAATTTTGTTGTTCGATATTATGAAGGAAATTTATGTGAATGATGCACATCTCGTTTTTGTTTAAAACCCTGATTTTTCGAAAGTTGCAAAAATTTAAACCTTTATCTACATTCTAAATTTCTATTCAGCAAAATTTATATTTTTATAATATCCATCAAATTTCATCTAAAATGAAAAGTAAGGTTATCTAGAAGTAAGAATCATTTCATTGCTCTCAATACACCGAGCGGGGTATAAGAACACGTGTTAAGAACATGTCACTTGTTTTGAATGAAGTGCGCTACGCGCACTGTGCTGCCGACTTGCGCGTTTCCGTCCCGATCCTCTAAAAAACGCTCCAACGCCTGACTTTGATCTAACTATTACTTGATAAAATGATATCAAAAATATGTCTAACACAAAGAAACGGATTTCATTTTAAAACGACTGACTTTTTCAAACAAATCATCAGACAATAAACCCCTAGTTGGCGTATAAAACCTGCCAAGGAAACAGTTCAACTGACATGTATGAACAAGTCAATATATTTAAAATACGTATTTGCAATACAAGTATTTAAATACTGACTAACCCTGATCATTACAATTTGTACAACCCCTGGTGCAGAAACTAAATATTTTCAAGCAAATATCAACGCAAATTTGACAATTGTAACTGCTATTCATACAGGTAAATGAAGCACCCGATTCATTGTTGTCAAGTCATTGTAGCATTCCAATCTTATATTGCGAGCAGTATTTCAAATATGGGTTTAAATAATTTATAAAAGATTAATGTGTAAATGTATAAGAAGAGGTCGAATGTAAGAAACGAACAAAGCAGTATTAAATAGTATACGAAATCTGACTTATGAAGCATACACCTGCGTGGAATCGTTCACTAAGCGAAGTAAAATCGCAGCGGGCAGTTAATTTTGTCGCTAATTTTTAGAAAAAAGTACCCTTATTTTCAAAAAATTGAAACCGATCTTATTTGAAGATCTTTTTATGAACAGATATAATTAAGAAACTAGTGGGGCAACAAAATGAAACAGACTTTCCCATACTAGTTTTCTATTTTCTTTGGTTTCAGTTAGGTATTCGAACTTGCCACATATTCTTGCCTGCTGCCATCTATTGCCCCCTAAGTACATTTTTTTGACATTTTCTTAATTTTTCGATTTCCTTATTGTAAGCAGAGACATTGTTAAAAGAATATTACAGAACCGTAAAACCACGTACAAAATGGCAAACTTTCAGTGAGAAATTCGGGCCACTTTTAAGAAAATGGCGTTTAACCGCTACTCTAAATTCGAAATTTGAACCTCTTTTCACATAAAACTATTGAGTTTTCCGACGACTTCATTTAAAGTTATTTAAATCACTTTAACTCATACATAAAATAGCATTTAACATTTGCTGGAAATGTGCATTTTAAAGGCATGAGAAATCTTTAAAAAAAGTAAATTTGTGTAATTTCCGGAAAAAAACTCCAAAATTAACATTACTTCATATTGAATAGTGCAATTAGTACTATCCGTTCGAAAACTTTGAAAGACAAAAAAGTGTAACCGTTTTCGAATAAATGGTGTTTGAGCGTTTCTGAAATTTCGGAATTTCGAGTTCGTTTTAAGAGAAAATGTTGAGTTTTCGAGAAAATGTATGTGACATTACTTAAAGAGCATGTACTCATAAATACATTAATGTGAACAAATTGCCGTTAATGTGAATATTGCTGACGTGAGAAAGTCAAATTTTGTTTTGTAATTTATGAAAAAGAAACAAAAGAGTAGAGATATCCGGTGTTTATGTCATATTATAGAGTAGATTTAGCACTATCCCTGCCAGAAGTTTAAAGAAAAAAAATTGGAGCCTTTTTTGAGAAAATTTTGAACATGTCCGAGAGGCTTTATGTAAAGGACGCCCAAAGTTTGAAGAAAGTTTTTCAAAATCTCAAGGCATCGACTTGAACCAGATGTACAGGTGTTTCTTCAATTTGGAAAAAAATTCTACGCATGCTTTAGGCAGTAGTGGTGCTCACAGAATGACAGACGAACGCATAGACGGTCGTTTAGAAAAAAACCTTTTTCGTTAACAGGGGACCCGATAAAACCTGTCATAATGATTGGTTTATAAATAGACAGTACCAAGTCGGAAAATGGCGTACTGTGAGATTCAGGGGGTATTTTTTCCCCTGAAACTAAGTGTAACACCTGAAAGTATTCTATCAGAGACTCTTGAGGCAGAAATGTGAATGATAACCAAGTAGACAGACATTGTTGATTTGTAACAATACAAGCGACGCGTTATTTGTCCCAAGAGAACAAGATTTTTTTAGAATAAGCAAAAAAGGATACATGGTTCACGTTTTCAGCAATTTCATCAAAAGTAGTAAATATTCTGTAAATATTCACGAATATTTCAAAATTTTCATTATGTATTGTCACAGCGAAATAAAAAATAACATGTCGGTCTACTAGTGTCTCTTCATTGTACAGTGCTCAAAGATACCCCCTGACGTCACTTACTTAAAAAAACTGTAATACATTTTTGTAAAATTGAAATGTTGTAAAAATAGTTTATATGGGCAGTAAATAAAATATTACAGATAACAATTAAAAAATACTCGTACTATTCTTTCACGTTTTTGGGAACTCGGGGACCATTATCGTATAATACTCAGAAATGTTATGGTCGATACGAATAGTGCCAATAATTGAAAACATTTCGTTATACTCCGCTCTTCCCAAATTACGATGTTCGGTACTCTCAGGCTTGATTGTTTTCTCGAGGCATTTTGTGTGCGTGATGAGACTGAAATGAAGTAATTTTATTCATTAAATTTTATGACATGGTGATTCCCTACTGGTTCTGTCGCAGTTTCTGCTGTTGTACTTGATTAAGCTTCTTTATTGTCTCTAATTAGCCATTAAACTCTATATTTTTATATTTTGTAATTTCCATGGGCGTTGATGTTCATTTCCATGTTCATTTATGTTGACTAACCTTCTTTTCCTGCATGCTTACATACTTTCAAACTACATTGGAAACATCAGCCTTGCACTTATCGCCTTGTTCTTGTTGGATCTTGCGATGCCTGCGAGAAAGTACATCCCTAATTAGTAAAGCGCCTATTTCTTTATCTATCAGGTCCTACTCACCGAATGCATTTCCTATTTATAGTAACAATTTCCTGTTTATAGGAAGTATTAGTTTTATTTACTTTGCATAAGTAAATAAATAGTATAATTTGAAATATTTACCTCCCAATATCAGGAGCTATTGATTCTGCTGACAGATTACTTATTTTCCTGTTCAATTATGAACTATTTGTCTTTTATCATAGCGTATCCCTTGGAATGACTCCTTATAAATTTTCTGACGAAGTTGGGTTTTTTCTTCGTTTCTGATTGGCGGATACTATACCGTTCGAATAAAATTTATGTTTTTTACCAAATTGCCTATTTATAGAACGTCTAGAGGTACCCTTATGTTGTCTGGCGGGTATTATTGTATTATACTAAATGTCTGCGACTGTACATAGGACACATATTCTTCTTCTCCTTTTTTTAAAAATTTAATAATAAATTTTATCTTCTTTTTGTGATTAACATTTTATTTAGTTTCTGTTAATGAAGTTATTCTTTTCTTCCTAATTCTGGTTACGATTCCTTCAAATTAAAATAACTGCATTTGCCAATTATGATTCCATCGACATCTATTAGAACAGCTATAGTTTTTTTTGGAGGCTACAAATTACGTAAGGTCCTTGAAATAATATAAAAAATGTAGTATATTGATTTTGTCCTGAATTTGAAAAACTAGGCACTCTTAAGTAACGGTCAGACTGAGCGATTGTATATGTGTTTTGCTTGCACTGTTGCTTCTTTTTCTGAGCTGCCCTTCTCAATGTTGTTAAAGCATACTCTGACGTTTTTACTACGTATGTTATTTCTGATCATATTACATTTCTAAGTGGATATTACTTCCCTTGACGAAATAAAATTAATACGACGTAGCTGTATATTCGTGATGTACGTTAATCAAAGTTTAATTGATAAAAAGTGAAAGCTGATATCACTCTTGATGTATCCGGTGGATGTATGTCCGGAATACTCTTCCCAACTCCATTATCCTCTCGGATGAGTTTGAATGTGGATGTGTTGTGGTGGAGAGAATAAGTATCATATTCCTTACTCCCATGGTTGCCAACCAAGTTTCGCATGTAAATTCGGGCCATGATCAGTAATGTTTTTAATCAATACGTTGAGTTTGTATAAACAATTATTTGTATTAGCTTATTAACCAAATACCCCGGCACGAGTTTACGAAACACATATGCATATACTAATTCGAACTAGTTCTTTTATGAACCATATTTACTTCTAGATAGTGGTTCAAAGGTCTAGATTCTGGATTCATATCCAATGTCATGATTTCTTTTGGCCTAAAGGAAATTATGGCCTATATAGGGCCCAAAAACTGCCTGTTGGGTATTTAGATTTCTCAGACTATATACGTTTTTAAGGTCAACTCTCATTTATTTGATTTTCTCTGCCCAATACATATATAATGTAGTTCCGTACGTTATTCAAAATAATAAAATTTCGAAATCGCAAATGTTCATATTTATTTTCGGATCTGTTCTTCAACATTAAAGCAAGAAATTTCTTTCCCCATTTACTTACCTCTGAGTTTTAGATATTTTAATGATGTAATGCATTTTTTACCCGACTGCGCAACGCAAAGAAGGGTAAAGGTGTTGACTTGGGTTGGGTATGTTTATTGGCATCCACCCAGTGGCCAAGACACTTCACCGTTTATGTCCGGGTACATAAGAATTGCCTCTTAATTTACCAGGTATTATCTAAGGTAAGTCTATGTAATTATAAAATAACTCCAAACTTTTTAATTTTGCAAATAGTTTTGATTTAGAGAAAATTCCAAATATTATTGCGGATTCTATTAGTTGGCTCTATTTTCACTTTGACTTGCACTTATCTGTTTGAACGACTGTCAACTCGGTGAACTCTCACAAAATAGCTTTAATGTTGGCTTTACACATGCAAAAAATGGCGAGCAATATTATTTCGGAAGAAAGTTTGCCAATGAAAAATATTTCTGATGCTGGTCATATTTCTTGCTAGATATTCCGAGCGTAATATAAACTCGTGTGTTTCCGTTCTCGGAAAGATAATCCTAGCGGTTGCTGGAACTAGAATAATATTGGCTTGAAGTCTGGGGAGCATATTGCTCGACGAAGTCAATGATGGCCAATCACGTGAGCAGAAAGTACCAATAAGGTAATACATAGATCATTATTTTACATTGCAATATACGTTTTTTGTAATATAGATGTGTGCATAAAATTTAATATAAAAAAGAGGTCGTAGTGAATATTCGAAACGCTTTGCATGTTTGATTATGGTTCAAATTTTGGTTCAGATAAAGATGACCCCTAATTATTATTTTTTTAACTTTAAACATTATTAAGATATTAACCTCATGCAACTCAAGTATGAAATTAATGTATTGACATATCATAACAATCTCAACGGCTTTCGGCCTTTGACGTCATTACACACGTCACCACAGACAGCTCCAAGCTTATTGCATGGTATTTTGTCTTTCTCTTGTATTTTTTATTTTCAGATTATCAACTGCTGCAATTGTATTGAGTGTTATGCCATTATCAGATATGATTTAAATGAACATCTATTTTTTGACTTAAATTATTCTAATTAAAACAACTACGGTGTAAATATAATATATTACATTCTCTTACCAGAGAATACACTTGATTCATTTGATTGTTATTTGTAGTGTTTAATTTTATTTTTATAATTACACGTCGTAAAATTTACTATACACTTACTGATTTACCTACTAATGGTAACATTTTATGCAATTATTCAATTTCAGGATGTAGTTTTTATGTTTGACCCAAAAAAACATGATATTTTTGAGTTAACAAAAAAGGTAGGTGTTGGGCAGCTGATTCATAGATAATCCACCTCCAATCCACATATGCAGCTCCCCAACACAACTGTATCTTCGTTTCAAAGGTAGACATAAACTAAAATAGGTTTAAACACCAGAATTTAGCATATTTTACATAATTTTCTGGAAAATTAGGCATTATTTGAAATGGTAATGTTTATCTGTAAGTTCCTTGCACTCTGAGTTACCTCTTTAACAGACAGGCTATATTCAACTATTTGAATATGTATGTGATTTTAAAGAAAGTGTACAATGTCAAATTCTCTTGATGGTTTATGGCCATGTTTGATATTGGATACTAATCTCATTATGAACTAATTATCTTATTTACAATTCATGGATCTTCTTTTGATATTATATTATATGCAACTAATGGAACACTTCTTTAACTAGACAAAAGATCTCATAGCCCTTCAGGAATTCGTAAACATCACACACAAAAGAAAACGACCCCTAAAGCCAACGGCCTTGTTATTGCTTACTAGTATGTGCCATCCTTGGCAGTATTGTTGTCAAAAGTTGAGTGTTGGCTCATGAGTGATGTTATCTCACTTTTCAATCAAAATAAACAGTGAAAAGCTATATTGTTTGGTACAAAGTTAACCCAGAGGTTACTTTACGTTTATTACGCAATGTTTTTATCCGGCCCCTACGTATAAAAATGTATAGCAAACACAAGTGATTTTATTATCTTAAATATTAAAAATATCCTTTATCAAATTCATATTTATCAGTCTATAATTACTACTTACACAACCGCGAAACCTGCAACTCGCAATTCTTACATACACAAAACCTTCAGAAAAAAATACACTCTCTTTCACTTTGGCCCGCCCGTATTGCTGGCCTTGCGGACCCAAACGTTACGCCACCGTATTTTGATTTACACATTGGTTTGTTACGAGTCTGGTCTGCTTGTTTTATACCCTAAAATTTTCCGTTGTTGACTTCGTAATTAACGTTGTTCTACAAGAAATTGCAACGTTCCAGCTGTTATGGGTAGTACTTCGCAGTTATAAAGGAAAATGACTTCTCAATTGTCAAGGAGAGAGGGTCACCTCTCACAGCAACCTCGGATTCAAGGGTCGCATTTGTAACTTAAATACGTTTCCTTTCTCGCGCCATTATCTTTCTTACCTAATTCCTTATCTAATACCTTAATCTCCACTATCTTTTCGTATTACACAATTTCTTTTATCGGAATTCAAATAAATTGTATTTAATTTAAATACTTTAATTTTGTTTGGAACAAATGCTTTTAATTTTTAGTTTATTTTACTTTATGGCGTAATACTCAGCCATCATACCGTTTTAAAGTTTCATTATTATTTCAGAGTTTATGTTACCAATACATATTTTACCAATACCAATATACTATTACTATATATACCAATACCAATACAGTGGTTTGTTTTCATTCCTTTTATTGTATAAGAGCACTGTGCCACGTAACCTGACATTTTAATTACCAAGAAGAATCATATTTATTTCATAACCGCAATCAAGTTAATAACATCTGGCATTTAAAGAAATATTTATGAATATAAACATGTAACCAATTTTTCGGTGTATTGGTGGTTGGCGGAATGGTAAGCGAATTTTCGAAAAGGCAAAATCTTCGAAGAAATACTCAACTTAATTAATTTAATATAGTCATCAGGTTGCCATTGTTTCCGTCAGGTTTTGCCAATCGGTGCGCGTTTAACAATACCATGCGCTTGTTCAGCGGCTATATTGGCTAATAACAGTATACTTCGTTCACAAAGCCGTTCATTTCAAAATGGTCACTGTACTTTTAAATAGTATCGTTTTGTTTTTGTGATAAGAAAAAATATAAATACAAAGATAGGAAGATAGAAATATAAGAATAAAGATAGATACATTTATTTAAACTGCAATTGGTTATAACCCGGTGGCAGCTAATTACATAAATAAGGCCATAATACTATCATAAAAATTATACAATAATAATGGTTCAATAATATAGTGTGGTAAAATAATCATATTAATATTAAAAATGATTCACAAAACGTTAAGTTATATTAAGAAAAAGAAACCTCTATAATCCTATTCCGCAGTGAATATTTCTACAATTTAATTGGCAATACATGTACAATTACGACCACACTGCACTGCACGACACCTCACTTCACAATTTAACACTTACACATCGCTATACAAACTACTATTCTTACATAAGTCTTGATTTACTTAATAAAACCCTTCATTGTTGAACGCGTCGAGAAAAGAGTTCACAGGTCTTTGCAGGCAATCTGTTCCACTCCGTTATCGTTCGATTTGTAGAAGAAAATTTCCTGCCATCCATCCATTGTGTTAAATTCATTTTGTGCTTGTGATCCCCTCTACTAATGTACGTTGGAGTATTTAGCCACCCATTAATTTATTTCCAATCGGCGAGATATATGGTAAGTGTACCATCACATGGCATTTAGGCTTACTATATCATTTCCTACTTCAGAAAACATCAATTGCACCTTCTACTATGTATTTTACTGTAGCTTCATCCTCTTGTTACTCCACACTTATTATTATTTTGTGAACAGTTATATTTTTGAGGGAATATATAGGGAGTATTTTTAGTTATATACTAAGATAGGTACTTCGTATTGTTTTATCATTTTTGTAGGAACTGAACTAAAACTCAAATATTGGGTCTCACGTTGGTTATCAACTTTTGTAACAAATACGACACCCTCTTTCACTTTCATTCAATTTGTGACATAATTCCCCTGGCAATCGTTGGCGGACAATTAATTTTACTGCAATATTTGCTCTTTCATTTGTTTTACTTCACCAACCACTACCTCCACTTCACTACTTCTCGAATATTTTTCGAGGGTCCACAGCAGACACACGAGACCTCGGCAAGGGCGTCCTCGTTTGTGGAGCGGCAGGTACCGCGTGACAGAGGAAACACGGCGGCCGCCCCGGGGTCATCCCGTGACCCCACTTGATCTCAGCCGGCCATCCCTCTTGCTGTCCCTCGGCGGCCGATGCGCCGGCGGGTGCGGCTGACCGCTGCCTCGGCGGTCCCTCACGGCCTCCTGTAGCCTCCGAGTCGTCTCGGCCCCGCCCCGCCCCGCCCGATAGGCAACCCGCCTAACAAGTCGCCACCGCCTCCGACAACCACGACGACGACGGGGATGGAGTTCGAGAGCTGGCCTGTGACTAGTGACCCGTTAAGAGGAGGACGAGCTAAGAACCATCTGCGGTTGTGAACGCACAGTAGTACTGCATTTATTTCACGAGGCAAATTAAATTATGTGATTCAATAATATTTCGTTCAGAAAAAAAAAATATTTGCCATTACTTCTACTCTTGCCATCGTATTTTCAGGATCACTCTAAACTATCTTATGATTTGTTGAGATATGTTTCATATCTTCAAAATTGTACACGCGATCTAATTCAAGTAAGGGAATAAAAGTAACACTGAGGTGATTTTAAAGAAGATAAACGGAAAACAAAATATACATTATATACTGAATAACAATTGCCGACAATGTACCTCAAATTAATCGTTATACGCAAGTTTGTTGATGCTTCATTAGATCGTGACTACTCAGGATATCTCGAGTGTTAATTATTGAAGAGCCGATTAAGGTCATTTATCCAACACACAATTAGAGTTATTCCCCATGGACTTTTATAATTTTGCCAGTTTTTAGCTGTGAGCTTAAGTACTATATTCTGGTGTATTCTAGTGGCTTTGGCAACAATTTTTTAATCGAATATAATAAAAGACATTTTATGTACTACTGCAGAAATTTATTATATTATATTAGCGGTAATGGTGTTCTATTTAATCTACACTAAATGCAGAAGTAAGCAGCATAGAAAGACAATCGGATAAGACAGCGGGTACTTATTATAAATGTAATTGCCGGCCTAGACGGCCAATGTGGCTTGAGCGCTTGAGTCCGAAAGGACGCGGGTTCAAGTCCTCCCTTTGGCAAGATTGTTTGTCCCTTGCCTGTGGTGTAGGGCCTCGCGTTCTGCCGACCTCAGATCAGAGAAGCCCGCAAAGTGTGTTGATGTGAAGTGTATAGTTGGGACGCAAGAGGGTAACCGACTGTCGGCTGGAAAAATCTCTAGGGAAAAAATTAATGTAATTAAATATGTGGTGAGTTATTGGGTATCTCAACAGAGGATAGCGGAGAATAATAGATAGTTTAAACCACGTCACATTTATAATATGAATGTGAGTGTATGTAATAGAAATAAAACGCTTCTCAGACTCTGTGATCTATGACAATAAACAACGCGACGACAGATTAACGACCGCAATTCTTTTGCAAGGGTTACTGGAATTTAGTGACTCCCGTGAGACTTAAATATTTTAAACGGTGTAAGCATTGTCCTTTCAAGTGATTTGGAAGGAAAGTCTCCCTAAGAGCACGTGAGTGCTTCACATAATTTACGAGGGCTTGGACGACACGGTTTTGAACAAAACCCGTCGACTTTTTAAAGTTGTGGACCCGCCTTCTGAGAAGAGAATTTTCGATATCTCGTTTTTTAGGGAATAGTGAAGATACCAGAAAATAATTACATTAATTGCAGTATTTTTTCTCTTTTGCTTAACATTTAGCGTATTGATGGCGTTTTTACTGTAGTACAAAATATTTGCAATTTGTTTACGCCTTCCATAAAGTTTACCTGGAGGTACAAAGAAAGGCAGGATAAAACGAATTAACCTATCAATATGTAAAACTGCATCTCTAAAAATTCAGTTGTTTCTGTGGAGAAAGGTGGTTAATAATACAATATATAAAAGGCACATTTTCTCATCTGTGTGAAAACGAACGTATAGCTGGTGCCATTTTTCGTCGTTCATATGAAGGCAATCTTTGAAAATTTTGACTTAACACTATTTTTAATATTATCATTCTACTCTACTAATCTATTATATTCTATTCTACTATGACTATTACTAGTATTTTTTACTTACTCCACTCTAATTTCAATGTATTAATTGTAGTTGGCAAATTTGCTTTAGACGTAGTATTTATAAAATGTCACTGTATTTAATTATCTAATGTATCAATTAACCTCTCCTCTCTTACTTTGCACATTTTATTAAATCACGAATACGAAACACGCAGTTTCTTTACCCTCTGCCGCCTCTTCTCTATCTCCACTAAGCCTCCCAACTTTCAGAAACTGAAAGGAAAGATGGTGTTGTAGGAGCGAATTTGGAAACTGTAAATATTTAATGAGATTTGGGTTGCGAACAGAGAGTTGGCGTTTTCACCGCGTTTGGACAGTGATCTCTTCTGGGACAGCAAGTTTGGGCGTAATCGCAATGCGCGCGACCGTGACAGCAAGCTCGGAGAGCGAGTCTCTGCCACGGAGCGCAGCGTCTGTTTAAAGTAGGGCGACAGGCCAAAGGAGAACAGTTGAGGAGCTCTAGTAGTAAGAAAAGAGTACGTAAGGATTCTGAACGACGCAGTTGACGTTGGACCAGTTACGCACACTGTTACAAGTTACCAAGCTTTGTGACCTTGCTACGTCTTGTGATATATTCCGATGGCTTGTGAATTCTGTTTTGTGGTTCTGACATTCTCTCCTGACTGTTTCGTAAAATCGCCAATATTTGCGAATACGCATGTGGACCACGAAAATTGTACCTTTAAGAAAATAAAACTGCTGTTACTATTATTTGTATGTGCCCATTATTATTGTCATATTTCATAAAGTAAAACAGTTCTATATTCATTATTGTAGCAACACGAAGATGTCGAAAAGATTTTGAACATTTGCAATTTTCAGGGAGTTTCATGAAAATTCTATCCACGCCATTTCTTTAAGTCGTTTGCTGTACAAGAGGAGGGGGATGGAGTCACTTTTGAGGAAATGGTTGTGTGTAGTATCCCACAATCAAAAGTATTAATTTCAAAGTCAAGGGTCTCTGACATCGATCCGAATGATAGATGAATATTATCAATTTCAATGGACACGTGCTTACAGTTTAGCGACTAGCGTTGTTCACTAAAAGCCCGGGGGAACACACGGACGAACATTTTAGCAGAAACTAATTTTTCAGTAGCAAGAATTTACTAAACGTGAACTCTACCTACACAACGTGATAAAGTAATTTATTTCATATAGGTACACGATTTTTCGACTATTACGTTAGTAGGTCCCGGCAACACGGGCTTTTCTGTCGCACAATCTACGTTTTTTCTAATCATTACAATAATTTCTCTACACACCGTAAGCAATATGCGAAAAAGTGGAATAAAGCATTTTAGCACTACTTCTGTCTGAAATGAAGGCAATTTATTATTCTTTTCTAAAAAACTTGACCAAATGTTTTTGTTACATTCTAATCGAATAAATCAAATGACGCATGGCTTATTTTCGTTGAATTCTCTGAATTGCATAGGTTACAAACAATGATACAAAATATGTTCTGTTGTAGCTCAAGCAGTTGTGTATTATATAGTGAATGAGTAGAGCGAGAAATGTGATTTCAATCTGCCCCCCTTTAAAACCTTGCAGTTGAAGCAACCACACACACATCAGAATTCGCAGCGTATTCCAGAGGCGAGGCACGTACCAGCTTCACAAGCTTGACGGAGTGGGCAAAGGTCCACCAAAGCAGTGCCTACAAAACCAAGGTGGAGCCGCATTGAGGTAGACGAGGGGCTGAAGAAGGACAAAGAAGAGCCAGAGAAAAAGGAAAAAAGTGGTAGGGGAAAGGAAATACTGGAGGAAAAAGCAGGATGGTGAAGTGTGTTTGGAAACAGGATAGACTCTACTGCTACAATACTTTGTCCTCATTGTTTTGAACAATGAATGATGTATGGCATTTCAACATAAAATATAGATGTATTTATAAATAAAAACGTATAAAAAATTAAACGACAGTCATTAAATATGAAAAAGCAGAATGGAGTCAGAGTGGAGGCGGGACAATGGAGAGAGGGGCAGGTGGACGGGAAGCCGGATAGGAGTGAGGTGGGGGAGGAATGAAAGCGAGGACGGGAGTAAAAGTGAGATGAAAACGAAGTGGGACGAAGGAACGTCGAAACGGACGGGAGGCGAGATGGATGTGAAACAGAACAGAGGCGATCAGGAGCGTCGTGGATATGAGTGGCAAAGCGTTGTGGTTGACCGGAGGATTGGCAGATGCGAACAGGAAGAAGTGGCATTGATTGAATGATGATGCCAAGCGCGACCACTGTTAAGATCATTGGTCTCGTAAGTGTAGTGCATGTTTTCTTGTGTCTGGCGGTGATCTTCAACCGATGGATGGCTAGAACCGGCGCCGACCTCCCTCTATTCTAGCGGGGGTTTTCCCAAATACGTATCTCCCACACCCACAGCTCCAGCTTGGACCAGCTCCAAATTCCCGACCTGTCTTCCCGAAGGTGAGCTAGTGTAGTGCATGTAAGAGTACGAGCGTGTAAGTAAGAGCAGAGGATAGGACAAGAAAACGGTAGGAAAGACCTCGCGCGATTAGTGGCCCGTTTGTGAGGGTACTACACTGGCATTCATCTGGTTTTAATCAGAGAAACCACGGAAAACTACCGATATGAGCAGTCGGCCGCCAGACGTTCCCCCAGAAGCATTAATTCAGCACTGTGCTGTAGGGCAGTGCCGGATGCGGAAGGGCGAAAGGCGTGGAGGTGGTAGCCAATCGCAGCGGCATGTAAACGGCGGTGGGGTGGGTGTGGTGGTGGGAAGCGGCGCGGAGGGAGCCGACCATGCCACCGCTCGGTTCCTAGGGAAACCTCTGCCCATGCGCCTCCGTGGCCTCTACCTCCCTCGGAACCGCGTGAAGCTGGCGTGCGGGAGGAAGCGTCCGGGTCGGAAGGTGCAGCAGAAGAGCAGCTCCACACAGGCGGTGGGTTGGACGGATAGTCTTCGATGCAGAAGTGCGGAACAGAACCGGAACGGAGGGGTGATGTGGGCGGAGTGGAAGCTTGTCGGATGGAACGAGGTGGGATGGGGATGGTGATGGGTGCCGGGGTGAATGTGGGTCAGGGGTGGCGTGCAGTCGGGAAGGAGATAAAGCCGTAGAGCTCTCAAGGCAGAGGGGGACGACGGGGTGGAAGTCACTGGAGGCCAAATGGACAAGAGAGCGTGTGCTTGGAAGCCCCAAAACAACGGAATGCTGATCGAGGCGAGACCTAGGGAGATAACTCTAAGAGCGTGCCCAACAAGATCCACAGTGCTCTTGTACCCCCTTGCTCACCGATGCAATAGCAGAACACACGAGACACTCCATCGGTCGTGAAAGATGGACTAGGAGAGACAACAATGATCCGTTCTAAGGTGATGGTACTGGGTGTTCCTGCAGTACTCTGAAGTTTACAGACCTAGAAATTGAAGTTTATAAATGTCCTTTTTACCAAGCAAATTAGGGATGCAAAGTTTCAATGTGCTTAAACAGTTTTAACACCGAGCACCTTAACACTTCCAGAGAGAGGGACAGAAGGAAAAAAACTTCAAATTGCCGAACTAAGTAGTGATGTCCATATTCTGAATATCAAAACTTTAAAATAGTGGTATTTCGTCAGCTTTTTCGAATATAAAAAATAGTTTTTTTTATTTATCTGGAAATAATTTGTCACACATTTGATTGTAGTTGTAACGCGACACAGAAAGTTTCTTGCTCAAACGAAACGATGTCTTTATCTTCAACTCCGAAATTGTGAACTCGTGCGAATTGTGAAAATTTTCATGTGATTGAGTTTAAAAAGCCTTGTGATAACAGAAAAAATTATGTCATTCCAGTGTTTATTGTCAAGTTTGGTCACCGTTTACCTTTTATTATTTAATGCAGCATTCTTTGTGATACTTGTTATGATGGGTCACAATACGCGACATGACATATTTTGTAAGGTTTGTCTGTGTTGGAACGTGACATAACGTGAATTATGACAAAAGGAATGTAATGACATGAAGAACAATCAACAAGCAGATGAAATGATATATGTTCAAGGAAGAATAGAAGAGAATTCAACAAGACATTCTAGGAAGTATGGGTGAATGTTGGGTGTTACTTCATGAAGAGGGATAAATGGAAAGCCGACTAAAATTAAGAAAATAGTCCTTCTTACGCCTGCCTAACGTTTGGACGTACATCCAAAAAACACAGAGTCGAGATTGAGAAGTCAACAACCAGACAAATTTTAATAAGTCTAGTTTTTAAAAGTACATGGGACATCATGAATATAACAATACGTTTGGAGGAAAATGGATTTCAATATTCAATTGAATTGATTTTTTTGAACATTTTATTTTAATGACCGATTGTCGGGAAGGTTGGTGCTGGCTCTCACCATCCATCGGGGTAAGGTCATTGCCACATTCACAAGAAAGCATGCACTACACGTACGGGACCATTGATCTTAGCTGTTGATGCGCTTGGAATCATCATTCAATCAATTCATGGCACTTCTTCCTTTCCGACTCGCCCCTCCCTGCTCAGTCTGACCACTGCAAGCGCATTACAGGCGATATTTGCATTGCAGGATGCGCAATAATTGTATTTGTATATGTCATTCCCTTCCCAACCACCCGTCTACGGAAATCTTACCCACAGCATCTCCACCATTGCAATTCACCTATTATAACGAATATTGTATTTTGTTGAAATGACACGGTTGCCGCGTTCGAGAGTGAAACTGGGCCCAAAACACACACACACACACACATCCATCAATTATTTATTTATTAATGTTTTCGGCAATGGATGCATTTGTGGAGGAATAATTACACCGACGGAAAGAAAAATAGTCTTTTTACATGCAATAATACTTATATTTATTTTAATTTTACAACAATATTGTAAACAAGTATTTCTTATTATTTGTGTACAACAATTTGTGTATATTTTCTCCACAATCTGGAGAAAAAATGTTATTTTTTTAAAAACTATTTCACAAACTGATTTCAAACAATGTTTTATACATACGTTAAAGAAAATTTAATAATCTTTGACAGTGATATCGATCATTTTTCTACAGGATTTAAGATTAATGTAGATAAAAATTAAAATATCAGATTTTTTAGGTCTTCCAGAATAAGAACAGTGTCTGGGAGATCAAAAAGTTGGGATTTTAACTAGTGTCTGAGTACGTATAATAGACTCAAAGAAAAATGTATGACGTATTTTCAAGGTAAAATGTGCTTGTTGAATAGACCAACTTGTGATTTACCTTCATCTGTCCCTTAACTTTGCCTCAAAGCATCCGAATGTGGATACCTAAAAGACATTGCCAACAGTTGCCACTGCAACCGCAGGTACTATTGCTCCCTTTGATTACTGCAAGGGCTGTGCCATTGTCCCAGTCTCTCTAGATGCCACCGCATGCATTTCTGAAATGCCAAGCTTATTGCCTGTGTCAGTTACATTCCTCTAGACATGACCACTGTTACAAACCTATTGCATTCGTGGACGTCGCTGCATCTCGGGTTACCTTAAGACTTGCCACCCTCCCTTGCGCTACTGGATGTCATGTCAAAACCTGGCGTCCTACTTCCAAGCACAATTGCTGCAATTCTTCTTTTGTGAATATACGCTAATTTCGCAGGCATGAAAGTTCCCAGACTCAAAGACTTGACACACGTTTTCACACGTTGAACCCAATCTGAAGCCATAATTGTGCCACCACCCTCCAGTTCTTTTTTTTAATATCAAAACAAACACTGTGGCATTGTATTTTTTTTGTTTTTGCGGATTGTTGTCAGAGCCAAAGACTTCACACATGATTCTGTATGTATATCGACCTGCTGAAACCGAATTTTCTATCTTTTGTTCTCTTCAACACATGTTAAAGTTCCTCCATATCAATAGGGTCAACTCTATGAGAACCTAGTTTCTTGTAGATATCTTGTTTATATGCGTCATACTACAGATTTTTACATCGTTCAGTCCACTCCTTTCAGTTAGATGTTCCGTCATTTTATAGGCAACATCAAAAGAAGTGATAATGGATCAGAAATTTAATTTGTCGGGTAAAAGAAATGCAGTACGAATGTGTCCACTTTCGCTCCAGTAGCGTCCATCGTATGTTTACTTCCACCAGGTACCTTACCGCACATACCGCACAAGTCTTCCGTTGTTGTGAACTGACACTAGATCTGCATTTCTTTGTCGCGAAAAAAGAATTATGTGACCCGACAACGTTTCTATTAGAAAAAATGCTTGGTCTTGATTTCTGCACCAGCTTTCGTATTTTCACACAAGTATATTTTATTTCACAATAAACAGTAACAAACATTAGATGCAAAAAGGGAAACAAAATTTACGCGCAAAGTGGTAAATTATGCGCCGTCGATGATGTAACGGTTAGCGTATCGGACCGTTGTACCCACGTTCGCGTATTCAAACTCGATCGAAGCCGTGGATTTGTAAGGGCGAGATAATCCTTTCCTCAGAAAGGAAGTAAAGCCAGCTGTCCCATGTTAGCAGATTTACTGCATGTTAAAGATCCTAAGCCTAAATGAAGCCTCTGAGCTAAATCTAATTCGTCTGTTTCGGCACCCAGGAAATACCTCCTTTCACCGCTAGTGGGTGAAAGGAGCGTAGCGAAATTTGCGTGGTCAGTGAAGGCCTGATGGCCTGAGTCTCTCCAAGTAAAATAAAGCATCAATTCCATTAAATTATAAATAAACTAAAAGCAATAAAATGATGTAAATAACCTTTACCATGCTCTATGATTATCCTAAAACCAATAACTGTGCTTATGGATCGTCAATTGCTGTGAATTGCGTAGCGAGTAGTTGCGAAAGGGCGCGAGAAGTGACACAATGACCCTACGCTGCTTCTTTCGGGTATTTCGTGCTTTTTCTACGATCAGTCAAGTTTTAGATACAAGTCTACAGCACTTTGATCATAAAATTGATTTAGAACGTAGTGTTGAATTCGTTAGAGCAGCTAGTGCGGCAACTGAAGCTATATGTAGATCAGAGGTTCACAAAGTGACCCCTATATAGTCTGGGGTGCTTTATAAATTGACTTGTGGATGTCCTCATGAACAATATCGTATAATTCTCAGAAAGATAAAAAGGACACACACAATACGCTTAGTTGCCTTCAATTTCTCTTTCTTTGGATGAGAATTGTGGTAATAAATGAATTAGAGTAATAATGTTCTATTCAAGTAGTACCTACTCGTACTTTAAATACACATGAAGGCGTTTGCAATGAGCCATCCGACAAGGAACGATGATGGTAACTAATAGTGGAAACCCCCACGATTCGCGTGAACGTATATGTCTTGTGAATGGCCGTGCACGCACCACGTCCGACTGGTATGTTATCTAAATTGTTCATAGGGAGGAGCACACTTGGCCTGATCGATGAGCTGAGACAACGTTCCAAACTCGGCAGGCGGCTCCATCGCTTCCCTGGCGGAATGCGAGTTCCCTGGACATGCTCTGTGTCTCAAACCAGCCCCCACCCCCACCCCCTACGACCAGGTGGCTACGTTGTAGAATTCGAGTTCCCTCTGAGCGTGGAATATCCAGAACTGGATAGAAACTACCAAACGCGCAGAATGATTCGCAGATACTGGAGGTGAAAAGACCTTAAAGTCACATCTGAAAGGAGGTTGCAACATTTAAATGGGAATTGGCTTTTGCGTGAATTACCCGAAAATGTTTTTCCTCTAACGATAGCAACACCGTTGCCGCAGAGCGTTTCACGGACAATGCGGCGAACGCTTCCGCTGTTATAAACTAGTCATCATACAACGGCACATGCTTTCTCACGCTAATTGTAAATGCACAATATTACTATACTCTACGAACATTCAAATGTATTTCTAACCCACAGCAATTTTTTCTCGGAATTGGGACGCACTCAGTTGTAATTATCACGCCGTTTAAGTTTTCGCAACACTACCAGTTTCAGAGTTTCACACAACCTTCGTGATGCTTAAAAAATTATTCAGCAATGTTTACTTACATTATTTCTAAACCTAGTTTAAACAACACGTTTACATAGGGAAGAAAATATGAATTTTATAATTTTTATATGTTCGTTTTGGGTCTCAAAAGTTTGAAAATACAATGCGCTCCCCAAACATGAAACTTGTGTCAGTTTTAAACGTCATTTTTTCTATTCGGGGGGAAATGTAAAGAAAAACTTTGGTGCGTTTTTGAGAAATTTGATTTTACAAATTACAATATATATTGGTATTGTGATCAAAAAAATATTTGTGTAGTATCCTATATTTCATGTAAAATTAGAGAAAACTACTCTTACTTACTTTTTATAACCTTTTTAAGATCTGTCTTTGAAGAATATATTGCATTAAAAAATATGTTCATTTGTCATACTGAAATTGAAGATAGATGCCAAAAGAATGTTGAATTACTGCCATCTTTTAAAATTCAAAAGTATGAAAGACATTTATAACATGATTTATTTTAGCGTCCTTTACGCTATCCGAGCGTAAAGCTGAATCAACAAATGTGAAACGATTTTTGAGAAAAATTTGAAAATGTGTTTGAGATTGCATGTAAATTACCACCCAAAATCAAAATATCTACTTCAAACGTGCAGAGTTCTGAATTCGACTACATCAAACAGAAAATATTAATTTTGGAGAAACTCTTATGAACGGTTTAGGTCCTAACGCTAACCACAGACGGTGGACACACAGACGTTTCCTTCTCAATCAATTTATCTGCATCAAAGACCCAGAAAACGTGGATTCTGATTGCATTTATTAATATTATTGTGCATCCAGTGAACATTTTTATATTTTTAATTTCAAAAACACCTAATAGGATCCCATTTTATTTGATTTTAGTCACTTGAAACGCAACTAAATTTTATAAAAAGTATATAAAAATAAATGAAAACCTTTGAAAAAATTATAAAATTCAAAATTATATAATTAACTACTGCGGCAACACAATTGCACGGACTTTCTTGTGCGAGTTAAGTTTTGTATTCCTTTCGACGCGAAAACTGGTACAGGAGATTTCCCCAGTACCTACTTCTCCTCTGGGGTGGGATGAAAAGGAACTTTGCACAGACCTCTCTCGGCCCTGTAACCTTAACAAATCCGCCCGTCATAATGGGCCCACCTCGCGGGAGTCAGTCTTCTGGGCGTGGGATTCCGTTCCTCCATAAAACGCACTGATTTCTTAGATCTATACAGACGCTCTCTTGAGCATCGTGTTCAGTTCGAAGATTCATAAAGCCAAGCCCGTAATAACGTGCGAACTACAGACTCAAGAATTTGCAGAATATTGCTGGCGGTTCTGCAATATCCTGGTGTACAACTCGGAACAAAGTTCTAGAAGTTCAAGTTACTCAAGTTCATCTTTACAATGGATCTCAACTTTTTGAAGCACTACTGTTAATATCTAAAATAATACACCACGTGTATTACCTAGATCCGGACGTTCAAATAACTATATTTTCAATATCGAAAATTTGTAAATACGAAATTCGAAAAAGAGTATAGAATAATGTATTTAAGTGGTATGATCAGTTTTATAATTAATGTCATCTAGAAGGAACTGACCCAGACTTCGCGCAGCAACCCAACTGTGAAGCATTTCCGCTCCACAGCAATAAGGATTCCATCGTGTTGTCCCCTTGTGAACGCAAGCCGCATAACATCCCTGTCTGACAGTTGCATATCAATTACCAAAGGGATTCCATACATGAGGAAACTAAGAATGGTATGTCAACATTAGACAGCATAAGTTAAAATTGAATTAAAAGGAAATATTGTATATAAATAAAAGGAAATATCTGTTGCATATTGAAGAAACAACCACTCTACCGATTTTCCTGAAAGTTTCATACCTTGTTCTTATAAGAATCGGGAGTATTTTAGGACAATTTAAATTAAATCGGACAAGGGTAGGTGTTGTTTTGGCAAATTTAATCGTCGAGATCGGCTCTACCCTGTTCCCAGACGACCTTGCTATCTTTTTGGAACTACACGCCTCACTTCGACTCAAAATATCGAATAACATCGAAGTTGAGATCAAGAAATCAGAAAGTCAGAAACAACTGCTGCCGGTTCACCGTTGTTCGAATATTTTATTTTTAAATTGTGGTGTAATATAATAAATTGTAGTTAATGCGTAATTAATCTTAATTGCATAATATGATTTTGAATTTGATTTATTGAATTTGTGCACTGCAATGACGAAGCATTGTCGGGTCCCCCAGAAGTAGAGGTACATTTAGTTTATTTAAACAATTCTACCAATATTACTGTCATTGTAAGTTTGTGGTAAAATATTTTCCGATATGACAATGTCACAGATATTTTGAAAATTTTCTGTACTTTGGGTTCTTTCCTCTTACATGGCCACGCCCCTAGTTTAAGAACAAGTTCAACATCCACTACGTTGTTGCAAATGACGAACACTTATCTATATATACAGATGGTAACTTTATGGACTGGCCTGGCTTAAGAGACGTCTGGAGTTTCCATAAAGCGAATTTCCACGTGACGATAGTTTAGAAACATCGGATAACCATTGAAACACGAAAATATCGCTTAACTCTCTGGAAATGTTTTAAGTAAAAATAAATTAAATAAAAATTCTGAATTAGGGAACAATAATTATTTATCTAAGGAAAAAAATACTACTCTCAGGTGGGACATAGATTTTTCCTCTTGAATTGGTATGCGACTAAATAGCCAGTCGTATGCAAACACACTCTTTCACCAAAGCTAACGGATTTCCAATACCCTGGATAATGTTCCAGGTTACATGTGGCAGGAGTACTTCGTTAAGTGCGAGAGCTTTCTGTCGCGATCATTAGAACCAGTTAACGGCCGTGAACATAGAATACTATATTTACCTAATTTTAACAATTCAAATTTACTTATTTACTAATGCTAACTTGACTCTTTTCATATTTTCCTCCATAAGAGATCATTTTAGCATCATTCAACAGTTTTCATATTCCCTTCGAAACCACAATCCTGTCGATCCAGGTAAGTTATACAACGGACATCTAGCTCCGTAATGAAGGAAAAAACAAAGATACTTGTCAGTAAACAATATGAAACGATGATGTAATAATGGGTATTAATACACGAGTGTGATATTCGGATAAGAGCTAGGAACGAGCGAGTATCTTAAACTTCACACCAGTGTATTAGTTCCCATTACATCGAGTTTTATTTGGTACATTTTCAACAATTCTTGGTAAATTTTATAAATTAAACTTTTAAATTGAATAGTTTCATGGCAGCTGACATGCAGGATTCAGCCAAGACCACCAAGCGGACGGCTACCCTACTTTGCCGCAGGTGGCTTAGGTTTACCAGTCCGCCTGCGAGGGGGTTCAAAAGTTGCGGCCATAATTCCGAGGGCACCATTTTCACTTTATGTCTTATTGCTGGAGGAGCCAACTCAGCCTGTGATTCACTAGACATTTCACACTAAAGATTTGGCCTTTTTAGGGCAACAACACAGCAGCAACATATAACAAAGGCTCGCGTTCTGATCTTAACGTCAGTCAAATATTACCTCTACCACTGATGTAGTCAAATAGCATCAAAGTGAAATTACGATCCATTTTTTTAAAATACTATTTCACGTAAAAATTACTAATTATTAAAGAAATTAAAACTGAAAAACATAATATAATATTAAATGCATTTTTAATGTACGCAATAGAATGAAACATTTTCCAGATAGATTCTCAATAATTAATTGTCAATAACTGGTTTGTACACTTCTTTGTGATTTTTCAAACCCTGTATCATAATGAAATCTGTATCGTAATGAGTATTTATCAATTATAAAAAATGAATTATACCGTTCGCATCTCTACCTTCATCGCTTCATTCCCAGCAGGTGGCGCGCGGGGCAGAGGCCCTTGAGGCAATCGATGCGTCCAGACACCAATAATCCGCCTCAATAAACACCAGCGTCTATGCAAGGTGTGTCCACGCCCTCCCCCGTCGACCACGCAGCCTCCTCCCACCACGCCCACCCAGAGCCACTTGCCGCTCCGCCCCCAACAGCCACCGTCTTCGCCCCGCAACACCCAACCGCACTCCCACTACTCCCACCCATGGCTCACTACCACTACCAACAAACCCCGCCCTACCATCCAAACTACAGCCGCCCCTCCGCTCACTAATTCACGCTCCGCCACAGCCATTACCCGCCCAGGCCACCTCTGCAATAGGTGGAACACACACTAGAACACAAATAAACCACCGCCACCACCACCCACCGCGTCAGCCAGCAAACAGCCCCAACGCCTCGCTCCCACCCGCCTCTTGCCCCCTCCCCCGACCTCCCGCACACAGCCACCGACTGCCGTGAGCGCCCGCCAATCACCCACTCACAACCGCCGCCCCCACCACGCCGCCTTCCTCTACCAACGCACCAGGCCCGCTCGCCGCCAAAGCCATCAAGCCGACCGCCGTTAGCCTCACCCGAACCTTCCGCCCCCACTTCACGCACTAAACACCGCTATAACACCCAACCAGCCATCCGCCCGAGAGCCAGACGTTGACTCAGCGCGCTGCAAGAGGTGCACTATGGCCTGCATGCGACGGAGACTGCCGCCACCAGTGAACGCTGCCGAAACGCCCGCCTCGAGCCTTGCGCCAGTAGACGACGAGAGCGCGACCAATCATCCTCCTCGTTCGCCGACATAGAAGACCCCCGCGCCGACGGATCGCCGCGCCCTAGGGGCGAAGAGACGAAGACAGAGAACAACATGACAGGATCCCCACTGAATTACAAATGTAAGCAGTGTAGAAGCGCCGTGGCAGTCATGCGTTATACGCTACCACACAAGAGGAGAATCTGATAGGAACAGATCTCTCTCTCCTCTCTCTCTCTCTCTCTCTCTCACTCTCTCTACTAGCTTATACATAACTCTCGTCTCTCTCTTCTCTACTCCGCTCTCTCCACATTATATAATAAAATATAAGTATAAGATATAATATAAAGAGACTTAATATAATATTGCTGACGAGCTAATGTTAACCTTAGGAAGCAGGAAAAACCAAGGTACTTTCACGAACAAAGACATAAAATAATTAATAACAAGAGTCACGGAATACACCATTTTCAGGGAAATGAGAGTACAATCACAGGGAAATGACGGCGGAACATAGAAGAAATATCAAAAAGAAATTCATTTATTGCAATGGAGTGTAATAATAACACGCATAAATATACATTACAGTATTCATCCTACAATCGTCACCAGCGCGAAAGCACTTTTAATAGTTCCTGCACAAGTAAAGCCAATACCTTTGAAAAGCTCGAATGCTCCACGACTAGACTGAGAAGGAAGGCACGTGTGTGCCGCACGTGGCAAACAGACCAAGAAGCGTGTCGCGCCTCAGACAAACTCCGCTCCGTCCCGAAGTTGTTCCGGAAGCCGATTTCGCGGTGTTCCGAATACATGAACCCCAGCCAAGCTCAGCGGAAAAAAAAGCCACCAGAAAAAGCCAAAGCCACCAACCAGTACCCACAAGAACACAGCCACACACATAACACAGCAAACCAAAATACCTCGACCCCGCGCGACAAAAAAGCGGTCACGATCCCGCCAGAGAACCGCGCACCACAAGAACACAACCGCGTACGAAAATAAACACCCGTCTTGCACCCCAAATTTACAGCCGTCTCCTAACAAATCCCAATAACCATGTGCGAAGCACCGGGGCCCGACTGCCTGACAATTACATCCCAAGACGACCAGGAGAGCAGAATGCTGACAATACAATCACCATAAATTCCAATGTAATGTTTTTCATGAATTCCGTAGATCCTGCCGCAACCCTTTTAACTTTGCTTCTAATAAACAATCCTGGATACATTAATATTATTAGCACCTACCTTGATCTACCCACTCCATAACTATATACAGTTCCACCCACTGCGCGTGAGATAATATTCACCCACACATAGTTGGGAGCACATCCACAAAGCACAGACGCCATCCCGGCAAACAAGCACCCGCAAGGCTTCTCCGTCTATAAATCTTCACTCAAGCGGCTAGCGAGCACCCTCTCGCAATACTTACACCCGGCCGCGCTGGCTCTCGATTCAGCCTACTACACCAAGAAGCAACGCATACCGTCACCAATTTTCCTACTACACCCGGCCTCGTGGCTCCCCGCGTCGCTACTGCACCCCGCGCTCGTGGCTCCGGTTCGCTACTGACCAACCTCACTCGCGTCGCCACCCTGCCCTCCGGTTTGACCGTTTGAGACCTTGCTCATCGTAAGGATAAGCGGCCCAAGGGCACGTCACACAGCGCTTGATCGAAAATCAGCGTTAATCTCTTCTAACCTTAATAATATTAAAGTAATTAGTTTTGCTACCATTATTATGTAGAACATCTTCTTCATCATCCCACTACATACCCCCCTAATTAGTTACGGAATATTTTCTTGCACAAACTATAAATCCAATCACATAATAATCCAAGTCCAGCACTATAAACTAATCTTAATGTGACAAATATCTGAGTGATCATTCAAGTACAATAATTTACCAAATCGATTTGTACATGATTAAACTTATACACCAGTAGACATATGTTTATCTTACCTCTTACAACAAAACTTACTTAATGAACGAATATTTATACATTACAACAAAAATGATTCTCCAAAAAATACATTAAATACAAATACAAATTCTAAGTTTAGCCTAACAATGAAAAATACAAAACTAAATACATCATTTCTCTAGATATTCAGTACCTACAAACAATACAAGACATGCGAAAATTACAACTGTGTGCAAGTTTTTACATATATGCTCACGTAGTAAGGACCACGGGGAACTCAAATTATCTTAAGAAGATAATATAAAATGTCCTACCACCTCGTTGCCTATCCGTCACTGATCTGGCCACGATTCTTGTCCAGTCCAACCGGCACCTTCTATAATGATACGCGCCGCTCGAAAAATATAGTGAAAACAAATTGCATACAATTTAACTTCGATTCAGAACACCTTGGGAACCCGTAACAACCATACCGATTGCCATCTTACACTAAAAAATTCGACCCTTCTCTGCCAATTCGCCCCTTACACTAATACCGAATTACCCGATAATTGTCACGAAAAAACAGAAAGCGAACGAAACAAGAATGACTTGAGATATATTAATTTCCTTGATCTTCATCTGTTCTCTATGGGATATTTCCGTTCCTCTCAATGACGGATAAGATCATTGAAAGCGGATTGACTGTTGAAAAGTGCCTACCAATGTGGAATACCAATCTGTCAAATGAGAATTGGTTCGACACACGATGATGGTCGGGATCAAGTTGTTCAGTAATTTATGAATCATCACTAAACAAATAATGTTCTAAACAAATCTTGACAAAATATTCTTCCATTATTCGCATCCGATGGAGTGTTGATCGAAGGCATAACAGTTGAATATAAGGTTAATTGCTTCTCTATCTTATCTTATCCTTCTTCCCACCTGTTCCTTACAGTAAGCATATTAGCATTGTCAATCAATATCCATACGGAAATGCCCAGCAATTATGAATAAATCTTTCGACTAATTTCAAACATTCTTGAATTCACTTTATTGACTGGATATACTTGAACAACTGGAGAATACATCTAAAATCACAAAATAATTGATTTGTTGCCTTGTCTATAGGTGTACAAGAGCACCAGAACCATGAGACGGCCCCACATAAACGTCTAAAGCATCCGCAATCGTTTTTCTCTTCCAAGTAAATTATGTGTGTGCATCGACCATCAAATACTTCTGTTAGAGGTCATGTTGAAAGCTTTCAGAACAGACTGATAGAATGAGCTTATTAGCCTTCAAAATCGTTCCTTCATTCCCTTCCAATTAATCATAAGCATGTAAAGTTTGAATGGATCTGTCTTGGCAACCCGAAAGTGTAGCCAAGAGATGTATGCTGACAAACTCGACTCAACTAATTGGTACAATTCGTGGACCCAAATACTCCATCCGAGTCCGTTCCTGGTATTTGCATTAAAACCTGGCTTCTGTACTATTTTCCATCGTCTTGCTTTTGCCTAATGTCGGCAAATTCCCCCGCGTCAGCCCTCGGCCAGTAGTCCTTCTTAAAGTTTCGAGCCTATAGTACAATTTCATCTCCTCTTCAACGTAATAGAAGATCGTCCCAAAATTCAAACCATAGAAAATGGATACTCGAATACCTTCACCAAGTTGATCCCATTAACTATATATTCCTTGCGTTTATAGCGTTCTTTCTCTCATATCCGTTCTCTTCTGGCTCTAGAATAAGTTCGGGGCAACAGGTGATTCTGAGCTCCTTGTACAAGTAATCACTTTCAAAATTGAAGACAGACAATTAACCATTGAAAGAACCTCGTACCACCTACCCACGAAGGCAGACCTATCATATTAATGGCAGAGAATGACCTCAACCATACTCAGAAATGTCAAAGCTGATGGTCTGTGCGTCATTCCATAAATTGACCAACTACCCGTCAGATATGTTTACAAATAAATTGGAAATATGCACGCAACTTAAGCCGTTCATGCATCGCATCTACTGCTTGTAAACTGAAAATCTAAATCAAGGATCCACTAACGATACCGCACATAATTATGGATACAATTTTCTGCCTGGCCATCAAGACTGACACATACCCCCATACCAAAATCACTACTGTCTTGTACAATGCAAGTTTTTGTGATAGTCGATATGACTGATGAAGCAGCTGTAATGTAAGTAGAACATTCTTTTAATTTGTCTCATGCTCCTATGGTAATATATCGTGCCACATTACCATTTACGGCATACCATTTTAAATAATCTGGAATAAAAGATTATACGCACCCTCCAGCACAATGCGCGGGCAAAATCTGGCAATGAATCAAATAACAAGTCACGCAAATAATCGAGAGGCCGCGTACCTGTTTCCCACAGTTTTCCCGGTGCGTATTGTTTCTAATTGATTCGATATTTCTGGTTCATGCTGATTCCTTCAGTCCGAAATAATACAAAGATACCCCAAAACTCTAATCTGCTTAGTAAACCATGTTTACTTCTTGAATTTACTACCAAATTATATAATTCTAGTGTAGTATCCTTGATCAGTCTCCCCCGCAATCTTGACAAAATGTGCATCGACGGTAGATCATTCTGCCCAATTACGTATGTCGTACGACAACGCGTGTGATTCTCGAGTCTTTGCAACTCTTCCTTGTAGTATTCTATCCACGCACCAAATCATGCTCCTCCGACTATTTCTTAATCAAACCGGTACTCAATACAGACAAAAACGTCAACAGCAAATTCCTTCAAATGAAAAAAACCCGTGTATTTTTGGATCTTCTTCCGCCACTTGCATCTTCCAATATGCCTTTGCTGAATCGGAAATACCTGAAAAAATCAAAGCTTTCCTCCAAATCTTCCTGTAACGCTTACCAACCCAACTGACAATGGGCGCCCTTTATATGTATTGTCACGCATTAATCGTCCGCAGCCGTCTAACAACAAGCCGCTAGTCCACCATCTTTTCTATTTTACACAAGAAATACAGATGTGGTTCCGATGAGCCTATATGTCCCGTGCACTTTATAAGATAATGCGCGTGTCTTCCAACCATTGAATAGCAGCAACAATCTGTCCGTACCATTTTTTAGTTGCTACCAAGATACAGGGTAGTTTCGCTGTCTAAAGGGTATAATCAGTAAAGATGAATCGCGATACTGAATAGTATACTATTTATGGAGCAGTCTTATCTTGAAAAATACCCTTGTATGTCTCTTATTAAAACTGTAACAAACTACAGCTTTTCTCGATGTGGTTTAAGTACCTCCTAGTCTCGCTAGAACTGTGCTTATAAGAGTCTATCTTCTAAGGAGACTCCATGCTGTACAATATTCAACACGCATACATAACTTCATGCCTTTCCTCCAGTTCCCAATCAATCTCAATCGCCTGAGTCCCATAAACTCTACCACTTGACAAATTTAGACAGACGAAACGACTCGTGCTCAGATAGAAAAGGTCATTCCCTATATACATTGTGATTAATAATAATTTCTTCACTGACCAAGGCTACCACTTCATATATGAACTGCAAGTCGTGCGCCAACATAATACGTTCTTCGTGATAGGGCTCGATCTTCTATTCTGCGTAAGCTTCCAATAAGCACGGTATGCCGATTCAATCGGGCAAACACATTATAGTGATAATCGCGCTTCGCGAATTAATTCTTATAGACCTCTCACTACATCTACTATTGTCGCTCACTGGACTCTACTAAATCCTTACTATTTCCACTCCCTCACAATATCTGAGCCATTGATGATAGACACATTTCTGATATTCTAAGTCTCCGAACTTATACGTCTCTGCACCGTTGACGTCGATAAGTCACCTGAACTGAATGGTGGTTTGAATGGACCACGTTAAACAATTTCTCATCTGTCCGCGATGGGCCACCTATTCACCACGACCTACTCATGGTTAAATACTTCCCTTCCTCGTAACTAACATAACTATGGTCGCAGAATACGTGCTGAATACAGTTGCCTTCCCACCTCAACATCTAGCTCTAACCTCAACGTGCGAGATTGAAATCAACCGGGAATCTCCACTTCCACCTTCTGGTCTCTTAGAGTCCATCGGTTCTCCTTGAAACCATCTATCAATCCAATCCTCTTCCGCATCGATCTCACTGCACAGTTACACTTTCATAAATCACACTCCTCCTGACTTTGCTCCAGTTCATAGTAACTAATATTTACTGATTGCCCCACTTCTATTGCTTTGAGCGCCTGCAAATCTAAGTCGATAAACCCTGAGCCAATATACATTTTGAAACGCTGTCTCCAGAATACCGTCGGATCGATATCGCATGCCAGAGATTTAATTCTGCACAAGTACAGAGAAAATTATTCGAAAGTATAGAAATACACAAATTAAATTCATTATCATTCATAGAGAAGAGATAAATTTATATAATTCCAATGAATCGCTAATCGATGCGTATTCCCAAAGCTTACCCAATCGGAATAAATATCGATACATACGATTCATCTAGATTTACGACAATTAAAAAATTAATTGGAATATCTTACGCATCCCAATATCAGTTCGAAACCAGTCTTAGAATTCCTTCAGGGATTCCGAAATACATGCAAAAAGAATAACTGCCCACGTCCGGTTCCACCACTCCAAAACAGAATAAATAACCATGGAAAAAAATGGACTTATAACATAAAAGCTTTCCGAATGTGTTTGATCACTGCTAAATGTCACTCTACCGCCAACGCATTAAACCAGCAATGGTATTTCCTTTCCAAAAATCTCCCAAATTTTTAATGACTTGGGTGTTTAAAAGAACGCCGAAATCCCACTCGTAGCGAACGCAATACTTTGCATTTTCTATTGCACTCTGGATTTCAACGAACATCGGCATGCCTAAGAAGCTGAAACTTCACTAATCCGAATTACTCCGAATCATATTCTCTTTAACTTTCTTGCTTTTGAACGTTACTTTATATTTTCTTGTAACTTCTTCTTCCAAGTACTACGAAAAAAACCCCGGCCAAAATCGTCAACAACTGTGACTTGTGAAATCAGACCGTATTTTAGCTCCTCCACTGTTATGATATCCTCATCGGTAAAATCTGGTTCGCGACTCCCTCAATTTTGTCATCCTGCTAGACGGCGACCTTGACGTCATACCATTGTTGATGTAGAACATCGGCTTTCAATTCCCCACCCAGAGTTGTAAACTTCAGACTGAGAACTCTTATTCCTCTAATCTGTTCATCAAGACCATCGGAAATACATATGGATATGTTCATATAAACCTACCACTCTTCGCTATTCTTAGACATTTACCCTCTTAAGGTCAAAACCATAATTGTTTGATTCAACATCATATTTGCCACCCTATATTTCATCTACGAGTCAAATTTTAACCCTCCTTCTTCAGCTTTTCTATCTGTTCTCTAAATTTTGACTACGTTCTCTAATTTCCGGTATGTACATTTCTTCACCCCGATTCTTTTCATGAATCTATATCCATATCTTCCTCATTCTTTACTTACTGACCATCTTTTCTATTCTTCTAATTCACTAGTTTATTTCTGCATACTATTCTATTCTTTCCCATCTAACATCGAGCAATCATATCATAAGCATTTTAATCAACGAATAGTCTTCTACCCGGCACCTCCTGAAATTCGGTTCCTCTGCACTGGATTCATATGCGCATCGAACGTAAATTTCCCACGCCATTAATATTCAATCAAAACACTCCCCGAGAATATTAAGTCATTCTAAAGCTACTCATCCAACCTATACACAATCCCTACTGTTCCAAAAAATTAACATTCCGTGCCCACCAATTCCGTTACGTTCCGTACCCATCTATTCGATCCAAGTAACTTCTCACGACTCAATCCAATCATTCATGCTACACACTCCATCTTTTACATTTGAGAGGATAATATTTCTCCCCAACCTATAAACTATATCATACGACCTTTCCACTAACTCCCAATGGCTCTACACCTGCAATAAATGCTCTTTGCTAGATGTTCTAGTCGATTTATCTTAAACACCTTGCTCTAACACCCACTAAACACATCCAACTCCATACCGCATTGAGAAATAACAAACACCCAAATTATCATCTAATACACAAAATACCACATGTTCTAGCATAAACAAAAATTATCCACATTCATAATAATACATGTAACACATAATCCCTTACCGTAACACAATAACACATTGCAATCAAATAAACATATCAATCTTCAACTAATAACTTCTTTAAAATTCATCAACATCGAGAAATTATCAAATTGTGCAAGGTTCACTGACAATAATATCATTGATTTGACGAAGTAATCTTAAGTTAAACTCCCTATGTTGGATGACATACACACTCATTAGCTTTAATTATCGTCTTCGGAAAACCAACTCACCCACTAATAACCCACATTCAACACCTTGCCCTATGAATATAAAAACAATAAAAATATAATCGTTAACTGCTTACAACCATCATTTACCAATATACTAAACAAAAAATAACACCCTCAATATATACTTAATATATAATACCTCCAATGTACCAACTATAGACAGCATCTAATAAACCTAATCCAACTAGTTTTGGTCAAATTCCCTGGAAGCCAACATTCTTAAATACCAACGAGTCCACATAACATTTACGTGCGCCAGCGTGAACGTAACCTGAGAACAATACTTTCGACGAAAAAATAAAAGATAAATATAAAGGACGGTACATTTCAAGTGTAAAAATGATCTTGATCCACGAGGGAAATTGAAGCCGCATTAAAAATAATACCCTCAAAGAAGTTTACATGTATGCGAATGGAGGTAATAAATTAACACCTAATATACTATAAGTTTTACACATTGCGAATGCCAACGCCGATAATAGATTCACGTGACCACACAGAGTAAACGCTGACCTTTGAAGCTTCCGATGCACCGGCTATGGAGCGATTTGGCCCCTGGCAACGCCAAGCAGCGCTCGTCGAGCAAAACTACCGCTACCGTCCCGAAAGTTGACCGGAAGCGATTCGGCTTCGTTCCGTACGGCCCAACAGCACGTTCACGGATCGTCCCGTCGGCAGCCCCAAACTTACAGGACACTTCTCCTACGATCCGCCACTACATAGTTCCACGACAAGCACCAAAGCTGGCTGCGAGATTACATACCAACGCGACATGGAATCGAACGGACATACGAATCATAAAAATAAATCAACTAGCTTAATGATATTGTTCAAATGAATTCGTCCCTGATTCAGCACTACTGCAATCTTCTAATCATCTGATAATATGTTAGCACCACATCTGATCTCCACTCAAAACTTAATAATCAGATAGCGCACACTATTGGCGTTAATACACCACAAACATTTGTTGGCGCATCACAGACACGGGAAAAGTCGAAACACCATGCCCACTCACTCGCGGCTTCTCACGAAAGTGTCCGTCTATATTCTTCAACTCGGCGCCTAGCGGCCCCCATTCCGCAATATAATACAATCGCTGAAGCTCTATGCACATCTCGGGTTCCATAACTACACCACACGGCGCAAATCAGTCATGGCCAACATTAGTGTCAAGACTACATAACACCCGGGCGCTCGTGAGCTCACCGAGGTTCGCTTACCTCGCACCACGGCCTCGAGCTCCTTGTATCACTACCACGACCAACCGTCACAACCTCGCGATACGACGACACCTTGCACTCCGTATGCTTGAACCGTTGTAGGCAAGCACGAATGGCAGGCGGCACCGTCACTACGCTAAGAAATCCAAGAAATCAGACGTTTCACTACTTCTAGTTATAAGAATAAATCATATGTTTTGTAATTAAGAGATTGTTAAGAAAAACTGTCTTCATTCAAGTATAATAATAATAAGGAATAATATATATATATATATATATATATATATATATATATATAATCTCGAAACAGTCAGAATACAAGTGGCATTAACAATCGAGATTATTAGTGTCATGTCAGTTGAATGCCTTTTATCAACGTAAGGCCAAATCCTGCTTAGCTCACGCATCAAGCGGCTCAGGGCATCAACTGGTGACACCGCAGTGCCTCTGACCGGGAGATTCTTTCGAAGATCACCTACAAAATCACCACCCCCTCCACCGATTAAAACATCCTCTACACATGCGTAACAAACGGCCATAATTATTGACTCAACCAGAATGATTAATAAATTAATCAATAAGTAAATTGAGGCCAAATTACCCATTCTTGTCAATATAATGTCGATAATCGCAAGATCGTTGATTGTTGTATTTTGCAGCTCAGTTGAAACAGCGTGTTTGAAAGACAGAAGTTCCCAGAGACAAATATCTATTCTGAAATATTAATCCTTAGCGGTTACGTCTTATTTCGAGATAATGTTGATGACCTTTTACGCTGTCAAACGTTACTGCCTTTCAAATCCACGTTGGAAACTTATACTACTGGTGGACAACTGCTACACTTCTCGAGCATCGTTGTGTGAGTTACATTAACGGTAACGCTGAATCACAGCTGCTGCAAGAATTGACGAATCCTCGCAAGACGATTGATTCAGAGCAGGTCTCTTGTATCACAGTACCGTCCGAGACACTTATGCACTCTCGGTACTGTAATTTGTGTCATTTATCTGCAACTGCTTAAACTTGAATTATCGTCCTTGATGGCGTAGTTTTCTCTTGGCTATGGTGAGAACTTCGCACTTTCCCGAAGAATAAAGAGACCCTAGAGAGTGCAGCGCAACTCGAATACTCATGGACATTTAACATTTTCCTCTCACGCGAAACCTACTCACCAAGTATCAGGGGATATGATAGCAATTGGATACAAAAATTGGGCGTTTCGAATCTATTGATTTTGTTTAGATACATGGTTCTCAACACAAACAATGGTTCAATGTATGATCTCTCCTGAAAACCGAAGGTGGGGCGGGGCGAACTAAAATTCCTGTTTCTGCATATAGGAACTGTAGTCGTGCCCTTCTGGAGGGAAAATTTTTGGAGTCTTAGAGCAAGAAGATAACAATTGAAGAAACAACTTGGCGAGCTCTGGCTCACCGCTGTGGCCTCCGCAGCGTCTCTGAGCGAGAGGTTCGAGAAGCTAGGAAAGAGCAAGAGTACTGTTCAAGAGTTCTAATGAACCATTACAAAGTCTACTTGACACAAATACAGTCTAAGATCATACGCTTTACACTCTCGCGCCATGAAGGCAAACTTATTGTTCTTCAAAATCTGCGACACTAAATTCAGAGAGAAAAGCGTTCGAAATATTATCCATTTAAACTACAGGTATTTTCATCGACACTGGCAGAGCGCAGCACTGATTGTATAAGCGCGCGCAGAACGGTACGATTTCCATGAACGTCGAGGAATTCGTAGTAAACGCCAGTTTGCTTGCTATGAGCTTTGGTGAAACGCACGCTAACAACAGACATTGGTTTGTTGTATTGTTTCTACACGGAGCACAGTGTTTTTAGTGTAGCGAAGAGCTGTTAGTAGTCATTCAAAATCAATGCATTATTGACAACATTAGCCGCCTCGTAATGTATACGCTTTGAATGCTATGACTGTTAGCACGCGCGCATTCAGCGTGCGCAGACACTTTCACGTGACGGGTTCCACACGGAGGTTCAATACAAACACGTGAATTTAACGCCCCACAGATGACAAATAATATTATTCTTGATATATTTAGTGTTTGCAAACATATTCTAATGATTGCATCTTCTGCTAAAATAATTGGAACCTAATAATAATTTAGGAACAAGATCACGTTTCACTTGTATATTGCAGATGGCGCACAAATTTCATGTTCTCTCCCTCAAAAATGCTAATAACTATTTTCAAACGTAACAAGCGTTGTTACGTCACCCCCACCTCAACAGTTCAGGTTTCTGCATTTGAACCCTTCCACTTTCGCGTCAAACCCTCCTCCCCTTCCCTCCAGAGAGAAATTTCAACATCAATACTGTGTCTATTGTCACATTTTTATTAACTGTTTTTCGTCTGACACGAAACACTTTTCAGAACAAGCAAGTATCTCGAAGGTCAATATGTAGTCATGTGAATTCGGGGTCCCTCGGTTGAAACTTTGGGGAAAATAAAAAAAGACGTCCATTTCCTTAATAATTAATGTAACCAAATAACCTGTATTACACGCATAACTATGCAAGCAAAAAAAAGAAAAAAATGATAACACATAAACAAGTAGAAACGGTGAAAGCACACTCTGCTATTAGTCTTTTCGTGTTGGAGCTCCCATATCTGGTTCTAAGTATGAATACACAATGAAATCGGAAAAAAATATTCAATATAACAATATCTGATATTTTGTGAACTTATTTCAAATTTACAGCATTTTTCTCTGTCATTGGCCTTTTAAGCTTCTTGTCCTTGTTGAAGACAACCTTTCGCTTAAGCTTCAACTAATTAAGCAATGTTGACAATTCATAAAGTTTCCTAACGGCGTCGAAAGAGTCCCCGTAGGTTCCGGCGTGCTTGACGTCGTGGCCGATTCAAGTTTATTAGAAAAAAACAACAGCTGAGAAAGTTACCGACCTCGAGGAAAGAACAGTAGAACTCCGGTACTCTGAACTAATTAGGGGGTGGGGTCAGTTGGGAATCGTATATTCCGAAAAAATGTACCGTACATTTACAAATAAATCTACAAGATTACCAGACAATGCAACGTAGCGTGAGATGTGATAAAATGGCAACGTAGCGTAGCGATCGCATCATCACATCATAGCATCGTATCATCCAGCAGATTCAGTTCCTCCCGACAAAAGACAACTACCGATTGTGCAAGCGTTCTTGGTGAAAATTACCGCTACATAAGCATGTGATATACACCGTAGATACCAGTGCAATAAACGTCTGATTTCCATAACTTGTGTTTCAATGATTAGTTGTTCAGTTCTACAGTTATTATAAAATCCTTTCTTTACGCTACAAATAAGGATATTTTGATAAATAAATAGAGATATTGTCAGGTGTCAATATTTTAATTCAACTAATGATCATTTCGATCGCGTAGAGATCATCCTCAGAGCTAAAAACAATACAAATATACAATGTGAAATATTAACAGGTTGATTATTGTATACAAGATGCGTAAGCAAACTGTTAATAAGTTGCTGTTAATATTTGCCTGTTAATATTTCACATTGTATATTTGTATTGTTTTTAGCTCTGAGGATGATCGCTACGCGATCGAAATGATCATTAGTTGAATTAAAATATTGATACCTGACAATATCTCTATTTATTTATCAAAATAAAAAAGGTATCTACTTCACCAACAATCCAATTAATAAAAATAAAGATATTATTTATTTCGATTATTTTTCCTCCATTCCGAATTTTCTTCAGTTTATCTTAAATTTCGGATTTGTGGGGTTCGGATTAGCAAAGTTCTGTTTATCTGGCGTGACTTATGGCCAGTACTGGCACCTTGCGTGCTCGGCATCGTCGGCCGCGGGCCCGATGAAAAGCCGTTGCTGGATGCAGACCTCGGGGCGCCCTCCTGAGACGGCAATGGTGCCGTGCACTTGTCGGCTTGGGCCGATGGGTCTCCTTGCTCACGCACCTCTGCTAGTGTATCGGAGTGGCAGCTCTGACTTCGCCAGCACGAACCATCCAGGCTGCATCACTCCATCTTCACTTGGACTCGTTACTACCTTTCTCCTCGGCCATTCTCTTCACAGCCCCTGTCACCGTGACAATCCACTTATCGCTCCGCACCCCTGTCGCCTCTTATACCCCTCACCGCCACCCCGTCCAGGGGGTGGGGGAATTGCCCCAGCTGGGCGTAAGGTGGGGAAGGAAGAGGCATCTGAGTCCTTTCTACTCAAATTCAGAATGGTCACAATACACACATTTCTCCCCACCCGAACCCAATCTCACGGAAACAAAATGCTCTTCTCGAGATTCTATAAACTCCCCACACGATCCCAGCTATTGCTCATCATTGAATTCTGTTCTTTCGTACGTGAGAGCAGTCCACAGTCCTCGTAGCCTTCGACAAGTTATTTATATCAATCACGAGTTTCAATTTCGGCTATCGTTAAATCAATTTCGCTCCCTTGTTGACAAACACGCACTTAACATTGTATTATCTTCGGTAGTCATGATCATCCAAATAATAATCATTTTACTATCGACATTTTTTTCATGGTTATTATCATTTCATTCCGTGTTTAATCTGCCTTCTCCATGAATTTCATTGCGGTGCGTGTGGTACGGATTGGTCTGTTCATTCATCTGCGCAAGCGGATCTCGTGTGCGGCAGGTTTAAGCCTGCTGCCGGGATCCGAACGAGAGTGATTAGGCCTATCCTTTGGTCCAGTTTCGGAGCCACATGCGCGCCCCGTAATCGGCAAACTGCGTGGGCGGTCTGTGTTCCAGCTCCGAACCGGCTGAGCACCGCTGACGCCTACGCTCGCCGCATCCACTCAACGGGCAGGGCATTAATCAGCAAGGCCGTGAGACAATCTGAGGCAGGAACATTGCCAGAACTATAATCTTTAAACTTTTAACATAAATATCCAACTTTAACGAATAAAATTCAAATCCACGAAATAATTAATGTTATTATCATTGTATTTAATTTTTTATTATCACTTTATTGTATCCAATATATGTTTTTCAATGTAAAGAATATCCTTAACGAAATAGAGAAAATAATAATCGCTTCGTACGGTCATGTTATGCAAATGACAGATGAAAGATGGCCAAAACGGGTCCTGCAATGGGTGCCGACAGAAAGAAGAGAGGAAGACCCGAAATTGCATGGCAGCAGGGAGTGCAAGAGGCTATGACGGCAAGAGAAATGCAAGATGATCTATGGTCAAATAGAGAGTCATGGAGACTGAGAGCGGAGAAATGGCGACATCTGTAGACCCACTCCGTAGAATATTGTGATGGGTCACGCGGGCCTCGCTGTCCACACCGCGAAACTTCCATCAGGTGGGTTCGTTTCCCTTTTATTAACCCTTTGTTGTTGTTTTTTAACATGCCTTGTCAGTTATCAGGGCTGCCTGGCCGGTCTCCTTTACCTGTGCGCGCACACACTGTTATTATCATTTATTCCTTTTCTTCTCTTTTCTTTTTTAATAATTACACACACGCTGGGAAATGGAAATTTGTAGGACGTTATTTGTTTTAAATGATAGTCGTTGTTGATTTTTACTTGGGTCATTTACTACGTTAATTAGAAATTTGGATTCATTAATTGGGCCGAAATTGGCGTAATCACTAATTATTATTACTATTACATGACATTACTAACTACTCTCCTTTCGTCTTACATGAATCAGGTTAATAATATGAAAGTCTTTGTTTTCACACTAAAAATATTATATTAATATAATATTTAAGTTAACATTACAATATTAATATAATTTAGGCCGACCACATGCCCGAAATCACTAAGGTCGTAGCGATTATAATCGGTAGTGTTTTAGCGGACTCGAATCAGAGGATCGCGGGTTCGCGTTTAGGCATGGGTGTGTTTATGTATGTCTGTAAGTGTGTGTTGTCTCTTCACCCCTCTCACCATCATTTCATCTGCCATACCTCCATGGCCCAAGAACCCTGAGGAATCCAAGCCTGATCTAGCTAAATGATTATCCAATGATAAAATTACAAGCACCTGCTACCGAGATAATATTACTGAACTCCGAAAAATGCAGAGTGCATTCATGTGTTGTCCTGATCGAGTAAATAAATATAAATTCGCATGCAAAAAATAGATATAAAAAGTCTGTTGATTGTAAATAAATATAAATAAATATTTTATCAACAAAATAAAAAATTGGAAATTCGGTAAATGTCACTAACGTCAAATACACCAATCAAGACGCATGACGTCACATATTATTCTTTTAAATGCAATTACGTACCAGCGAGTATTTATTTTGCTTTTATATCATATATATTTCTTTTATAACACTTATTATTTATTTAAAATTTCTGTTTACAACTCATACCAATTATTTATACTTAAATTCTATTGCACATGTTTTCTAGAAAATAAAATTAAACCTTATTCGCTATCTCACTATTCATTGTCATAATCACATCTTTTTATTAAAATGAAATGAAGATGCAAGAATAATTTTGGTAATTGTAGTCGAAAAAATCTTTGATAAAGTATATTAATCAGGTACTTAAACATGATGTTCCTTCAAGAAAACCATTAGCTGGAAGTGTTTGTAAAAGTGTATATGGTTGAAGACTCCTTGTCTTGATCGTAAGAATTTCCCCATGAAGATGGGAGGACAGGACATATGACAGGAACGAGAAGAATTGACCACACACGGCATGTGTTTCGTAGTTTAAAGAACTAATCCGACCCCCACCCGGATCCCATCGGAGGTAACAACAGAAATACAGATGATAACTGCCGGCGAATTATCAGTAAGTCAAATTATCCGCCCCCGCTAGTATTAGCTATTGTCAAAACCTCTACCCTTAGAACAACTGAAATGTTCTTTGATGAAAACAGAGTATCCCTTCAAGGTCACACGTTGGTAGGCGAGAGGGACAGAGACACTGTCATGCAATCGGGAGCTTCAATACTAAAACTATTAAGTCTTAACGACGTTCACAATTGGTTGAGAGCGTCCCCCTCTTCTACCAGTACGTGACCTTGAAGGTACGTTGTTCTAATCGGAGTATAGGTCCATTCATTATTCCCCTCGCCTTGCGATCTGCGACGTATCGGCACACCAGCGCGCTCTATGGCGACTGCGGTACACAGCGATCAGCAAACAGAGAATTCCTCGCATCCTATGTGCTCACCATTTGCGGTTGTCTGCTCCCTCACCGTCTCACTGTTTCAACGTGGATACCTCTGCACATCCGCTCTAGGACGTGTTGGTGTGGTGTTGCTTATTCCGTGGAAATCTCACTGTATATAACTCGCTAAGGGTGTGTGACTTTTTTTACAATTCCTAAGAAACTGTCGACTCAAAATCATGTATTTGGGCTACGGTTGGATAAAAAATTGGTTTTCAATTTTACATCAGAGAGATGAAAGTCGAAAAAAATAGAAGTTTGCAAATCAAAATAAAAACAGATTGCTGCAGCACCGTTTCTGATCGCGCGAATTCAATCAAGATGTTTTAGTTACCTCCGGGATTTTTCCAAAGAATATAACTGCTTAGTATATTAAGAAAACTCGGATTATAACTATATCGTTACAACAATATTAAATTGCGGAAGTTAATACGCCCGGCAATTGGCACAGAAAAAATTTAATGAGTTGTTAAAAACGCTCAACATTTTGTAATTATTGCACAATAAAAGAGACTCAAACTCAGCTACACAAAGACGGAAGAGTCTTCCAATACTGAAAATGTAAATATTTATTTAAACATTATCGTTTGACATTGGTACATTTAATACATTTATGTGCATTTTTTGTGTTAATCATGATTAGGAATGTTGCTTATTGTAGAAAATGTTGTAAGGAGGCAACGAAACAATAATTGTTTTAAAAGAAGTCTAAGAAAACAAGAAGTTGGGAGTTCCTGAACTATATCGATTTAAAAGCGTTTTCGGTCAATATTTACCAATAATCATTAAAGGATCGCAACTTCAAGCTCAATAAAACTATATTTTGTTTTCTTTTTCTCCATATCTGTTGTCCTTTACTAGCGCAATGATTTCAGTTCGTACTATGAACTATCGAACTACAATAGTTCCCAATGGGGCCCAATGCAGATCTCGGGTAAGGGGCGGTAGAGCGAGTGTTGCTTAGCAACCGGAGATAAGCCCTTCGGTGTGTAATTATATTCTCCGTCCGCCTGTAGCACTGTTTAGCTCTTGAGTATAAGACGTTCTGATTGGAGGTAAATCAAATAATTTCTTTTGTAAATTAGTGTAAGTCATTGATTTCATAAAAATATTGACAAATATTTTAAGATTTTAATAATCTTTATAATTAGTGAACTTTTTTATCATAACGATGTCTTGATTTTAAGCAATAGTTCTTTTAAGAATCGCCTAAATGTTTTGAATTACACGTCTTTCGTGTTTGAACTTTTCGATAAATTGTCATTCGATAATGAATCATTCTACAAGTACTAGCCGCATTTAGTAGTTTACTCTGGAAGGATGGATGTCTCTGCCAACAGGGAAACCATGAACTCGCCTGCTATTGAAAAGCAGCCAGACGCCGCACCGAAAGCATATTCTGAAGTCATAGCAAGTGAAGTCTCCCAAACCAAAGATCAAACTTCACAGTAATATTTATAAATAATTTTATAATTATAAAGCTTATTATAATTATAGTGGAATAACAAGAATGTCTCACCATTAAGAATTACATATATAACTTAACCATTATAATTCAAACATTCATATTAGCATATCAAAAAGACTAATATAATATGTGTATTCTTGAGTACAAAGGAAAAAAAGCTATAATTGATAAGAATCAAATGTTGAAAATTAAGAATTTTTACGAAGGTGGTACCACTTTTACTTTATCACGAGCAAGTAATTTATGTAAGTATGATAAATAAAATATGTCTGGTACCAACAATTTATTTGGCTGATGATCGTTTTGATCGCGTAGCGATCATCCTCAGCGCTTGCAGCTTCCGGGCCGAAAACAAAGTTCTGTTGCTGATACCAGACAACATCTTTTATTTATCATATTTAAATAATATAATGTATCTACCTCACCAGCGATCTAATTAATTAGTCATTTATAATCTTTCCCTGGTAGTACCACAGGAAGAATTTTAAAAATTCTCTCAATCAAATGGACATTACAACTTCTGTCGGAGATTTTATTTATTACGGCTCGAATGGCAAAACCAGAACTCACTCATAGAATAAGCTACAGGGGACAGATCTTTAAGACCTTTAACCAAGAAGATGTTAAGAAAATACTACTATCCACTCTCTTTCAATTTCAAAATCTTCCTTACAGAATATACTTCTCTAAAGAAAATACAACTTGTTTTCTTTGTAAAGTGAAAGGGCATGTAGCCATAAAATGCTCTCTTTAGTCAGAGAACAACGATATTTAACAGACTCTCAAATTGTCTGTTACCAGCCAAATAATAATCCATCTGAAATAATTGTAAATAAATCCAATTATACACCACCATAAACCATTTAAGTTTTCGCAGCTTAATACAAGAAACTTCCCCTCTGAATCTTCATTACCTTAATCTTCTCCAAAAGTTAAAACAGAAATCATGAAATAAAAAAAATTACCAAAAAAGGAGACATTAAAATTAAAAACTCTGGTCTTCAAGAAAGCCCACCTCCTAATTCTGTCAAAGATCGCATTGCTCCCACTAAAGGTGTTCTAGAATACGATCAAAATAAATGTCCTCTGACTTAACAACAATTGGAAATGTTCCTAAAACATTTATTAGGAGCATTATTTCTAAAGATTACTCTTCTGATATCTTACGTAAAGGTCTATTGAAAATAGACCCTCTAAAATAATAAAATAAGAAGCAATACATCCTTTATGCGAGCTACGGATAAAAATATTAAATGCAAGGGTCGGATTAAAATACCGGATGCTCATATCAGTCAATGTATCTCATTTTATTGAGAGATTCTCTCAAATTAGAAAATATTCACAAACATAAAATGTACAATATTCTGCAATTAAGAATTTCTTTGTTTAGTGAATGGTGTGCAAAATAACCGCCGAGATAGCTGAGGATCAGAAGGGTCTTTCGGGGTGCAGATTTTCTTTATGACGATGAATGTATAAACAGTACAATATACAATTGAATGAAAATAAAGAACTAGGTTTTTAGGTATTGACATGTTCTTGAGTCATATCGATTTTACGATGATTTCTTTTTTATTCTCTTAATACAGTCACGACTATTTGCAATGAAGATCGATTTACAACTTTCATTTACATTTTTACTTGAAGAAAAACTGGTATAGAATGTCATTAAGATATAGAAAGTATTCACATTACGCAATGGAACGTAAAATAAACAACCACTCACCAGGTCTAATTTCATAATGAGAAATTGTTTCGATATTATTTTAGTAATATTCTTAAATAAATCAATCGTCTATTCAACGTTATACTTCCAATAAATTCTTCAGGTCAGCACGTAGAGAGTAAAAGTTCTCTGCTCCCGAGTCTCTTGTTTCATATTTTGACATTAACCATGGGTAAGCATACTCCAAAGCCCTTTATATTTTCTTATACAAAAAAGTACATTTTATGGTATGATTTCAAATCGTTGCTTATGATTGCTTATATTTGGGAGCAACCACTCCACTGCCACTAATTTTTTTGTCTCATTCCATTACAAATAATTTTACTTTTATGTCATAGGTATATTTACTTCTTTACGTTTGAAGACTGTTATAACTGAATGTAACGTAAAAATTGCAGGCATTTTTCTTGAGTGCGATAAAAAGCAATTGCTACAAATCCGGAAACCCCCATCTGTTTAATAGGACTTGATGGCCAACCTCTGCTCTGGACCACATCCCCGAGTTCTAGTACGTTAATCTACCGATAGATCTCGAGACCTAATTACATGCATGTAATTCGCTTGGGATACTAAACCCATTAATTAAGAGCCATTCCAATGGGGGGCGCGCATTATAACGATATCAGAGAGCACGATAAAGTACGGACTAATGAACGCCAAACACTAACTGAAACTAAAATAGTCCTTGAAGTATAAATACATTTTATTGTATACATAATGTGTTAGTCAATACGAAAGACCACTCGCAATATCATATAAACTTTTCAAGATATTTGAATGGAATTTTCACCCCAAGAGATAATACACAAAAACCCATTTAGTTATTAGCTTTTTGACATTACTGTTTTGGTTTAAGATATTTTTTTTATTCTTAGATTGTGAGAAACGCACATCATATACTCAGAAACATTAGCAATAAATGTGTTTACATTTATTTAAACAATAGACAGTCAAAAGGGAGAAGTCAGTTTGAGGATGGACTACGTGAAGAGAAGTCGAAAACAGGTTTGCAAATTTAAGGTTGTTGACAGCTCTCTTTAAAATACGATCTAAATTTATCATTAAACTATTATTTATTTTACACAAACAAGATCAGTTTTATATCAGCACTTACCATTTATTTCACAATGCGCTATGATCTTTTTTAGCCGTTCAAAGTTTCCCTTACGGATATTGACAAAAGAAAAAATTTTTTATGGAAAATGCTTATAAATTTTGTTGCACAACTGATATACCCGCTTTCTATGTAACAGTTGAAATCAAGTGCCTCGTAATGACTTATTCGCTTCTGAGTGAAGTTGCCGACTTGGGTGGCTCAGGACATCAATTGATATCACTGCAGTGCCTCTGTCCAGGACGTCCTACAGTTGGAGTCTCTACGGCGACAGACCTAAATAGTTATGTCAACTTCAACCGCTGTCCGGAGGAGAAATCTAGCAGCCTGATGCTCTGATGGGCAGTTACGCGTGGTTTCTCCTATCAACACCAGGCGAATGCCGGAGCAGTGCCCTAACAAAAGAACCGCGGACTGTGACCGATCATTGAATCCTCTTCCTTATTCTATTCTCACCCCTCACACACAATTACACTCGCATGCACTGCAATATCACATCTCCTGTGACCAGTCGGAAGCTTGGACTCGGCTGGGGCGGTGCCCTGCTGGTGGGAGATAACTGGCTGGGGAAACACCACTAGCCGACGGGTAGGTCGAAAACAGTTTCTCCCCATCCAGCAGGAGAAGATATCCGCCACTTCCCACGACACAACAGGCACTACACTTACGGGTATAATACCATTAGAAGTTGCTGCGAACGAAACACACATTAATCAAATCCTAATCCTCGAATACGTTGACGTTCCCCAAGAATATTTGTCGTCCTTCCTTTAATAATTATTCACTAGTAAAAGCAATTGTTTCAAGCCAAGAATAGCGTGCTAGAAGTTCAATTTTTCGCAATAGTAGTAAAAGTTGGAAGATGCACAAGTGCTTTTCTATAAATGCAAGAAAGAAAACAAAATACTTGAAACAAGAACACCGCATCTCCTATTGTTGACTCCATGTGCCATTGTATTATGCTAAATTAATAATTTGTATACTGCAATTACTGTAAATTGAAAGTCAGTAAGGTTATCTAAACTAGTGGGGCTTTAACAGCACTTACTTTTTCGCAATATTGTTAATGGGTATTTAATACTGATATATGAAAATTGCTGTCTGACACTTCAACTACCATTTTAAAAATTCTTAAAGAAATAAAGCGCGAAAAATATTTTTTTTTAATTCAAACGTTTAAACGGAAAGAACTTCCTGCAATGGAATTCAGTGTGTTCACGACCAACCGGTATTTCGGACCATCCAATAAATACTAAATACTTCTCTGCTGGGTGGCAAGGGCTACTGTTTGAACACTGAGATTATATAATAATAATATTAATAATAATAATAATAATAATAATAATAATAATAATAATAATAATAATAATAATAATAATAATAATAATAATAAAAATTGGAGAAAATACTTGAGTAATTCGTCGACTTATAAGTCATTTTATTACAGATTGTGTCCTAAATGTTATGAACTTGTTTTTCTGTAGGAGCACTTTCACTGTAGCAAGAAGCGTCAACTTCTAAGAACAGGGAAAACTGATTAACTCTCACAACAAGATCGAGAACAGACTAGTCAAGAGTGCGTTGCGAGGTTTCTTCTCCCCTTCGAGATAGTCCACTGAAAGCAAAGTTTAAAAGACTAATGACATTAGGGTTTTCCAAAAAAGTTAGTAAAATGAAGGGTAAAGGAATCAGTGACATACATTTTTCATCTCCCTCCCAATCAGTAGAGGGGGAATGGTAATTTCAAGAAGAATTCAACGAATATTCTCCATCATACTGCTCTTCCCTCCAACTAAAATGAATTAAATACAATTCAAAGTCCAATTTTATTTAAAGTACTTTACAAAAGGTAACTGCAAATTGAATTACTATCCATATGTAATAGTTGCTTTATTTATATTGTATATTCATATATGTATAAAATTAATTTTCTACAATCGTTATATAAATATTAGTACAGCTCTGGCAACATAAATTAACCGGGTCATCACCGGCTCCGTTCAGTTTTTCCTCGGCTTGGGTAGCCCTTGTCACGACGAAACGTTGAAGGTGAAACCTCACAAACAGCCGCAGCCAATCTCAAAGGGGGAAGATGTGGCCTAGCAAAATGACGTCGTAGAAAATGGCGGACGTCGCTAGTTCAGATGTGGAAATACTTCCAAATAAAAATACATAGAATGGAACAATTTTATGAACATGAACGCAAATATATAAGGTTACTGTTAACACATTTCTTTTTGAAGACGTTTAGATACTCATACACGATTACATTCAATATTTATATATCTTTATCAAATATTTTACTCTTGATTTGTCATTAACAAACAAGCAATTCAAATAGTATATTAATAACAAGTTATATTTACAAATTTGCAATTGTTCATATGTTTATAAAATTACCAAAAATGTATGCAAAACTGATTTCTTCTCGTAGGCTTTCTTTTTCTAGGCTGTAGCCTGTCTTGTTAAACAAATGAAATATATTTTACATCTGACTTTCCGTGTAACTACTTTTATGTGTGCACATTTTACGTTGTTCGGGCTGCCATAATTTTGCAAAGTGTCTTTAAATTGTTCCATTTCATTTTCTTATATATTTCATTTGAATTTTTTACAATTTTATACACAATTTTATATCCGAAGTATTGGCTTCCTAAGGAGGTTCCCGGGGAAGCGAGAGTTATAACTCGAGCTTACAAGCTCCGCCAGTTTCACTTTCAAAAGCGTGGAGGACGGAGGCATTTTTCAGGAGGAGGTATATTTGGAAGCCAATTGCAGACCCTCTCTTGTAACCAAATTCAGGATTGGTCGGTAGCCGACATGTGTAGTATTTTTAAATTTAATCTGGTATTTGTTAATCAAGGGGAACGTAAAGTATTTAGAATCAAAATAAAAGTTAGAGAGCTAAAAACCAGGAATATCTAACTAGCAACAATGTTCATGGCAATATATGCTAGCGTTGTGGTCGTCTGTCTACTCCACCCCGCAAGGAACTTCAAACGTATGTGTCGGGGAAACGGCACGAGCCATTTATTAATTTAAAAATGGATAAACAATATCCATATATTTGAATTCTTAAGTGGAAAGGAATCCCTGATGTCAAGGAACAGTAAACTGCGAATTATCAACTTGGCAACAAGTAACAAATTTATAAAGAATTACGAAATCCGAGCAATTCCTGCCGAACAATGTCTCCATATTGTCTTTGAAGAGAATAGTGCTAAATAACAAATTTTATAGGAGATGCAAAATTATTGCTAATGCCTACTTTATTTGTTGCTATAATATATATGAACATGATCTTTGAATTTTGCTGCTTTTGTTTTACATAGATCCCTAGAAGTCATCTATCAAATCGAAAAACAGACTATTTTGCAATTGTTATAAACATTTGCACAATTGCAAACATAATAGTTTTCTTATTGATAAATCTATAGTAAACGTGTTGTTTGATAAAGGTCCTGAATTATTTATAAATATATGTATGTTATAAATGTTATTTTATCAACGAAATGTTTTCAAAAAGAAATGTGTTAACAGTGGTTAAACATATATATATATATATATATATATATATATATATATATATAATATATATGTATATTATATATATTATATGAATGTATTTACTTTCATGTTCACAAAATTGTTTCATTTTATGTATTTCTATTTGGAAATATTTCCACATCTGAACTAGCAACGTCCAACGTACTGGTTGTGAGTCTCTATCTGCAACGTTTCGTCATAACAAGGGATGCCCAACCCGTGGAAAGGCTGAACGTGGCCGCAGACGCCACAGATAATTTATGTTGCCAGAACTATACAGAAAATAAATCAATGGCGTACGAAATAAAAACTTATTGAGAGATGGTAGCCCCGTTTTTCATTGTCCAGCGATCCCAGGGAGTAATTTCCAATGTTTCATTTACTTTGCGGTACGAGTTCCGCTTTATTCTATTTTGTCGTACGCACGGCAAAGGGCTATTTTAAAACCAATAAACAATAAACAGAAGTATGCATGCAAAAATGCTAAATTAACATATGAGGCAGTGATGGAATTAATATACGAGTGTGATTACTGCGATACAACTCGTCCCTCGCTCGTATCGTAAACTTCATTCGAGTGTATTAAAACCCATGCCGACGTGTTTTATACAGTAGTTTTTCTACGTCCAATAACAGCTATTGTACGATTTACTTCATCGAACATTTACTTGGCATGTTATCTAGGTCTACTTGCCATCTAGTGTTCAACCAAAGACGGCTAGTGGAGTGTTCCCTAGGTCTCCCGGACGGCATTTATTATGCGTACGCACAGAATAGCTTCAAACGAGCTGAGTACGAGTAAAGTTCGGATTCAATTGATTAAAGTATCGTCATCAAAGTTCAGTGGCTGTACTTATTTACAATTATCTTAATAATTTAAACACTCTTCTGAAATTGTTTTTACTTTGCCATTAAAAAATTTACCTCACGGGGAAAATAAAAATATCCTTTTAACAATTTATTAGGACCGATGATTCTATGTCATACAAAGTAAATTTGAATACGGTAACTTTTTAAATTGTTATATCAAAACGCTTTCAAATTTCAGAATATAAGATAACATTTATTCGTAATAATAACAAAAAACTTGGCACAATATTGTTTGCAAACTGAAAGTAACAATGCAATATTTAATCAATTCAACACATTTCATGAACTGTACCTAGGATTACTTTCTTCACCTTTCAAATAACCACGTCCCTTTTTTATGTCAAATTCTTGTATGTCACTTCACTCTCGACATTCCCAAATATTCTAGTTAATTTACTTTTCCGTAAGATTGTCCTCAATCAAATATACTGCCAAAATCAATTTGCATATCTCATTTTCAAATTCTCCACTAACGCCACTCGATTGAAATATTCAACCAATCATTTACGATCCCATTCCAGAACGTCAATTTGGACCTGGCTATTGATTCCAACTTCTTAAGTATACCGTCTCCATAACATTGAAATGAATGCTAACATGTGCTCTTATTCCCTGTACAAACATATTATGTTGATGCAAAATATGGACGAAATATCACCTTTAATTTCAGCTCTTTAGACTTCTTAGGGAAATTCAGTAATCTGATTTTGTTCTGAAAGCAGGGAAGGACACACGAGGTTTACTCAGAGAGTATTATAAAGTTTGCCTTCTTCTTTGCGAGTGATTTCGCGGCGCTGGTATAAATATAATGCAACGAAACCTTTATTAGAACGATTAAAAATGATTGATTACTTCTCAGTTGTAAACTTTTCTATGGTTCTATGACCAATGATTGAATATTTGTCTATTCGAAACTTCAATTTATCACTATCATTATGCTAAAGTACTAAAATTGTGCACTTAGGGTGTGTCCACGCTCTGTTTGCATGATAGGAAATGACCCCTGTGCACTACCATCACCGCCTAGATTAATTCATGTCTGGGTGGCGCATTTCTATCTGAAGAAGCAACAAGCATTGTAAGCATTTCTGCTATCAAGTTATTTTTCATCATATATGGAGTGTTCTTGCAATAAATGATTTAATGATTAATTACTGAAAAGATATTGGGTGAACATGTAAATTTGTACTACCTTCCTAAAAAAATTCACTTGCTTTAGAGACATTTTGTTCTTTGTTCATTAGAGACGTCGTCTGCTGAAGGGAAAACGTTTAGCAGACTGGTTGCGAGAAGAACGGGGAAGAAAATAAACGTATGAAAGCCTCCAGAACAAGAGTGAAGGGATATTGTATTAAAGAGTGTAACACTTTTAATTTCATAATGCTTTCAAAGCTCATCTCTTCTTAGACTCAGCTTTAACGTAGTTCTCTTCTTTGAGCGCAAGCTTTGAGTGAGATTATTTCTTTCTTTAGAAGTAAGCTGCTTTTGAATCGGATGCTTATCGAATGTGCTTCTTTCCTAAGTTTATGATATTCCTCAGATTGTGACTTAATCTAACCACATAATATTTATCAATTAGGTTAATGAAAAAGAATCCGGCTCTTCAATAAAGAACAAAGGGATCACTACCGAGGAATTCGCGTTATCAATGTGAATTGTGAATTACCCAGCAAGATTTGAAATAAAAGCTTTAAAACGTAGCAGATATTGTATTGTTAGATGAATATTGTGGTTTTATAGAAGGACGCTGCAGTACAGTCGACGTTTTATTTTTGAAACATAATATAAAATAAAAACGAGTTTATCTTAGAGACCCATGCTGCTTCTATTGTCTATACGGATTTTATTTCCACAAATGTCTTAATTTGCTAGTATGTTTTATTTTTAAGCCATTGGCTGAGGCTGAAACAGCGCATTCCATGCCTCTTGCAGGATGAAAGGTCACAGTTGCTGAACTCAGACGCGGGCACCACTCGCAGTCGTATGCAAGCACTTAAGTTGTGCGGCTCCCGGAATCCCCTCTTTTGACGCGTTTATCAGTGTGGTGCGCTAAATTGTTCTAGAAGCGTCCAGAAAGAAATCAAACCTTTCATTTTTATTGGTCAAAACACTTCCCCATCCTTTACCATTCAGTATTTTTTTTACTGCTGCAAAGAGGTTTAAAAGCTAGAATAAGCGTGTTCGCTGATGTATTCAGACGTGTGTCACCTAACGTGCAGTCTTAATCTTAGGCAGTTTTGGCGCTAGCACTAAAGCGTTTCATTAAAAGTGTATATTTCAATTGTGCAAAAAAATTAAACTGTTATTAATTACATAATTTATGCAACTTATATCTTTGGTGGTGGTTAACTATAAACTGGTAACTTATCGACAAGAAGAGAACAGATCTTAAGCAACGTATGAGCGCACGTGAGCAGGTGTTTCGAGCTAATCGCACGTTGTAAGATCTGGCATACTTCACCCTTCGTTTGGGCAATTTCTTTAAACCATCTAAGTCTTACGAGACAACACGCCGAACTGTGTTATGTAAGATGTGTGTTTTCATTTCGCTGAAGCTGGTGCTTTTAAAGTAAATAAACGATAATTATTCTAAAAACATTTATGCGTTTGACTATATATGAAATATCCACAGACCATGTCTCATTCTAATTACACTAATAAGCTACCTTTGGTCTCTAACAGAGTTAAATCCCATCTTACAACCCATTTTCTATTTCTTAAATGAGAAGGTAGACAATATTGTTCTTTCAATTATCTACATCTGAAGCATTATATTCACTACATGGAATTTCTCCTTTTGTCGGTGTCCATGTGCGCCATGTTTGTATATTTTATCAAAATAAATACACTGCTCATCCAAAATGCTTGCCATGGTAACATTTCTAAGCCCACAGGCGCACTGATACAAAAATACATATTTTTCTTAATATTTACGAACGTTTCAAAAAGAGTTAAAAGACGACGTATTTAGTGAGAAAACATTAACACGAAAGTTTCCTTATCATTTCTGTGAAATCTACTTTTTATACTGTGTTTGAAGGAATAACACGTAATTTAATTTTATTTCCTCCTCTCTAATATTTCGACGAAATTAGCCTTTCGGAATATCATATAGAACTGAACATTTTTGCCAAACTGAGATTTGTTAGAAAACTACTCAAGGTATTGAGCGTTTTATTTCAGACGTGCCTCAGTGGAGATACTTTGATTAGTGTTAGCAAATGTAAAAATATGAAATACATCAATAACGTAAAATTCAACTACGTGCCAGACATCAGAACACTCATATTTCCATTTTGAGCAAAATCAAGTCTTTATTAAAATCAAGCATATGCTTTGTGAGTAAGTGAATTATATTATATCGGTAACAGAAGCTGAAAGAAAAGTTTAAAGTCGTTTTGGAAAATACTTATTTGTTTCAATCAGCCAATTTCCACTCTAAATGGCACGAAAATGATTATATTTTCGAAAAATGTGCATAACATTTATTGAAAAACTAATGTTAACAACAATTTTCATTTGAAGAAAATGCCTATAACTAAATGTAAGAGATAAAAAATCATACTGAAGTAATTTTCAAAAATTCACACTTATCAGCGAAAATTTGTCTGGAACCATCTTTACATGTGCATACTCGTGTCACTCTCTTTTCCTTAACTAAGAAATTTAAAGACAAAAATTGAAGCCATTGTTCAGACAAATTTGACAATGTCGTTGCGCTTCTCGTAAATTACTACCAAAACTCAAATGATCCTAGGTCATTGACCTCATGTCCATCACGTTTTTTGTCCAGTTTCTCTGATCCCTTGAGCGAATGGTGAGATGGCCCCTTATTTTGCTTCTAGGGCGAAATGTAACTTCACCTTCTTCGCCCAAGACATCATATTGATTCATTATACACGAATTTAAGTGTATATGTAACTCAATAAATTATTATTATTATTATTATTATTATTATTATTATTATTATTATTATTATTATTATTATTATCTTATTAGTCTCCTTTTCAAATTCAAGGGCGGGGACATCGGCTAGACCGATTAGGGAGAATCAGTTTCGATAAAAATCCTACGGACGATTTAGTCACCAGCGTCGTTCACGGACGAAAGGTCAACCAGACGGGCAGACGGCCAGATGGGGAGACGGCCAGACGGAAAAACAGGGCGTTTCACTCTGTAATGTAAACATTTTTTTCGGTATGAAGTATCCCCAAATATACATTCTGACAATATGTATTAGAGAAAGTAATTTACTTCGTGAAGGAGGATGAATTATCAATGCTTCGGTCACCGGGACCCACAATACGAGTTGTTCTGTGAAAAAATATAATTTCCGCTAAAGCAATACAATACGTTCTCACAGTTCGTAATATGCCAGAAAAAATCCGGTGCCAAAACATCAGTGCACAAAAACGTGGAAAAAATAAAAAAAATAAAAAAACGTTGACAATAATTAACCAATAATATTTATTTTACAGTTCAATGAGCTAGAGTGAAAAAGTAGATTACATTTTTAAAAAACGGAGAATTCATGAATCAATTTTCATTAAAAGTACTACACGAAGGATTCGAGATGGACTATAATACTTCTGAACTCAGAGCCAGATTAGGATTTAAAGACAATGGGATAGTATTTTCCGAATTTTATTTCAAACAATAGTGAAAGTTACTGTCTCCTAAGGAAAAAATCTCATTACGTTCAATAACAATACGATAATCGCATTAATAAATCCTAATCTTATGTACTACTGACTCGCAAAATTGCTTTATTTCACCTTAAAGGCATAAAAAATGCATCGCAACAGCGTACATTATTCATTGCAGAAACCGGTGGGAGGCAGGCGATCTGGAAGATCGATTTCCATTAGTCCGCGTCAGCAGACGAAAGCCAGGAAGGGACTGGCTCGGTCTGGCTCACACGGAATTCAAATTGTGAAGCGGTGCTTCACGCACCGGCCGTCACGAGGAGGCATTCAGTGCTTTGCTGTTGAGCAGGGGTCGACAAATTAGAACGCGTGGGTTGGGTGAGTGATAGGTATGAAGTAGTATGGTACAAACAGAGATGTAGGGGGAAGGGAGACGGAGCATAGTAAGAAAAACGAGAAAAAAAGTAAACTACCTGAAAACAAGTAGTACTATAAATGAACATATTATCTCGAATTACTTCTAAATTTGAAATTTTTAACAATCTAGAGTGTTCAATTAGACTAGAATGACAAGGAGTTCTGAACTTGTATTTAAGAGTTCCTTGTTCTATCAGTGAAAAAAATGGAAGAAAAACTTTGGAGAGGTTTTTGAGATTTATTTTTATAAATTGCGTAAATTTCAAGCATAAATTTCGCAAAAACGACTAATTTTTCGGAAAAATAGTACCTGCCCTGTCTTTAAAATCTGTTTTTTAGAACAGATGTTAAGGCAAAAATCAATATTTTCAATTTTGTAATTTTTAAATCTTAAAATTTTGCCATTTTCGTAAATAGAGAGAGTGATAGATCTAAATGAGTCTAGCACAATTTTTTGTCATGTTTGATTCATACGAGGAGAAAACTTAAATTTAAAAAAATGGTGCAGTTTCCGAAAAAAATATTTATTTCATAAACTTTAAAGTTGGCTATATTTCAGGCAAAATTATATAAAAACGACTCACATTTTCAAATAAATGTCCATGAATTCATTTCAAAATGTGCCTTTCAAATATAGATTTCATTTAGAAAAAATATGTTTTCAATCTTGTAGTTGGAGGCCGACGCCGAATAAAAACGATCTTTTCCAATTTTCGAAAAAATCAAGGGTTTTAACGAAACGTAGATCTCCACCATTCTCTTTAAGGTTTTTTACGCTCTGCGACGAAAAAGTTTAATAAAAAAATGAAGCCTTTTGTTAGAAGTTTAGAAAATGTTTTTCAGGCTCAAAGTAAAGTATCATCAAAAATCAAAATATCTGTTCGACACTCAGAGGGCCTCCAGCTCATTTAAATCTATGTGGGGAATATTAGTTTTTGATATTATCGATTGGACGGCTTAGACTTAAGCATTGACCACAAATGGGCATGTAGACGTCGTGCTGGCAGTCAATTTTTCGGTATCAAGGACCTTCAAAACCTGGATTACGAGTACACAACGTGTTACTGGAAGTAATTTACTATATGTAGGTCCAAGGTTTTGTCACCAGAGCTCGGTAATAAGGGTTTTGCTGTTGAAAATTCGCCGTTTTCCAGCGTACGATTTGAATATTTTCTCTTCTTACGAAGTGAGTGCTTTAATGAAGTAATATGTGAATAGCGAAATGAAACAGTGAAATACGAAATGAAACAGTGCTGCCCTTGTCACTACACTTTTCATCCTTCTCATTCGAACAACATAAATTTGGCCACCTATTATTGTACTGGAATACATTTTAGAATATTCTAACACACCTGAAATACACTCTTAAGTATATCAATACATCTGAAACATACTCTGAAAGATACACGTGTTTGAGTGCGGACGTTATTTATTTTTGCTTATATATTTATCTTATATTTTTATTTTAGCTTATATTTAAGCTTATATATTTATCTTAACACATACACATCAATGCGGTCAGGTTTTGGTACGAATTATTTTTATAAAACTTGTACAAGTGTTTGTATCTGTAAGTTTTGCATTCGGGCGTGGGCCTGAACGAGCAGTCAGAGTTGCGTATGCATTTCTCAGAATCTTCCTCTGCCACTGTCCACCAGCTTGTTCTCGGAGCTCACCCACAGCCACACGTGCCTCCACACGACTGAATAATGTTGTTGCATAACAGAACCCCTTCAACAAATTAACCACGAAATCTGCATTATAATTTATACAATTTAAATTACTTCACAATCTTATAGTTCGTTTTCTTAATAAATGACAATTACTTTAGTTCCTAATTTACAATTCATTAGTGAGATGCTTTGCTATTTGCTGAATACCTCAAAGGAGCATGCAGTTGCAGGGTCAGTTGACGTCCCAGCCTCGTGAAGGCAGGAAGTGTGCTCCTCGCCTTACGATTCTGTTAATTTGCAACATTATTCACGCCCAACGCCTTTACAAAGAAGTGTTCCAACTGCTTCATATATTCTTAGTGCAACGTGAACAATGTGATTTTATTGTTCTTATTCTTCTTCTTCGTCTTTGCTATTCTTACAAATAGCAAAACAATTATGGGATTTCATCTCAACGATTGACGATTGCACATCACGAAGGGAAACTCGTTGACGGCCAATGAGGTTATCTTCTAACATGATTGACCTGCTTCTTTGAAGGTACACGTAGGCTTCCGCGGCTGGAGTTCATGACTTCTTGGCTGTCCGGGTGATGCCGCGTCGTTGGTTGAGAGGCCGACGCCGCAGCGCCACCCGGACAGTCAAGAAGGCTTGCTTGTTTGAATGTATACATACTTCACACAAATGTTTCAAGACTATCCGTGTTCTAGCAATGGGAAAATGCGCATAACTTTGAAGAAACTGATAGAAGTAAGAAATAAGAAATTGACATGTTGCTAATACGAAAACAAGAATTAGAAACCCTAATATGTCCAAAAAAACCCTAAATGTTCTTCAAATCCTCAGGATACCCAAGAACTAAAGTGCGGAAATCACAAAGAGCACATTTTCCAAAAAGAAGGAAGATTTAGAAGATCAACGTAAGTGAATCAAAATGTAAGTTCCACTAGCTCGCCGTGACAGATCGCTGTGTGTCATAACTGTGGCCAATGCGGAGCAAGGAACGTAACTGCTGACACGTCCGATAGGAAGGTCATGGGATATCCCGTTGTGTTGTAGCCCGCGGAGCGGGCGAGGCGCCATGTCACGTCAACTGTATGTTCACTCTAGGTTGGAAGCGCGAAGTTGGGTAACATTTTTTTTAAAAAAACAGCGTGATTTCAGAGAATTTTATTTGAATATTGAAAATACAGTATTTTTTAAGAACTTATTTCATCTGTTGCATACGAATCCGTTAGTAGGACCTTACATTATTTTTCTTTAGTGAGAAGTATAAACAACTCTGTCCGCACCCTTGCAGGCAAAAACGCATCCGGAGATTGTTGGACGATATTCGAGAAAAATACAGTAGTTAATGTTTAACGTGCGCGTATGTTGTTACAGCAATGTTTAACAACGTCCCCACAGCAGCTTGCTATGAAGTGCGGATGTTCCAACGAACAAAGCGGCTTTTCCAAGGTATCTTGTATTCTATTTTTTAACAAAATAATCCTAAAAACAGCGTCAACACAACGTAATGCAATGTACGAAATGTGTTCGGTTACAACAGCAGGTGTTCGTTGAACTACTGGTGACGCACGATGTTACCTAGCTTTTCCTCCTTTTATTAGTATTACTCAGCAATTATTCATATTTAAAATAGAGCAGAACCTAGTTTAAATATTGAGAATTTAGCTATCAACTCTGCTGAGAAAGACATTTTTGTATTTAATATTAATAATATTTCATACCAATTAATAACACAGGAGTGGAAACAAAATTTTTCTCACCTTTTTTAGATCCAATAACTGATTTTATATATTTACAGTGTAAGGATTACAGAAATGACTTTCATTTCCCCGAATCACATTAGGTTTAAAAAAAAACAATATTTAAATTTATTTTTAATATTTTAACTTCAAAATATGAAAACGTTGTTAATAATCACAAACTTGAGAACTGAAATACAGTTTTCCTTATATTATTTTCATATCAAAGTTAATAAAATGAAAATTAAACACTTTAACTTCAGGCCATTACTTTACTGTTACTGTTACACTTTACTGTTAAAATTACTGTTTGTTTTCATGAGTATGACCAGTCAATAGAACCATTATTGCTTAGACAAAAATCTTATTCTTCTATTAGTTCTCTTGTGCACTCTAGTAGGATCATCTCTTTGCAGTAGCCAACAGTGGTCAGCCATCATCGATGTATTCTATCGCCCTTGTTAACACATTTCTATGCCTTTAATATCTTGGGGAAACCTCTCACCCTGTTCGTCACTCACTGCTACCATTGAGCAGCAGACCGCAAAGCAGTCTAAATGGGAGTGAAGGAAATGCACTTTCAGACTTGTGTTACATCCTAAGACTAAATATTTTTCAGTATATTATTTATATAATCTTTATAATTTGAATCTTCATAATTTCCCAAGAACTTATGAACTACTTCTTTGAAGTCAATCCAAGATTCCCTTTCCGGAGGTGTCATACATTCTTCAAATGTTCATCTTTAGCTAGTTCTCTGATCTGCGGCCCTACAAAGATACTTCTTTGACTTTGAGATATTTATTGGTTAGATATGTAAAAAACCTTCATTCATATTCAATATCTTAGTTATTTGCTTCATTAATTCTAATTCAATGTGTAAGGGAGGTAACAGAAGATTTTCGGGATCTACTAAGTTGTTTTTCTAATATTCTTGGAACCTGGAATCAGTGTGTTTCTTCTAGGCCATTCCCGTGTTGTCTAATGATTTTTTTTCTATCTCAGCTGTCCCTTTCACAAATGTGACATGAGTAGTTGGTGTCACCCTGTCAGAACAACATGCACAAAACCTTTAAATAACCGCAGATTACCCATTAATATCCCTCATATGTTACTTTTTCAAGTTGCAATTTACGATTGCAATATGTCTCCTTACGATGAATGAAATGTGCGACAGGTACAGATGCTAAAAAGTTACTAATGTGTAGCAACACACCTTTAAACTTCATGTGCTGAATCAATGAATATCCTCCATCCATCTGTTTTATATTCTCCTCCAAACTTATTTCTGAGATTTGGAACGTGGGTGCAATATAGTAAGGAGTTTTTATGATTAAAAATTCATTGTAAGTCTTTCTTTCAATATCTGTAATCTGTAACATACGATCCTGGAGCTAGAAGATTGTTTTTTAGGTGTGAAATTAAAACTTCAGAAACATCCTTTGAGAGAATTAAAACTCTGTCCAAATCGTTCAGTTCTGTTCGTGGTAAAGGTTTGTGTTTGTGTTTGGCGCTTGTCCAATCAGATTCTTCACTGACTCGCCTGGCGTTGAGCTTGAATCAGAAAACAGTACTTCGAGGTTTGAAGGAGGTTCTGGTACAGAAATATCACTGCCATTTGGCCTTCCAGCAGACTCAAATCAGAATAAACCATTTCTCTTCTGTTCTTTGTATTGAATACATTTACTTTGCAAATAAAAAAATTACAATTGTTTAGATAGTGCTGTGGCTTGCGCCACACCATAGGAACTCAAAAACTCAGTGCCTTTCTCTTCCCGTTCTACATGTTTCTTAATTCTGCAAACACAAACAAAACCCTTTATGAGGGCCCTACTACATCTCCTGATTTCCCAGTTTCATTTCAAATTAAGCGTTACAAACACTTCTTAACAAATGAGGTTATAATTCAATCTCTGTTTTGCAATCATAAAACGGCCGTAAATGTAACAAAACGTATTTGGGCCTATCACAGACTTTCTTTGCGTGTTATAGCACAACAAATATTTAAACACACGAACTAATTTTTCAAACACTCTGCTTGAGATGAATTCGAATATCTTTCTCAACACTGGTTAATTTAGCACTTGCAGAGTGTCTGCTGTATAAGCATGGAGCATGTATTCACAGGTCTATGAATGTAACGTGCTGCCATCTTACTGTGTTTACAATATCCTGCAAAATGAACTGGCATAATAAACTATCAGGAATTAATAAACTATCATAATAAACTATCAGGAATCAATTAGTGAAATTTTTAAAATTATGGTGTGATAGAACAAAAGTAATGGCATTATTGGATTCAGGTACCCAACGTACGTACTATACAAATGTCAAAATAAAAATAGTGTGTTGACTTGTGAAATAAATAACTAAAATTTTGTCAATAGTATTCATTGTATTTAAAATCAAATGAGTCTGAACCAACACCAAAACGCCCTGGCCATCGGTATTCTGGATAATAGTAAAAACCTTCAACGACTCAAAGAGACATCACATCATCGACTAGCCATTCCGACCAAACTAATTTTAAATTTAATCAAAACTGATAGTAAATAAGGAGTATATTAGGGGTAAGGAGAGGTGAAGCAAGCATTTACAAGAGTCCCACAACTATTGGCCGTCCTCGTAACTTCCAAAAAGTTCACGTTACCGATTCATTGTTTTCGCTCAACAATGCGGAATTATGGGGCATGCAAAATGGTGTAGATTTGTAATATGTGTAATTTAAAATCATATGTAAGAAAGTTTGATTTTACTCTCAAAATACTATCAAAACATTAACATGTATTTTCATCATTGCATTCCTCTTTTTATGATTTATCAATTGCCACTGAGAAAAATAAATGGTTTCGCTTAAAAATATCAAATACGATTAAATTTCTCGAAAAATAAAAATATTTCAAACAATACATCTACAGCATATTACTTGCCTTATGATTCCGCTTGTTGAGCAAAAACTGCATTTCGATATTGTGAACCGTTTAGAAGTTATGGAGCTAGTCTATAATTGATGAGACTCCCTGTACATTGGAGGTGCTCGAAAAATGCTTGCTGTCGGCCGTACTGTTCGAATCTCTAGCAAGAATCGTTCTTCTTTGCGTTTGTATTCCGAAAACAACATTTTGTAAATAACTTTTGAGATAAGTAATGCATTTTCCAATGTTTCAGGTGGTTAGTGTGAACCTGAAATTCTGACTTACCTAAAATTTTCTCAACACTTTTTTCCAGGCCATTAGTTATTGAAATAAATTTGTTTATTTTATTTCAATTTGATCGTTTCAGTGAGATTTAATGAACGTCACCGGCGTGTACGGTGTTAAAGTCCTTCCCAACTTATTGAAAATATCTACATATTGCCGAGATCGCAAAGTAGGTAGAGTCTTATCTTAAGGTGCTTGTGGTTCTGAGTTGTTAAGGGGTAAAAATAGTTCATTGCAGTCAAATTATTGTTTTAAATGGGAAAACTCATTCATACTGTGAACCCCGACCTCGAAGGTTTCTGACTTCTGTCCTTTCAGTATCTTTCTGTCTTCGATGGTATTGACTGACGGAGCAAAGAAGGCACAGAAAATCAATGTAATTAATGTGATCCAAACCTGTTAAGATGAACAGCTCAAGCTGTTGGATAAGTTCATGATGTAATAAAGACTTCTTCTTTTCAAGCTATTGAACTCAACTTGCAAACTTTTGGTTTGGAACGTTCTTGACCAGGAAATCTCTGTCTTTAGTTACCCTGAAATCGGCCGAAATGACAATAGCGCTGATAGGCATCACAGAAACTTTCGATTACATACTCACAACAGCTGAAATTAGAATTTTTGAGCAAAAAAAATCGAATAGACTATTCAGAAAATCTTCAGAGAACATTTGTTGCATCTCGAAAACATTATTTGAAGCATGTATCATTACAATTATATTACAATCGACGAATTTTAAAATGCTTTGAAATGACGAAATATGCTTTAAAATTACTGGAAAACGTAACAAAGACATATTAGTCAAAATCGATGAAAAATTTTAAAAAATGTCATAAAAATGTGTCATTTTCTTTTTCCTTAACATCAGATGAATATATAATTGATTTAAATGCGCCCCCCCAATCATCACCTAGGATGCTGTAGGCCGCCTGACCAGCCTCACTGCCAGCACATGTGCTGTCAGCAGGATTGCTGATTTGCAGAGTCATGGGAATCGAGACGATTTTAATAGAGGAGGCACCTTTTGTACGGCATCGTGTAAAGCAATCGACTGCAATTTTGTGCAGTTGCACAAAAGTGATACGAAACTCGAACTGCACAGTTGCAGAAGTTGATAGTGCTGTCGATTGCTATAAAGCTTCACAGTTCAAAACTCCCTAAGATCCCGAGAAGGTCGATACTATCGACTCGATAGGTGAGGAAAGTGAGGCGTAATTCTCATTCATTCCCATAAAATTCAAATGTAATATAACAAAAAACCTGTGCTCTCACCTATTAGTGTGAATTATTACGGTTCGGGTGATATTCAATTGAGGCAGGTGGTATCACGGAAAAATTAACTACGCCAAAATCACAAAGGAAAAAACTTGTCATTTGCGAGTTTTTAACTAGCAGATTTCGACTCACTGTACTTGAACTTAGCTCCAAACTTTGAAGCAGTCCAAGCAAGCTGAACGTTTTCTTACCGATTGATAATGCGTATTTAATAGTAATATTAATAATTAAAACATATTTAATATAAGTAGTTTGATCGGATTTTGAAAAAATAAATACAATCCAACTGGAATGTGGGTGTTACAGCTCCCTTATGCTGGATCGTGTGCACAATAGCTGCAGCATACTTCTAGAGAAGCCTGCTGTTCAAAGTCTCTGCTTTATGTTCAGCTTGTTATGCTCTGTCGAGGGCATTGTTAATTCACTGTGAAATGTATGACACATAACAGACCATTGGACGGCGAATGTCACTTCCTATATGCTGACTTTTAGTGATTTACTCACAGCTCATAAAGAGACTACATCACGCTTCATCAATTGCTGTCGTTATGCTTTGAATGTTCCCGCCCTACGATGAAATTGCGTGGGCAGTGAGGTAATAAATTGGTTTACGTCAGAACGAATGTCAAATCATCACATGGAAAGCGTATAAAGTAAAACTACTGTATGAAAATCGTTTATTTTAAACCATTATCTAAATTAATCGATGTTCCCAAAAGAATAAAAATTATTTCCCAGTTCAGAGACGAGCAACACGAACGCGACAAGCGTGATTATTTTAGAGCAGTCAACATTTATTCTGGTGTGCAATGCTAAAGGTCTGTTGAATGAATTTGCCTTATTTTACGTGGCGAGACTCGCGGCCATCAGCCCGCTCTTCCGTCTGACCACGCAAATTTCGCTACGCTCCTTTACCAATAGGAGAGAAAGGAGGTTTTCTGGCGGGAAACCGGCGATTTGAATTTAGCTCAGAAGGCGTCATTTAGGCTTGAGGATTTTTTACATGATAGATAAATCTACGAACATGGGACAGCTGGCTTTACTTCCCCTCCGAAGGAAGGCGTACGAAGGATTTTTTCGCCCCTTAAAAATCTTCCGAATCGGGTTTGAACCCGCCAACTTGGGTACAACAGTCCGGTACGCTAACCGTTACACCATCGCCGCCGCCGTCTGTTAATCGGAGTGGAATCATTTGAGACCTCACTGACGCAAATTTGCAGTGTTTTGAACGGAAATAATTTAATTTTGAGAAAACAAGTGTTTTTTTACCAAACCAAGAGGAATTAAAAAATAGATATATTTTGCTAAATAGGAATTCAAATGATTGAGGAAACAATACAGCGAATCCAAGAACAAACACCTAAGTTGATGCACTGCTCTCGGTTTACTTTATTCGAACATTGTGTAACATTTGTGTAAATATGTGTCTTTTAGGAACGATAACTTCACGCAATAAAAGTCAGTACATTGACGTGCTTGAATATCAAAATCACAAAGGAAAACTAGTAGTGCTAAAACTTCATGTACTAGTGCACGTTCTGTTGTAACAGATACATATTATTATAATGTTATAAATTATAATAATATGTATGTATTATTATAATTATATTCATATATTATATATTAATGTTGAAAATTGTGTTGAGCTAATTTTTCAGCCATCACGAGAAAAGTTTTTTGACAAAAGGAGCTCGAGACATTAAAATTTGCAAGTTTTGAAAATTGCGAATTTCGAATGTTCATAGCTTTTTTAATGAACATAGGACACACACAATATTAGTACGTGTCTCTTCTCACTACTGCTCGTCTGAAAAATTACAATACATGCAGAATTAGTACGGTCAAATATCATGACTTGTTGAAACAGGAGCTTGAGATGCGTGAGCCAAAGTGTATAAAAAACTGGATGTGTTACTCACGTAAATCATAGAAGTTTTATTTATGAACGAATAATGAGCGGCAGTCAGAATCACTTGTGTTGTATACCTATACCATTGTCCCTTAGCCTGACCGGCAACTGTAAGAGCAATGTGTGGGTTTAATTAAGGAAACGATTCCCTTCGCCCAGAACATAGGGACAAGCTTCAGGCTGGGGCACAGGAATACCGCGGGTAAATGTATAAAACGTTCAGGGCCGAGTGAAGCCAATGCGGTAGCGGGAAGGAACTCTTCACTTGTTTTATCGCAGAGGAGCGATACGTTCCGCGAGAGATCCAAGGGTGCCTTTCAGGTGCCAATGGAGTGGTGGAACACCGACATCCAGCCCGGTGTCAAGCAGCCAGGAAACTAACTAGCTTAGAAAAATGTGTGTCGTCCTGCAGAACCCACAAACTTTCCCACATCTGTATTCTGCCTTCGAGCCACATAAGCCCCCTAGTAGTACAAACTTTCTATGCACGTTTTTGAGCCCGCCGAATCGATATTCCGCGCACAGTGCGGCGGGGGCGGCGGCACCTAGAGCGCGCTCGCAGCGCGGAGGCGGCTAATGGAAGCGCCGTGTCACCCACGACATCACGTGCGACCCGACCCGCCCCCTCCGGCGCGGTGCCGGCGGCACACACACACACACACACACACGCACACACGCACACACGCAGCACCCCGTCGGCGCTCCTCGCGCCGTGCACCTGGCGCTGGCGTGCTTTCGACGTTTAAGCACGTTTAGGTTTTTTATGGTGACGTGATTTATTTCTTGATTGGCCCGATCTGATCGTGTGGTATAGACGTGGCCTGCGGATTCGATTTCCGCTTTAGCCATGGGTGATGGCTACGCGTTGAACCCTCCGATTTACACAGAGTGGCATTACAATGTCACGCGCTGGACGGAGAGGGGGTCACCTGTCATCCTATATGGACTTTCGTTACGACTTACGGTTATGGTACTGGAGATTCTGATTGGATGCCAGTGACTCTCTCTCCTTTCAGCTCGTGATCTTGAAGTGCTACTCTGTTTAAATCGTAGTTTAGAATTATGGGATTCATCATATGTAGCACCTTTAATGTCACTTATCACTGCAGGGGGTTCTTCGACGTGGTTTTCCCCGTGGTTTCTTTGTTTAGATAAGGAGTTGCAGACTCAGTGTTTAGGACTTTTAATTAGAATCTTTCTTAACCCTGATCATAGTTTCGTCTTTAAAAATTCATCGAATACTTATAAAATATATAACGTTTCCTTAATTAAACATACCTTCTCCATACGTAACCACGTGGTAGAATTTTCGGCGTTCTCTTACAGCTAGGTCTGCCGGTAAAGACGTTTCCATTACATTTTGGTATCTCTCAATGTACATAACAGTTGTACAACAGAGCAACAATGCGGATGTTGGACTATTTCTTAAATGAGGGGCTTTGCCAACTGTCCCCGCAGAAAGCTCGCAAATACAGAAAATGTTCTTAAATATATCAAATTTTACTTCAGTTATATTGCATTTTAATTCGAAGGTCGACGTAGACTCTCGTAATTGCTATTCTCCGAGTACCCGAATGAAATTGGTACGCTACTGTTAGATCGCATATATACAAGTGTTATGGTGACGCGCGTCACCCTACGCTCATGATGTCGGCTGCGTTGGCGCGCGTCGGTGACTGCGCACGCTAGCCTTGCTTATGAAGCGTCAAGGACGCTAATTGCAACTAAAAACATGAACACCGTTGAAACTCCTTTTATATGTTACTGCTGGCATTGCTTCGCTATTGCAATGTATTATACTTCACATGTTATTGGTCACGTGATTGTTAATCACTTTTTTCGCTACACTGCAAAAATATCAATAGACGAACGTCTTTGTCGCGAGTATGGTTCCGTCACCCTCTCCATGTCTTTCATTCTCTATCTCCGCCTCTGTCTCTCTCCCTCTTTCTCTGACTCTCTGTTTCTGTGTGGTTCGCTTTCAAATTTCACAATCGCAGGGGCAGAATACGCAATGAAGACGTAATAATCGTACTTCAGAGCGCTATAGCATAGAGCGCCCTAATCAGAGCCATTGAGTCTACATAAAATCATCATCAACGCTAATCTATGTGCGCAGGCATATGCACATTAGCATTGCACTAAGCCTATTTCTTCCCGGAGGTGCAACCAATAAGTGGACTCAGTTTTATCGCAATCGGGTGAACGGTTCGGCAGCTCATTAAGCATAAACCAAAAAAAGCAAGCAAACAAACAAACATATATTACATTTTGTATATTAGATGTGGCGCTAAAAATGTTAGGGAAAATAAAAATGTCTAGGAGATATTGGGTGCTTCCATTTAACAGAGAGAGGCTCTCACAGGAAAATTATTACAGTTTCTTGTTGCGAAATGGCAAGAAGACATTTTTAAATCTATTTTCGAATGTTAGAAGAATTATTCTATGAGTTGAGATCCAAATTAAATTGAATTGACATTTCAGCGTCTATGTCCATTCTTAAGTAAAGCACAAGGTAATTAAATAAATAATTTGAAATCAAAATAAATAAAATATTACCTTCCTCTGAAGAAGTACTGCTTTCAAAGACGCAACCAACGTTCAATGAGCGTTGATATTGCCACGTGGACAAATAAACTACGGCTGGTATCACATGAGCGTTGGGTTAACGCGCGTTAAGAAACTTGCGCCGTAAATCAACTGTCTGTCTTGTGCAGAACCACACACGACCGCTTTTGGCAACGCGTGACGCTGCCAAAGGGATTGTTACGAAAGGAAGGAACTGAGCGAAAGATGGTCACACGCTTCAAATGTTCTGACAAAAACGGATGGGTAATGTAGAGAGACTGTGTACTTGGAGCGGGATTGATGAAAATGCAATGATGAGCGGAATTAACAAAAACTCATTCAAGGGGACAATAAATAGTTATAAAATTACCATAAAGACCAGTAAATTGATAATATTCAGTTTCAGTATGTGAGAATATATATTTTTTGTATGTAAATTTACCTACTTATTAAATCTAATGTAAAATATATCTGAATAAATCGCTACTTTGTTATTGTGATGTAGAACCGAAGACTATCTGCTAAATCAAGAAAAAAGCAGCCAAACAAATTTTAAATTTTAATTACAAAAATAAATCGTAATTATTTTTAATTAATTATTAATTGACCGCCACCAAACGTCACTAAGTACCGCAAGGCTCAAGCGCCGTCAGGGGCTTACCACGTTCCAGCGAAAGGAGACAGTTCTCAAGCGCAATGCATTGTGCAAGAAACGCAATGCGGTGTGCAGGAAAGGAGATTCGGATCAAAGTTCGCCAGGGCGTGAGAGGAATGAAGGCTGAAAGCCACAGCTAAAAACTCATACTTTCAAGGTGATGTTAAAATACTCAGTGTTGATGATCTCGTTGGTGGCACCGGGGGAACAACTAAGGTGCTAGAGTGAGGGAGAGGAACAAGGCGCTACCAGGGTAGAGATCGAGGGCATGAAAATAAAAACTCCGGGAAATTAAACTATTACTAGTTAAGGTCAAAGTATCGAATGTTTAAGAGAGAGAGAGAGAGCAGTAGAGAATGGGTGCATGAGGAAATAATAGTCAGGAACGTAGCATACAATGATTCTCTGAACAAACAAAAAAGTAGCGATATAAGCCAGAAAGCAGGCGAGTGTAGCAGGGAGAACACACCATAGTGCACAGTGCCAACAGGAGCGAGCGATACCAAGTTCTCTCCACGTGTGAAAACAACGATGCAGGCGAGCTCTTGAGACAGCCGGGGGACTTCAGTGTTAGCAGAGCGGAACGGCACGGGGCGAAGTAGTTCGTGGGAGGGCGCTCCGTTAACGAAGCTGTGACTGGGCACGGCGACGAAACGCAGAGAGGGTAAAACGGTGCTTGGAAGAACAGGACACGTTGAGTGAGGCGTGGCGAAGGGAGGCGCGACGAGGTGAGGAGGAGCGAGAAGGAGAGCAAAGTGAGGCGAGAGAGACGGAGTGTGGGGTGAGGCTGGATAGGGTGGGGTGAGGCTGGACGAGGAGGTGAGAGGACGGACAAAGCGGGTCGAGAAATAGGGCGGGAAAAGGCGGGGGAGTAG
>BOPP01000003.1:631300-648163 GCA_017312745.1 Gryllus bimaculatus
GGGGAAATTGGTTCAGTTAGGGCGATATAGGGAGAGGTGGATCGAAGAGGATCGGGATGAGGTGGGACGAGGCGGGACGTGATTAGGTGGGACGAAGGGGAGCGAGGTGAAGCGATGGGATTCCACGGTATGCGCACAATTATTCCTTTGCAAGGTGCGAGAAGAGGCAAAGCGGGATGAGGCAAGACAAAGTGGAGAGAGGTGGGGCGAGGTGAGGTGAGGTGAGGTGGGGTGAGGAGAGGTGAGGTGGGGCGAGGTGCGGCAAGATGTGGTGAGGTGGGGCGAGGTAGGGTGAGGTGGCGCGAGGTGGGGTAAGGTGGGGCGAGATGTGGTGAGGTGGGGCGAGGTGGGATGAGGTGACGCAAGGTGGGGCGAGGTGAGGCGAGGATTGGCGAGGAGGGGTGAGGTGGAGCGAGGTGGGTCTAGGCGGGACCTGACTGTTAGGAAAAAGGCCAGACGAGATAGGGGTGACAAGATAAGCCTGTTATGGAGATTAGAATACACATTCCTCCTAAATATATTATCAGCATGTAAAATAAACTGGCAAAGAACAACTGCATGGAAGTGGTAAGAAACCTCAAAAAAGAAAATAAATTACAAGCAGAGACGACAAATTGTAAGCTCAAGTAAACTATTGCCAGATATACAATATTTTGACTCACTAACCTCACGTCAAGGGCAGAGAAGAACCGGACAGACAGCGTACGACAGTGGAAGAATGTGGATCAGAGGGGAATGATATCATAGACGAGGAATGGAAGAGCGACCGAAAATGAAAATGAGACAGCAGGCTCGAAGTTGGAAAAGAGAGAATAAAAACACTTGCTACAACTGACCGCGAACGGGTGTCCTTGACAAACAGGACCCGATGCGCTCCAACCCGACTTCACGCGACCTGACGCAACGTGAATCCACATGTCGTCACACGGACAGAGTCACACAACGCCACATGACGCCGAACCGCGACGCGCCCGACGCGACCGACCCGCGACCCGACGAGGCCCGACACGACTCGACACGACCGACGCGACCCGACGCGATCCCACGCGATCATCCCCACACGACTGAGACGACCCACCCCTCCTACGCGCCCGACGCCAACCGACGCATCGCATGCGAAGTAGTCTGCGTGCATCTAGACTATAATTAGCTCTTTATTATAACCACGGCGCATCTTCTCCTGCCACGCTCAGTGCCTGCTTTAATTAATGTATAGTTTCAAGTCGATGCTCGGCAAGCAGCACAAGCCAGTGAGTATTTCGTGTTTCCGGACATGTAATCACTCAGATCATTAGTCCAGCGAGTTCAATGAGCTGAGAGATGACCGATTTCCTCACCGTTGGAACGAAACATCCTGCGACGACCTACGGCTGGCGGGATTTCGCGCTTCATGTGTCTTTCTCAGTGCGTATCGCCTATTCCGGATACGCTCTCAGCCCCCAACTGGTCTCCGACTGGTGTGTGTGTGTGTCTGAAAGGAGAGAGGTAGGGAAAGAAAGACGCAGAAATCACGCGTGTCCTTGCCCCGTTTTAAGGGAAATGCTCCGTCATTCGCCTAGCATTAATCATATAATCCGCGGAAAACTACTGTTCAGTACATGAGACAATTGGAATTCCTCCAGGCCGCGGATGACTCCTACCTGTATAGTGTGATTATAAATTACCTAATTCACCTGCCTTTTCCCCTAAAGGGCAGTTGATACATTAAATGATCATCGGCACAAAGCACGTGGCTCAGGCGATACCTTGACATCATTAGGCATCGAGCCAATGTTCTGTGCTAGTAATGGAAGGTAGAAAGCACGGAAGTAGCCGATCTAGAAGGAGGGGGAAAGAGTTTCGGTTGTATCAGACGTGTCAGCAGACACGAAAGATCTCTAATCGTGGCTGATAGAGAGACCGATAGATGTATATTGGAAAAAGTGTCTTTTGAGTATTAATAGCTCGATAATTAATATAACGGCACAAAACGTATAGTGCTCTATTGCTTATTATTGTTTGGAAAGTTATACTGCCACAAACTGTACAACTGTGGAGAGGGGAGGTGGAAAATCGTTGCTTGAATGGAAGACCATTACCAATGAAGCAAACGAAGGATTCATCTCCATTGAACAAAAATAGAGTGTGAAGTAAGACCAATTATATTTGTATGTTAGGAAATTGTAGACAGACGACGTATATTGTGTGGAAATTTATTGGGGAAAAAATGTGCATACCAGGGAAGTGAGCCGAAAAAAGAGGAAGCTAATCATATATTTTTGTAATCAAGGTCAAGGAGTGTTCTCAGCCCTGCTCTCGCAAATTGTTTTACATGAGAAGAGAGGTGGTATTACAAATCTTTATTTTTATTAATTAGATCTCTGATGAGGTAATTAAATATGGTTACAAATATAATATCCTTTATAATTAAATGGGTTTTCTGGTATCTAAAATTTATATTGCTAATGATAGTTTGGATCGAGCGATCGTCCTCAGAGATAAAATTGATATTATCGAACTAAAAATACATGAATACATGTTTTATAAAAAAATTAGGTACAAGTTAGTACAAAATATAAGTATAACCGCATCAGCGTAAATGTGTATTTTTCCTTTCTTTCTGTTTTTTATTTGTAACCGTGCTCTTTTACCAATAAGCAGAATATAAGACTTTGTTGTGTATAAATTTCTCAGTTCATTTGATTTCAAAATTAAAAATTTCACGTCGCCGTATATTTTGTAAATCTAAAGGTAACAGCTCAGAAACCAACATTTTTCAGCTAAGAGTATTGACAATATTTCATGGCCACTATTCATCATTGATAAATCGTCTGATGGGCCAAGGTGAGCGCGGTTGTAAAAGCAATAGTATCGAAAATCTGCCGCCGTCGGTACTTGAACACAACGACTTTCCGGTTAGAGATGCTGGAGCACTAAAACTTTTTGATCTGAGTCACTGCAGCTTGTAAACCAACAATAAATATTAAGCTCTGATCAATGAAGTACCTTTAAACCACGTATCGGATATTCAAAGCATAAGATTATCTTTGAGACATTGGGAGATATGAATAAAAATGAGCATTTCTTATTTACATACTCGCGTTTTCTGAGCATATGCTCCGTAGCATATAAATAACACTTTCAAAAACATTATCAAAAAATGTGTCAATTCTCATACTTAGACTGGGATACTGCGGGATTCAACTTTGAGAGTTTATTGTGATTTTTGGAGAGAAATACTACATCGATAGGTCGCAACGCTTGTTTTTGGTCAAGAAAACTAGTCCCAGCAATCATTCATATGAAAAGAAAAGTAGTTCTGTGAATAGGTGATTTTGGTATTTTCAGTGAGGTGTAGGCAAAGATATGAACATTTTCCAGAAAGATAATAGTATCAAAAACCGTTGTTGAAGTTATGGCCAGTTTAATAAAAAGGCTCCCAAACGGATTAAATTTACAAAATCCGGATGAAATCCACAAACATAAAATTAGTCTTTAAACAAATATACATATTTCCTCTTTTCGCACCATATAATGTGCATATATTCCTATTAAACTAGTGGGGCTAAAACAGCACATACTTTCTCGCTCCTTAGTAAAGGTTATGTAATAATATTACACCGCATTACTGTTTTAATCAACACATATTAGTCCATGAGCGCTGACAAAAAAGCGCAGAGTCGGCGATGGACGCAGCCAACAATTGACACATATTTCCTTATCAATTCTTTCTTAAAGCGTCATTTTTGTTATAAATCCTTAGTTGGTGTGATATAAACCTGTGTAAATTTCAAGCAGAAATTACGCAAAACTACTCTTTCCTAAACAAAATTGTACAAGACCTTTTTTGAAAAGCTAATTTACAACATACTGAGGCATAAATCTCCATCTTTAATTTTGTAGTTTTGAAAATTTCAGCAATACGCGAAAATATGACTAGCGCCATATTGCTTACCTTTCCTTATTATATATGTGGAAAAATTTAGAGAGGTTTTTGAGGAAATGTTTTGCTGTAAATTTCAATCAAAATACGCAACAACTATGCGTTTTTGTCTGAGGCAAAAATCTCTGTCTTCAATGTTGTAGCTTTAAATGTTTTTTATAAATATGACTACCATCTTGTTTTTTTATCGTCTCTCATTACATAAATGAAGAAAATGTAAAGAAAAACTTAGGAACGGTTTTTAGATTTTTTGTGATTTTCAATTTCAAAATACGCAAAAACTACTTGTTTATTTTCAAAACATTGTACATGACGTTTTTTGACGAGCTAATTTTGTGCAAAAGTTGTTGTCTCAGACACAAAATCTCTATCTACATTATTGAAATTATTGTTTTCCACTTTTCCAATACTTTGAACATCTTTCAGGGGATGCATGTAAAGACACCCCAAAACTAAACTTTCGGTTTCAAATTCCAGAGGCCCCGACATCTGCTAGAAAAATTGGAGAATATCAATTTTGGAGAAAATCGGCTGAGCAGTTTATATGCCAAGGTTGTAAGCAGAGGAATAAACAATAAATTTGCCGGTATAAAATTCGCACAAAACATGAATTCTGGCTACCACCACGTGTTAAAGGATTTTTTTTCTGTATTCAGCAACTGGATTTATCGACTTTTACGTTACCACGACCCGGCAGAAAGAATTTTTGTATCAAAAATTCGCCGTTTTCCAGCGCACAAAACCATACTTATATTTTTACGTTAGTAAGTGCAAGATAGTAAAAACTATTATTCTTGCAGAATAATATACTACCTATATTAATACCTCTATTAATTATATATTAACAGAGGCCTATATTAATAGAGGAGGGTATTCAAGCAGTAATATGATGCATGTAAATGAGAATTGGGCTGTTACTGCAAATGTTGCACAGCCTGAATCTGTATAAGATATCCGAAAATGAATAATTTCAGGCAATAACGAAATAATGAATATATTAGAAATCCCAATACCTGTCTTTGAAATGAAGGTCGTAATGTTCTCAATGTTTAATTATTGTGCCATACATATCGCCAATCCACAATTTAAAAGTCTTATAACTTAATTCTTCCTCGAGAGAGTTTTATCTTAGGGCGATGCATTAGGTAACGGAAGAATGTTTCCACATTTTATTTGCTCCCTTATTTGTAAAATTAAAGTTTTAAACAATACTCATTACACACTACGAACAGGAGAGTTCATAAATAAAAACACCGCCAGTAGGCAAAGGGTGTAAGTTAACACATACATAAATTTGTATTTCAGCACAAATTGGACAAAATTGTATTAGCCGCATAGACAAATGGTAGTATTCTCAATTTGTCACGAAGACATAGTTACAACTCTGAGAATTTTTTTCATTAATAAGAACATAAGCATATTCTTATTGGTCGATTAATATACTAAGACTAAATGCACATATTCAAGAAAAGGAATAATGATCGAAAACTTCTTTATCATTCGTACCAACCATTGAGTTCAATAAATCCGACGGCAAACTCGGCGACCTTAAACATTCTAGCGAATCTAGTACTTTGTTACTCCGAATACCAATAGAGTCATTGTTCTCGGTAAAACAACATTTATGTGCAGCATGAATAGCAGATTGTGACATGTACTCCCACCAATGTTGCAAGTAAACTTCAAATAACACAGAATTCTTGGAATATTTCACCACGGCGCTTCCCCCTTGGCGAAGCAAATGTGTTTCGTATGGAAGGCTTTCGGGTTCAATCTACAAATATGAGAAGAGATTGAACGTCCTCGGATTCTACAAATAAGCAAAAACTTATTTTCTTTTGATACTCGTTAATGTTATAAGCTAAAAATCACACTGTTGAATACTTAGCGTCGTATATGTGGGGCTTCTACGTTCTGAAGCCCGATGGGTGTCATGTGTTTTGAAAGAGACACAGCAAAATGTAATTTACTGAATGTCTCGGAATTAATAGTACAACATTATAGAGCTGGTAGGTATGTCGAAGACTATTACATTTTTCCGATGAACATGAGGGGGTAATTACAAATAACGAACATTTGTCATTTGCCCTTTGTTCACATGCAACCCATTTCACACAGGAGGTGTTTAATGGTGGACGTTCTAACGCTTTTTCGGGTACCCACGACAATCCAGAACAATATGTGTTGCCTACTAGCCAGGGACAAATGCAATTGTAAAACTGGAGTATGTAATTCCTTTTTCTCACCGTACAAACCACATTCTCATTGAGGAAAAGTTACCATCTTTGAATCACTACTTGCCATCAATTAGCAATATTTATTTTGAACACCTGTAAATTTACATGCATTATTGACTAGCACGCATTTAATGTATAGTTTCTCTATCAGTTTAAGTCGTTCTAATTTTGTTAGGGTACAACGAGAGAACAGATGTGTGTTTATTTAAGGGACAGGAAGGGAGAGCGAAAGAGGGGGACAGATGGAATGAGAGCAAGTGAAAGAGAGTGTAAAAGAGCAGTCGCAAGTTCAGGCAAGAACACGTAAAGAGAGCAAGAGAGCTGACAAGGGAACAGACGACTATGGAGTGAACCTGGAACAAGCTGGAACCATTCGACAGGAACAGAGGTGGAACTGAGCAAGCGAGTCTATGTCTGTCAATGTGAGAGCGAGCAACGCAACAGAGAAGGAGAGACGGTTGTGGGAGCTCAAGCTTAATGGAACGGAACGCCCCGTGGAACAATGCACGGCAGGGAGGTGCAATAAAGGAGCCGTGGCATAGTGAAGAGACGCGAGATGACATGGGTTGGTGAAGGCAGACGGGCAGGGCGTGGCGGGAAAGGGCAGAGTGAGTCGGAGCGGGTAGTGGCTGTGTCGAGTGGAGCTGGACGGAGATGGGGCGGGGCAGAAACGCTGGGTGATGAGAAGTGGTCTAGTAAGAGGCACCAGGGAAGGGGTTGGGCGGAGAGGGATGGTTAGGGAGGGGTGGGATAGAGAGAGGCGGGGCAGAGACGGGCTGGGCCGACAGAAGAGGGAAGAGAGGGACTGGGTGAATAAGGGCTAGATGGAGAGGGGCTGGGAGGTGTGTGGAAGAGCGGGGCTGAGGGAGAGGGGCGTGGCGTAGGGGAGTAGGCAGAGGGGCTGGGTGGGAAGGGGCAGGGCAGTTGCAGGCTGTAGGACAGGGGCTGGGCGGGTGAGGGATAAAGGAGCTGGAGGGTGAGGGGGAGACAAGGGCGGAGAGAGGCGGAATATAGAGGAGTGAACAGAGGGGCTGGGAGGAGAGGGGTTGTATATGACAGCCTGATAGGCAAGGAATGTGTGTGCCTCCTCGATAATATTTCTACAATCATATTTCAGTTCCATCATTAGAAAGCAGAAACATCGAGAAATTATGAAAATATGTCCTGAGGTAGCAACAGATGAGAGCTAGGAAGAGGGTGCGTCAGAGGCGAAAAGCTAGCTCTAACGCAAGAGAGTAAGAAACTAACTTATACGAGAAAGCATGTACAATTCTGTAACACCATTTATTTGGTTTTATTTGATTGATTTTTAACCTGCAGTTCGTAGTCGACCTGGACGACCTTTGGACTCAGGAATGCATTTAAACAAATTGTAGGGAAAATATTCGTTAATAGTTTAAAATAGTAGTTGACCATACAAGGGCGCGAAACAGGTGATTCACGCACGAGTCGAGTTCGTTTTCTGAGCGTAGCCACGATGACAAAGAGACGAGTGCTGTAATCACCTCGCGCTCGTGTTGCGTACACTATTTTTAACACGCCTTGAGCAAAACGCAACGCGTCAAGAAACTAATATAAAAGAATGCCAAATGACTAAAAATATCTTACTTGCACTTAGTAAATGGACTCCAGACAATGTCGTAACTCTATGGTTTGTGAATAGTAAACAAAGATGAGATCAAGACAATCAAAGACAATTGCGAATCGTTACAGATGTTTCGCACACGCCTCGTAATGTTTCGTACACTGTGAAAAAATAGGTTTTTCGCACAGGGAAAACAAGCACGAAAAACTGCGTTTTAGATTCGAACCGGTTTGGCAAAGTGCATTCAGAATCTACAACAATTTTACGTCAACATTTTTCCAAAGCTTATTGAATTACATTTAAAAAAAGTTGTCACATTCTAAAATTGTTCAATTTAATTCTAAAATTTCCAAACTGGTTAAGTTAAATAGCTGACTGTCATTATAAAGCTCTTTCTGATTTTATCTCCTTATTCACCATTTGTCTTGTTCCAGCTTCTAAGAATTCCATTTTTTCAGCGGTCTACACTGGTCTCTTCTGCTTTGAGGTTTATACTTAAACGCCTACTTTGGAATGCGAGTGTCTTCCATTCTTTCGACATTCCATTCCTGTCGGTAACTTTGTACCGTGTCATTGATTGCTTGCACATCTAGTCTGGTACATTTTTTACAAATCTCAAAAATTGCATTTTAGCAGACTGTAACAACTGTTCTTTTCTCACTCAGACTCCAGCATTCCCTTTCGAGGAACAGAGACGTGGCAGTCTTTACTTTATATACCGTCTTTAGAGAATCTCTAGTTTTTTTATCTTTTTTAGAGTTCGCCGAATGTTTCCGCGTATATTCTGATATTTACCATTTTTCATTACGTCCATTTCTGTGATAAATGTATTCATAACCCAAATGTTTAAAATTGGCTAATTAATTTCAGCATCGTATTTTCGAAAATTATTTCGGTGAGTGTAGGGTGTTTTCCACAAATAACATTGTTTTGGTCTTTGGTTTTGAAGTCTTTAGATTGCACTACATGCAAGTTTGGTTTAATTGATAAACAGACCTCTGTAAGTCATCCTAGCTTTCTTGGATGATAATTTGATTATCAGAAAATAGGAATGTATTTAAGTACTTTCCATTTTTAAGCTTAATTCCTAGGATGATTTTATTCTTCCATTCTCGAATTATACCATCTAAATTAATGTTAAACAATGTTCGGGAAGGCTGCATTTTTGGCGAATTCATTTGTTTCTTTTTATTTCTTATTTGTTTTAATATAAACAGATATTGAATTCTCATAGTGTGTACTTTGTATGTTACTTATTATAAGAATAACATTAACCAAGGGGAGTTTTTTACTATATTTCAAATGAAACCGCTTTTTAATATCGCTAAGATTCTGGAATACAAATATTTTGACAACCTTTAAAATATATAACTTTTTTACAAAATGAAGTAAATATTTTTACACACCTGTCGTATGGAAATATATTTAGATATGAAAATAGTATTATGGCTCGTTATTCAACAATGATTAGAGATATTACTTACGCATTTTTTAATACTTTGATTTCATTAAACTATTTTGAACGTAATGTAATTAATCAAAATAATTAAAAATAAATAATATTTGAAAGAGAGAGACAGAGAGAGAGACGCAACTGCAGATGCTCTTCTGCAAGGCCGGACGTCAGCGCTTTACAATGAGCATTGTACTCCCATAACGCGTTAACCGATAATATGGAGCTTTAGACAGCTGACACGTCACAATGAACACATTACCGTCGCGTGCGCAAGAGCGCCTGCCAATCCATTGCCCATTGTGCATGTCGTCTCAAACTGTCAAAGATAACGCCAAGATGGATGTGTTCAGAATTCCTTCCATATACCTAATTGTTTCTTTTGTTATTAATAATTTCACCCACGTTTATAATCTACTATCTTTTTGTTCTCACTTAGCTATTTTACAGGACCTATGCAATTTATTTTGCAATGTTTTATTTTTGGCATCTTAATAACGTTACCGCCTGCATCCTGCTTTAGTTACTAAATTTACCTCTAATATCCATCACAGTCCCAGAAATACCATAGGACTTCACCGGGACACAAAACTATTCCGGAAACCCACAAAAATTAAACTAGCAAGAAAAACTTATTTGATCTCCTAAATTTTTATGAAGATTGAAATAGCAAAATAATTAAAATTATAATGAATGTAATACTAACCGGACAATGTAATTAAATTATTAAAATCTTGGAGTAACTCAAATAATCGTCCAACGAGGAACAATTAGAACATTAGTAGAAAAAGGAAGATTTCTCAAATGGCTGCCCAACGTGGGACAGAATAAAACAAATAATTAAATAGTATTGAATACATTTATATGTAAAATAAATCCTCTAGTCTAGCTCTTCTCGGCCCCGCCCCTCTCCGCCAACCCTTCTCTGGCCCGTCCTATGCTATCCTGAACTGATGACACCTTGGTCAAAGGCCGTTATAATCAATTCTACAAGGATTATTTTTCTAATAAGTTTCACTTTAAAAAAAACCAGCAGTTTATTTAAACAATGGTGATTTTTGTTGTGAGTGGAAGAAGATAAGAAGTTTTACTTATTCATATTACTGTTACTTTCATTCATTTCTAGTTTATACCTTTAATGTTTGGATGAGCATTGTTTGTTCTAAGAATTTTTTTACGGTGAAAAATGGCAGCGTTGCGTCAACATGATACACAAACTCCCACCTCACAAATAACTCGCAATTTTCATGTCATGCGTGCTTCCCTATGGCCAACAATATACAATGTGTTTCATCCTAGCACTCAAGGGAATGAGAAGAAGAGCACACATTTGGTGAAGGGGAAATTTTCAGCGCTTTTACAAAACATTCCTGGAAGAAATAATTGTAAACTTGAGAACATATTTTTTCTCTCAGTGAAAAGAGTCGTGAGATAAACTTTCGTGTGTTCAAATATTTATTCTGTTGATGATACACATAAAATATTGTTCTGCTTGCATACTAATTTGGATAAATTAAATATTGCATTAATTACGTTAATAAATAATTTTGGGTGTGGGGAAGTAAGATTTTAGAATGAAATCGAAACTTCTGAAATGTAAAGGCTGCGTTTCTTTTCTTGTTGTGAAAATTCTTCTTGTGTTCATTCATCTATCGTTAGACACCCGAAATGTACACAATAACCATTAGTGAATTAATCTCACTTTTTATATTTTAAGTTATTCTTGTGGCGTTCAGTGGAAAAGAAGAAAAGAGAATAAAATAATCGTATTGTATCTTTTTATACGTCCTTTACCATTTCTTCTCAGTTTGATTAAGGGCTGATTTGTAATGACCCTTTTTTTTAAGTTACACAAAAATTCCAAACTATAAAAGAAAGTGAAATAATGAACTACATGGGTTTGAGAGTGACGGAATATTATTTTTATAAAAGCACCGATGTATCCAAACTTGAAAACCAGTGAAGTTAAAGTAGAAAAGATGGATTGAACAATAAATAAGATTTATTTCCAAACGCTAGAATATAACTTTTGTCATAACAATAGCTGACCGCCTGTTGAGAGCAGTATCCGGACTTCATTACACCCACGTGATCTACCACACCACACTATTCCTTGTAGTACCAGGAGGGCTGCTCCTCGGAATGGGCACCTAGGGTCTTTTGCGTGTATCTGCACCCCCATCCAATGAAAGAACACCATGATACTAGTATCTGGATCCCGCCCGAACACTAACCCCTCTCGCTAACCTTCCCACTGCCTGGGTTGGGTCATCGCGCCAGCTCAGAACTTTTAGCTTTCCAGGCCAGTACTGGAGTCGAATCAATGCCCCATTTACAATGCGCCGGGTTAAGTCCCTCCTCTTTGACCAGAGTATATTTTTTTATAATATGTATTTATTTGTGATCGAATGTACATAGTTTAGTATTTACTTTATACTACATCAAATATTGACCAGAGTATCGGCACTCTGCCACGACGAAGTGCTCAACTGAGGGACACCCGATCTAAGGTCCACCAACCCGGCTCCTCACTCCCTCCACCTTGAAACTGTAAACGCGAGTGCGCAGGAACCAAGGCAAACATGACATGCTTCCCATCTGAACTCTTATACGTGGCTTTTCTATTCGCCGCCATCTACAAACAGTTTGCCAGCAAACGGATCCCATGCCCAGTGCCGCCCAATGGTCAGTGGTGAACCCCCTACTCGCTGCCACCACCTTTAAACTAACGACGTGAGTATTCACGTGAAACATGGGGTACGGCTGGCCATTTACAGTCCTTCAAAGAACCGTAACCCCCGCGGTCAATGACTCCCCCCCTGAGGGGATCGTGACTTCATTCGGGAAGGAGTGTGTCGGGGAGTCCTGAAGGTTGTTGCCGCCACCGCTCCACAGACTGAGGTGTCTCAGTGTGAAAACAGCCACTGCCGCGTCTTCGGCCGTTAGGTTCTAGGGAATTTTGGTAATATCCCTATAGTCAAGCCACAATACCACCTTCTGTGCAAAAAGAAACTTAGAAAACATATTTTCGACATTATTACAGAAAGAATACAATAACTAAACGAAGAGCCAGAGGATTTTAAAACTCTGCCTTAGGATAGAACGTAGACATGGATAAGGCGCGTCAACGTTGAAGTAGTGTAAGCGAATAATGGAGGGCAACCGATAGCACCTACTGTAATGAGGGGACCCTGTTTTCTCACACGTGCAGATAACCCCTCGGGGCGATAGAGCATGTACCCCCCACAGGACATAATCGCTGATAAGACCATTGCCACCTGTAGAGGCAGCCACTTTGTAATGCGGCGGTGATAACGTTGTCGTAACACCAACAAACCGTTTTTGTGAGGTTTCGTCTGATTTGTGATTGATGAGAGACGATGTCAAAACAATGAGATTCATCATGTCTGTGAGAATGTAAACTAACTTGATATTGGAAACCAAAAGTCTAGAATCCGAGATGCATAATATATTTAATTGTAAAGACACTGAAAGAGATTAATTTTAAAATTCTAAGTTTAAAGTAACAAAATATCGTCATACGTTCTTTAGTGTCTTTATGAGGATACCTATAGTTCTCGCATGGTAAATTATGACATTTTAAATAAAAATTTTAATTCATTTAAATAAAAAAATATTAACGTATTGGATTTCATTCCTCAAATTTTGGGTGCCGTTATAGCTTTTTTTCATTAATGGAAAATGAAATTTCAGATAAAATATTTGTGCAAAAGTTTAGATATAACTGGCGTTCGGGCCCACAGCAAGCAGAAGAAATATAAGTAAATTTCATTTGACGCAAGGCAGAACAGTTGATCTGTAACCGGAACAACGCCCGACGGTTGCGTCGATAAGATCACGCCACCGGAAACCACCCTTGGCATTCCCAGAAACACACGTGCGAGCCTCGCCTCCCTCCGGCTGTTAGCAGTTTGCAACGGTCGGAACCCTCCAGAATGTTCTATCGCCAAATTCAAATGGCTAATTGTGATTTGCCACTGCCATCCTCTCCCCCATAGAGCGCACGCAAACTGGCGATCTATGATGCTCCCGTCGTCAAACCGCCAATTCAGTTCCGCACAAGCAGCGCACGAAGCAACACGTGTGGTCCGTGTGTAACTAACATACGTAAAATTTTACTGTCCAACCTCGGGCTGTTCCCAGTTGGTACGCCCAACTATCAAGTGTTCTGTCTGTGTAGTGTAGGTTATCTTCATCAGACCACTTGGGCATTCAGTTTATTGTGCAATCTCGGGCTGTTTCGTTTAGCACGCACAAAGTATCGTTCTATTTGTGCAAATAGGGCTCTATCTAATTCGTGAGCTGCAACGAATTCCACCTATGCTGTCTGTGTAATGTAGCTATCACGTACTGTGATGTTGTAACTGTGCCGTGTAATCAAGTTCTTGTGATTATTCAGTTCAAATACAGTTATTATTAAATGTAGTGGTGCAAGAACTTCTCTGTGAATCCAGAACTCCTACAGAAATCCTCCCTGAGTTATCAAAGAGTTTCGGGACTGCTGTGCTCCACCTTCACCTTGTCAATACAATCCACTTCAAAACATTCATATTCAAGCGCAGTAGCACGAACAACTGAAGTACTCTGAAATGTTCCACTCTTCTCTTTATTCCATAAAACCATATGCAAAAGGTTTTGGGTTTTCTTCATTGAAAGATATAAAAAGTATTTTCGATATAGAATGAACCAGACTATTCTGACATGCCAATACATTTTAAACAGTTGTGTATTCAAACAAACGTACTTTTAGTATTAATTTGCAGCAAACATAATTTTGACGCAGCATATGTAATACAATACACCACTCATATCTCTTTCATTCAAAGCAAGAATAAAATTGGTTCAGCAGATGATCTCAAACTAACTACTGTAATAAAACGAAATATTATTAATATCAAGTAAACAGGGCTTTAAATATAGTATGAAGAAATAAGAAAAAGTATTCATAAAAATAATTGTACTTAAAATATCATTCAAAATCCAGGAAGATGTTCTTTACTTCGGTTTAAAATTAGAATTCCCAAATGGATATTTTCAGCTCGTGAAAAGTCTGTAGAAGGCAAACGTACATCAGTCAAAACCCCAATACGGCTCTTTAAATCATTACTTCTTGTACCATTAGTGAAACGGCACAAGCAGAAGAAGGAGGAAAATATTTATTATGAAAATATAAATTCCCCCCTCGCGCCCGGTCGCTGGTCAACAAACACGTTTTGAAAGAAACCAACCCAAATCTTCCTTAACCGTCCAAGAAATCTCGTACTTTTCAAGGGGAAAGTGTACGAGTGCATCTTGTCGCCCAACACCTCGACCCAGAAATGTCGCACGCGCTCCTTTAACGCTTTTCCTACCCAGCGCACTCCAGGAGGCATTGACTAGGGCGCGGTGGTGGGAGGTGAGTGAGAAGGAGGGGCCGTGTGTGATAGACTCGGAGAACAGCAACAACGGGATTGCATTGCTAAGGGGTAGGGAGGCAAAGGAAGGGGGCGTGTGAATCTGGTGGAGTGCATTGATTGATTACATTTTATTTTTGGGTGCGTCAACTGCTATGGTCAGTCTAAAGTTTAGTACACGTTTTACACAGAGAGCAGCACAGTTCCTCCCCCGCTGAATGGTGAGGTCCGGCGCCGACCTACATCGGCTTGCAGCAAGGAGTTGCAGCCTTGAGTTGTTCCTTACGTGACAAAAACTGTTCACACCATCTCACCATATTTGTTATAATGGTACTGAAAAACAGTCAATATTTTTCTTTCAGAAATATCGTGCAATTCGACTTTTCAAAATCGTTTCATATTCTACTGATCCAACATATTTTTCAAAGCCTGCTGTACATTTAGGAAGTACAAATCATGATTTGCCTACATAAATTAAAACAAAAATGCGAAATCGTTGTAATTTTTACCACATAGTAAACATAAGTTCATCAAAAGCTAAAATAATTAAGAGGCGGCCAAATAAGGAACGCTTAAGAAAGTAGGCCACCCCCCTTTTCAGAAGCATATAATCACTCATTACTCATCACTAAATGTGAAAAAAGGGCTGTAATGAATAAGTATCAGAGACTTACAAAACACTCATTTCAAATGCTCACAATCAATTCTGCCCTAAACGTCAGACGAAATCTGGTTTTGTCAAACAAAAAAAGGGTCTAGAAGAGGCTTCCATCCCATTCCTCCGGGGAAGCGGCTCCGCCGAGACGCGGTGACCTAACGGCGGAAGCCGCGGGCGGTCGTCTCAAGAGAGCCGAGCGGGGGGGGGGTGTAAGCTCGCAGTGCAATGGGCGGCAGTGGCAACGCGCGTCGGCGCGGGGGCCACGGGAAGGCCGCTGAGTGCGGCTGTATTTCAGCCGGAGCGGCCCGGGGCTCGAGTTGCGCTGCGACGAGCGCATCCTGGCGGATTCCGACTCGACAAGAGGAGGCTTCCGCCGCCGTGGAGTCTTTCGACGCCGACACCCCCCCCTGCCCCCGCCCCCGGCCTCTAGCTGCTTTGGTCCCGCCTCCCTTTGTTCCGTCTTGCGGCGTAACCGTCGCCGCGCCCGTCCTCACCCCTGCCACGCCTGTCTCCTCCGCTACACGGCCACTTCCGCCACCGGCACCACCTGCTCCTTCTCGCTCTGGCCGGGAGAGATGGCGCGGAGCATCAGCGGATGTCAATGAAGTCCCTCTGGCCGGGAGGTTCTAGGTGCGGGACCCGACGGTAGCAGGATTTTTGACGCTAGCTTGTAAGCTGAGAGGAGAGTGCTGTCTGGAAGATAATTCTGGTGGCAGGATTTTCGACTCTAGTTTGTCAGCTAGGAGGAGAGTGCTAGCTGTCTGGAAGAGAATTCTAGAGGCCCGTTACTCCGATCTGTGATTTCTCCGATCAATACCAGGAGCAGTATCCTAACAAACGGGCCACGGACCGCGCGCGATCTTTCCTTCCTTTTTCTTGTTCTATCATCAACAATTTCACACTCATTAACATGCACTACACCACACACATGTCGCAAGACGGATTGGGAACTTACAGCTTGTTCCGGCAGGGGTGGTGCCCCGCCGGGAGATACCTGGTTGGGGAAAATCCTGCTAGCCGACAGTAGGACGGAGACGGATTTCGCCATATAGCGGCTGAAGACCACCGCTATCTCCCGAGTAAAAAACATGTACTACACATACTATCGACCCTAATAGTTGACGCGCACGGAATTCTTAACAATCAATCAATCAATCCTCAACCTTCGCGAACTCAATCTGATTTAGTGACGCCCACCTCACAGCACTCGCTCACTCCATCGCCGCACTTGCAGTAGCTACACCGCCTCCGTCTTCCGTTCTTTCTTGTCCCGTTGCGTCGCACCCACAGCCGCCCTTCAGCTGCCGTGACCGCGCAGGCCCCGCACCCCTACCAGCCTCCTACCCCTACCCCTACCTTCTCGACGGCTCCCATTTTTTTCGTGAGTCCTACTTCCTCACCCACCCTCCTCACGGCTAACCAGAACTCACGCTGAACTTGCGCTGTGAACCAATCTTAAGGCGGCTCATTCGCCGAGCACACCAGCTGTTTAGAATTGGGTGAGCAGTAGCTCGCTGCCCGGCGAATGCCGAATGTCAGGAGTCGCCTTAATGCTAACGCGAGGTCTTCCTTGACCCGTGCTCGCATCACCTTG
>BOPP01000003.1:658843-726586 GCA_017312745.1 Gryllus bimaculatus
CTGTGCAGGGGGACGGGGCTGAGATGCGGTGCGGTGGGTGCGCAGGCCTGGCGGCCATCCCACCGCCTAATGGACGCCGCTAACAACTTATTTCTAGCATCGACCTGCCCCGGCTGCCTCGGACTCCCCGCGCCTCACTGCGCTCCGGGGCCTCCACTCTCGCCAGTGCTCAGATCGTCTATTGGTTTCCTACACGAACCCTTACCGGGGGTTGGAACTAAAACGGTTCTGCATGTTGTCGCCTTTTTTCCAAAGCATAAAAGAAATAGAAATAAAAGAATTTCTGAACACGTTCGTCTATTACCAAAAGTTCATCCGCGAAACCAACATCTTCAAATGTATAACCAAAATGCGCCTCTATTGTAGGATCTACATTCTTCCTTTACAGTCGAAAGTAATGGTTCGACCCTCCTTTAAACAAAAGAAAACTACAACATGTACCTAGGATCAGTGATCTTTTGCAGGTTAATCTATGGTTATCCTAATGGTTAATCTAAACTTAATCTATGGTACATTTTATAAGCTAGATTAAAAGTGGAGAGTAGCATAACTACATAATTACGCTGCAACAACCAGAAATTAAGATGGAATGTAATATCAAACACTTAACTTAATCTTATTGTTAAAAAAGAATTGCCACTCAAACTAATTATTTTTTCTAGTTTATTTTGTATTAAAAAAGCTAATAATGAGTTCTTCATACGTTTGGTCAACACAGTTTTAACATTATACACATACTCATAAGAAACTGAACTGCTATCAAAGTCATTATCTTTAAGTAACAAATATCTTTCAAATGTACTTCTATTAATGATTCAATGTATTTTTGCATAACGTGTTGATTTAATAATATATTTAACTTTCAGCGTTAGTTTACAAAGGAAAACCCTACTGCTCTCGTCTTTGTTTAAAAGAATCTTAAAAAAGAACACATGGGGGAAATGTCTTGTGGAGATCAGTAAATAGACGTTGGGACAAACTTTCTGACTCCAACTACCGGAAACTTGTTTCTCTCACTTCATAAAATGCGGACTTGACTGCAAGAGAAGCAATATTTTCGACAAACGTTATCCCAAAGATGACTTGGTATTTCTCAGAGCACAAATTTCACGCACATACGTATTTATGTCCAAGAAATGTTGAACATCCGGTGATGCAAGTCCATGATGAAAATAATAAAAGTTTAAGGTTTTGGAGAAGAAAATTTTACTTTTTACGTGACATAAAAATTCTATTCTTTTCAGTAAAGATTGTACTGTCCAAGGATACAAAAAGCTTTGGTAAATATTTATTTCGAGAAGAACCCTTTTCGAAAGTCCTTCAATACTAGTCGGACGACTTAAAAAATGTTCTCATTCGGCAACTTCCCCCTTCTAGGAAGTCAATTACGGATATTTTTACGTTTTCATCATTTCATCTGATACATCATCATTACTATCTGAAAATTGGAAGTATTATATACACCCTTCGTTTCACCATTTACACTACATTACACAAACAACAAATAACATTAACAATTTTATGTTGGATATCATAAGAAAAATAACTGGAGCAGAAAATTGCAAACTCAACTTCCGTTTCAAAATTATTAAATATATTTCAAAACACAAGAAATATTAAACGGTAACGATCAAATCCCCTTGCACTTACTCAAATGCCTTTCCTCAAAAGTAATTGTACACAAGGCAACAATATTCACTGCACCCCTGCAAGTGCTACATATCTCCTATAATAAATAAACCGACGATATAAATATATCCAAAAAGCAACTATTCAAAATTCAAAGTCTTGAGATGTTTTTGTAAGTGTAATATCGCTCTGAGCTGGGCAATTACATGACTTGAATTTGAAATTTATTTTTAGTGTTGTAAAGTTATACCATACATTTCAAATTCAAATGATGGAACTTCCAATTTTTTGGCGAAATAAAACTTTAAAATGTTAATAAGTTGAAACTGAAGAGTACTGATTTGTTGCTTTTTGGACCCTGACCGACTTTACTATTTCCCATTCCGATAAACCCAAATGATGACTTTGTGAGCTACTGTTAAATCTGTTAAAACAATTTACTATCTTCTATGGGAAAACTGTTTGAAAAATTCTCTCTTACAAAATTCTCGCTCTTCCATGCTGAAAGTAATACCACTACATCAATGTGGCTCCCATCCTCTTCCTTTTAACTTTTTACAAATATTACGATTGACTGAGGACAATATCGAAGGATATCATCGCCACAAACATAGAGCAGCAATATTTTTAGACATAGCAAAAGCCTTTGACAGTATGGCAACTATGATTTTCAAGCTCCGCGATATTTACACTCCTCATTGCCTCAAATGCACAATAAAAAAATTTCTTAGAGAGCGTACATTTTCAACACATTTCCCAGACGCCCCCTTCCTAACCGTTTTCAAAGGCCTCTATCGATTTCCTAACCTATTTATTATGTTAAGCACAGAAATATCTACGAGTCATTTCAGTATTCATTGCTACTTTTGCTCAAAACATACGAAAATCTGCTTTACAAATCGCAACTAAGGAACTGATGTAGAGGACCTACAATACCATTTCATCATACGTTTCGACTGGGATAAACATTGCAAATTCAAATATACGAACACAGGAGTAAAGTAAAAAATACGCATTATCCGACCATCCCTTAATACAGACTCTCCTCTATCAAGACTACATAACATTGCATGGCTTTACGTCTACCCTGCGGACAAATAAATGTGAGTATATTCGAGAGAAGTTTCATATTCAGAGAAAATATATTTCATAGAGTTGCACAAATCCCACGAAGAAGCCATTATTTAAATCATCTACTCAATAAACCGTTCCCACTTCAATGACGTACGTCCACATACCTCTTCTGGTCCACAATACGTTAAATACTAAGCCAGGCAACTGCAGTCTGAGCTGCAGCATCGAAAACCAATATTCTAAAAATGCCTTCCGAAAGAAATTCCTTAGAGTAATCACTAAAGCATCCCGGTTTATCTCCATATTCCAGCTTAATCAAGAACTCACTGTTACTGCTATCACAGTACATTTTTCTCTCCTTTCCTTAAAATTCAACCACAAATACAGGTATGGCTTTAAACGTCATCTCGCACTACGGCGTTGACTATTAGGTATACAGCGTTAGGTATACATAACTCCGGCGCGATGAGATTCGGCCGTGATTACGATCTACTAAATCAAAATGACCCAAAATTATTAATAATTTGAAAAAAAATTAGAGGAAAATATCTTAATAATATTTACTTACACCAGTAAATTATCTCAAAACTAGTGGTACACATGTACTTTCTTATATATCTGTAAAGATTACGTAATACTACATGAACCTCTTTAACGAACAAAAATAATTGGTGAGAAATAATTAGTTTCAGCAAGCAGTTACCATAACCTCTGCTACAATCGTCCGAATCGGCATAACAGCCTTCCCGCCGGGTTACAAAGGAAGTTGAATACATTCAACTTTCAAAAATTTAGAGATTTTAATGAAATTAGTACGAGTTCAAGATCATGAAATTAAAAAAGGTTTCCAGTTACGTAACCGTTCTCCCAGTTGCCACATATATTGCATTGCTTCGTAAACAACCTTTGGGACGAAGACTTTCCAGCCACCGGTCGCCGCAATTCAGACGAAGGCCTTTCCCAACAGCGCTCTGGGGAGTGGTGAGAGATGGCTTTCGAGAATCCGGCCGCTCCGCGCGCCGCTAACAATGAGCGCTCGTGATGTGCTGCCGACCGCACACTAACTCCCCGAGCGGCGCCGCGCCCGCCAGCCGCCATCTCGTCCACGATTACTGGGAGCGCTTGCCACGAGCCAAGCCCTTGTTCCTAGCGGTTAAAGCGATGCAGCAACAAAACGAGCCATCGATTTGCCTCTAGTATCAAATAAATAATCTGATTTATGTAGCTCAGGGAATCAATTGGGCACTGCAGTACCTCCATCCGGGAGGTCTCTAGGGTTCGAGTCCCGACGGTGGATTTTCGACACAAGTTGTAATACACCTCGGTCCAATTCAGCCTCTCCCTGGAGGAGAATTCTAGCGACCGGCTGCTCTGATCGCGGTTTCACCAATCAACACCAGGAAAATGCCGGATGAGTACCAAAACAAGCTCGCCGCGGACCGCGCGCGATCTTCCCTTCCTTTTCCTGGTCCTATCGCATCTCCTTACTTGCAAACACTAACATGCACTACGCTACCACACATTCCGGGAGACCTTTAGAGAGGTGAGGGCGTGTCCCGGCAGGTGCGGTGCCCCACTGGTAGTGTATTGTAGCGTCGTATCACGCTCAAAACAGACAACCGCGTGGAAATCCCCGAGCATCGCCGGATGTTAAACAAAGGGCGAAGTGAAGGCGCACTGGGACTTTCCGTGGACGTAGCGGGCACAGAGCGGCTTTGAGGAGGAGGCAATAGGGGCCAAAAGGGCCTATATAAGACCAGGAGAGCAATGCCCAAGTCTTCTTGTTCTAGCGGCGTCGGCGACAAATGAAGCGCGTGTCTGTGCGTGTAGGCGCACTAGGGCGAGGAGCCGGCAATTCATTGTCGTGACTTACGAGACGTGTAGATGGTCTCAAAGTAGAGCGGCTTCATACAGGGGACATCGGTGGTATTACTTCTAAGCTGTCCGGGTGACGCCGCGTCGTTGGCAGATAGGCCGACGTTTCGCCTGTCATGTCGCAGGCTTCTTCAGGGTACTGACATAGTAAAGCTCCGCCTCCGGTGTTATATCTTATTCAGCTACATGACAGGCGAAACGTCGGCCTATCTGCCAACGACGCGGCGTCACCCGGACAGCTTAGAAGTAATGGACTCAAGCCGCGGAAGCCTACGTGTACATCGGTGCTATGTTGCGGTGTGGTAGCCAATCTCAAATTATCTCTCCTTGTAGTGGGTCTGTTTATTTATTTTATTGTGAGCAGGGTGTTTGTTAAATTGAGAATTGATTGTGAATAAATCTACTGTTTTACAAACCACTCTCGCCTGTGTTCGATTACACCCATATGACGCCACAGTATACTTGGAAAAAATTCCGCGGAAGTTGACTGGAAGGTCGGCGCCGCATCTCGCCATCCGGTGGGGGAAGATCATCGCCATCAATCGGGGGAAACATCACGACACTTAATGACCTTACCAACCAGACTAATAACCTTAGCAGTAGACGCGCCCAGAATTAGTAATCAATCAATCAACCAAGTCAGTGATGAAGGTGGCAACACTGGATCACAGCGAGCTCGCGCCTAGCATTTGCTGCCTCGCCTTGCCACAGTGAAAATAGGACTTTTAGCATGAATTCGACACCAATTATTCAAGTAAGGTTTTTCTGTATCTCAACTCCAACGTACCAGTTGCCAGAAGGAAGTTTAATAAGTGATGTGTGGTCTCTAGATATCAAGAATTACCTCGTCTGCGTATAATTAAAATATTGAACATCTACTCAAAGCATTTACATAATTGAAGAAGAGAGGTCTTCTGCCATTCTAAGCGTCCACAAAATAGAACAGGTGCTTAGGGAAGGGAGTGGGAGGTATGTTAGCTGTCGTAACTCGGAAGGATGTTATAGACGGGCCCTTCAGTGACATATTTTGGAGTGGTCAGAAGTAAACAGGTTCATGAATAATAGGCGATTATGTTCCTTTCGCGTTCTCTGCCCATAGAGTTCATCCAACGCATCCACCTCCGTCCGTGACTGTGAGGAAAGGGGGGCCGACGGTGGGATAAGAATACACAGAACAGATAGACCGAGAAGGTAGATAAGCATGTAATGAGCGAGTAATCGAGCCAGGTGGACGAAACGGCAGACGAAGCGTGTAGACGCACGTGCAGACGAATGTGTGAGTACGACGGAAAGATGTGCGTGTAGACGAATGGGTAGATGAGACAGTGGGCGCTGGCTGGCTAGAGGAGGAGGTTCATTTGTACTCGCACAAAGAACATCTATAGAGCGATCAAACCCATACGGGCATCCACTGTGGAATGGCCCTGTCAACTATGCGGAAGCTGGTGGCTGGTGTTCCAGCGGTGTCGGTAGGCACTTGAACGGTTCGAGTGGATCGGCCAGTTGCGGCGACTACGGAGGATGCGCCCTCATCCTACGAGGGAGTCACCGGAGTGAGTCGAAACCTCGCACCGTCGAATCTATGTGATTGGAAACGAGCGGGTTCAGCCATCTCATTCTTTAATTATAGCGGCGGGCTATGCGTGTTGATTGTGATGCTTTATTGTGCGTGGCGAGACTCGCGTCATCAGGCCGTTCTTCCGTCTGACCACGCAAATTTTGCTACGCTCCTTTCACCAACTAGCGGAGAAAGAAGGTATCTCTTGGGCAACGGAATAAGATATTTGAATTTGACTTAGAGGCGTCATTTAGGCTTGAGGATCTTTTACATGCAAGTAAATCTACTGAAATGGGACAGCCGGCTTTACTTCCACGCCGAAGGAAAGAATACGAAACATTTTTTCGCCCTAAAAACCACCGTTTGAACCCGCCATCTTGGTTATAACAGTCCGATACACTAACCGTTAAACAATCGCTGCCGAATATTGGCTGTGTGGTGGTGTTCGCTGGGTTTGCACTGCCATTCTAAACATTTTGAAATCCAAGCCCGGCCTATATCGAGGGTCCCAAGGTTCAACATAGTTCGAGCGTACGTTTTCTCGTTTTTAAGCGCACGTGCCCGAGTATATGTCTGATCTAGATACTGAGGAGATGTTTCCATTGATTTGGCCATTGTGATCCCATTGTTGGCCAATTTGAGAACTATTTTGCAAAATGGGAGTGGGTAATGTCACTTGCTTTTCGTAATAGTTTGCAGTGGTGGAGAGAGTTCTGTACTTTGTCACGTGTGTTGTGTTGTATTTAGAACGTTGACCATGTCATAAAATTATGACCTTTTGGAAAATCATTCAGGAGTTGGCATCGGAAAAACGTTTTAGAAGAAATATGTGAAAATTCTGATTCTGAGTAATATGTATTGTTATTACCCAGAATGTTTATGTAGTACTTTTCTATTATATTCAAGTATGTCAGGTAAATACAAAAATTGACACTTTTCCTTCTTTTTTATTTGTTTTCACTCAACAATCCACCAAATATTTTAAAAATAGTAATGGTATATGCATTTTCTTCACCAAAACAATTACTGAATACCTCTAAGTACACTGGGTTCTGGGACCCAACCAGTCACCAACAAATGCCTGGATCTCTAAGTGTGAAGGGTTCGGGAGAGGGGGGGTGTCCAGGCGAGCTGACGCTGATGATTTTCAGATGCCCGGATAGGCCCTGGGGAGGGGTGGTGGGAGAGAGTATTTGGTGCGTGCGCACCTCCTGGGCGCAGCCTCAAAACTTCTGAAAATCTTAAATGGCAACCCGGACTGAGAGATGTCCATAAGGGCTTCTTTTTTGCAATCCCGCCTCAATTGGTCTGATAACGAAAATAGAACTTTACTCAAATATATTTCAGACGTTCGCGCAAGCCCGAGAGAGAATTCAATTGAAAAGTATTTTTAAAAAAGGAAGAAGAACCTCCTTTTCAATTGAAAACGCCTTGGGACGGCTATTAATTGTGCATCGACACAGTAAATTACGAAGGTCAATATGCATTACACTTTTTTTGATATGGACGCTTATTTTATAAGCCGGCATCGTGACTCAAAAAATACCTTTAGGAGTTTAAAACTCCTTTTTTTAACTAGCAGAACTCGGAAGACGTTGTCCGAACCTCTCTCTCTCTCTCTCTCTCTCTCTTTCCCCTTTCTCTCTCCCTCTCTCTCTTGTTCCCTTCCTCTCTCTTATTCCACCCTCTCGTTTTCCATCACTTTTTACCCTGTCCTCCACTTTCTCTCTCTTTTCCCTCTCCTTTCAGATTTCTTCTTTTCCCCCTCTCTTATTCCCTTTCATTTTCCTTTTTGCTCTCTCACCGTTTTCACTTCTTCCTTTCCCCTCTATTTTCTCGTTTATCCCACTCTCACTTTTCCCTCTTTTTCGCTTTCTCTCTTTCCCCAACTCCCTTTTCTTCTCTGTTTTTCTCTCTTTTCCATCTCCCTTTTTACTTCCCTGTATATGTACTATATACGGAGTATTATACGTAGTATATGGAAAGTTATGTAATGCGCGGAAAACGGCGGATTTTCGGAAGAAAACAATTGATGGGGCCTGATAATGAAAGGGTGGATAAATCCAGTAGGTAAATTAAGAACAAAAATCATCTTATACGTGGTGTATACAGAATTGCTGTTTTGTGTGTCCTTGATACCGAAAAATAAATTGACGGGAATACGGTTTGTCCGTCCGTTCGTCCGTCCGTTTGTGAACTAGCGCCTAAACAGTGCGTAGAATTATTTCCAAACTGAAGAAATCCATATATATCTGGCTCGAGTCGGGGATTTGAGATTTTTAAAATAATTCTTTAAAATTTAGTCTTCCTTTATATGAAGCCCTTCAGATATTTTCAAAATTTTCTCAAAAATGGATCTACTGTTTTTCTTTAAATTTCTATTAAGAATTCAGTATCATACACATATAAACGTGGGACTCGTCCTATTTTCACAGTTTACTCTGAATTTTCGAAAATTTCAAAAGTATGAATTTTTTTGAGTGTCTTCCTACAACTTCAAAATTAAAGATAGAGATTTTTCGTTCGAAATAAATTTGTTCTCCATAATTAGTTCCTTTATGAAGATCATGTACTTTTTTTTTGAGAATGTTAGTAGTTTTCGCGCAATATTGTGAACAATATTTGCAATTTTAAAAAATAATGTAGTATAACGTTTCTTGAAAACTCAACAGTTTTCTGTGAAAACTAGCTCAAAAGTCCGCATTTTCAGAAACTCTTACTCGCCATTTTCTCAAAAACCGGCTCCATTTTTTTCCTTCAAACTTTTCTAACTGATAATTTATTCTTGAACATGACGTAAAGTTAATTTTTTACAACAAAAATTACACAAATGCACACGCCGTTAATATGCACATTTCCAGATATTTGTAATCACTACTGTATGTGTGAGTTAATGTGTTTCAAATGACTTCTAATGAAGTTCTTCGAAAAAAAAAAAATCTGTGAAAGAGTGCTTTAAATTTCGAATTTACAGTAACGCTTAAACGCCATTTTCAAAAAATCGGCTACAAATTGTTCAAAAAATGTCCACTTAAGACGAGGTTTTACTGTTCCTTAATATTCTTAAAATAATATTTCCTTTCTACTAGGAAACCGGAAAGTTGATAAAATGTTAAAAAAATGTACTTTGTGTGGCGATAAATTATAGCTGGCAAGAGTATGTGGCAAGTCCCAATTGCTTGCCGAGACCAAGCGAAATAGAAAACTAATAGGAGAAGCCTGTGCCATTCGCAGCATAATTATTTTCCTTTTTTTTTCTTTCATTGTTCTTTTCCCTCTCTTTGTTCCCAATTTTCCTCCCTTACTTTATCCACCCTCTTTTCCCCATCTCTCTCTTATCGCCTCTCGCTCATTTCCTCTCTCTTCCTTATCTAATTTGTTTCTACTTTTTCTCTTCATAGTTCATATTTTTTTTATTTCATTCACATCCTCTACTGTCATGATTACCCGCACAAACTTTACATACAATTACTTTCTTACAATCTTCACTGAAATGATTAAAACTCCAATACTTGAAACATCTGACAACACTTAGGCATTCGTATACTGGACACCTCTTCCATCCTAAGTTTACATTGCCCTTATCCATTAATACTCGTATTTAAGTATCCCTGCATCTGTCTCTGGAATAATATTATCTGTTCCATCTTTTCTATTACCTACGTTAGTATTATATCTTTTTATCACTTTTATGTCATTATCTTCATTAGTTTCTATTTTATTTTGCATTTTAATTACCTTAATCAATTGTTTGTCTTTTTATTCAAACTCCTTTTTTGTACTTCTACAATTTACAATTAGTAGTACACTTGAATTACTCACTTTTCATTCCTCTTTTACGGAGCGACCCGACACTACGTCCACACCGCCGCCAACTCAACTCCAATTTGTGGTCGCTAATGTCTGCTACCAAACATTACCCTTCTTGGATTTGCCTATATTTCATTTTTTTTATCAATCTCGATGTGAGAGAATGCCCTAAATTTCCTCCATTTTGCTATCATTTAGAGACTATAACATTCCTGGTGAAAAATCAATTAGTAAATTGTTAGTTAAAAATTAGAGTCTTCTGCTTTAAAATATTGTTAGAATTACAATGAGCATAAAGTAAAAGAAATAAAAATATGTCAATTCGTAGCAGTGCAGAGAACAACACAAACTAAAACATGGCACTTATAGCTAGAAATACGATAAATTTCTAATTTAAATAAATAGAGAAATAATTTCACTGAAAGGATCAATGCATTAGATTGACGCACGGGCATTCAGTCTACTCGCCGCGTCGACCCCTCATCTACTCCTCCCCGATCCGCTAAGCAGCCTACTCGCCACCACTTGCACGTTCGCCGCTCTCGCAGGTAGTCGGCTGGCTCTTAAGTGCGGAATGCTCGTGGGACCAGGCGTTGTGCAGGGCCGCGGCAGGTTGATCTAAGTGTGCGATATTTGTAAAGCCCAGTTAGGAAACTATTGAAAGCGAGAGAGAAAGGCATCGAGTTTTGGCGTTCCTTTGCTATGATTCGAGCCAATAAAACATCGACGCGCTTGATGTTTTTGACTATGCCTAAGATTTATTTTCAAAGAACAAACAAGGAATGGTTTATCCTGATTTTGAGTTTGCTACAACAGCTGAACCATATGGCTTTCACGTTCCTATAACGGGACCTGCTTCAAACTTCGATATACTGCTTTCTGACTCAAACTCAATGACAGTCAAATTCGCTTAACTATCCAATTGGGAAAGCCAAAACTCTTAAACAAAATTAACTGAATGATTTAGTTAAATATTCCAAAGAGTGAAAAAATAAAAATAGTTTTTCAGCAACGGGGATCACAAAACGCGTATTTCCCTAGAAATCTCGAAATCGATTTTTCCCATTACAAAACTTTCTCTACACTACGTATATTACTCTGTATTATACGTATTATAGGAAAAGGTAACTAGTAGTGCTACATAATGGCTCAGACTTTCTCGTACTAGTTAGTTTCCTTATTCTTCAGTACAATCTTTTCGGTTTTGCCTCACCCATTTCTCAACTGCCATCTATTGACACTTAAACATTTGTTTTTTACATTTTCTCAATTTTTCGGATACCTAATAGTAGAAATGTAATACGACTTCCAGGATATTAAAGAAGGGGAAAATCTTGTTCTGTATGAATACTTTCATTTACAATTTTGTAGCAGTTTAATGTAATGTCTTTTGAGCATTTCAGAGAATGCGCAAATCTGAGCTCATTTTCACAGAAACAGTTTGAGTTTTTGAGAGACTTCATTGGAAGCACTTCTACTTACAAATGAAATAATGCACGAAAAACGTCGGTGATGTAAATATTAACTCCGTGAGATGTATTGAAAAATATACATTTGTTTACTTTTTGATAAATACAACGAAAAAGTAATGATAAGTTCATCGAAAAAAACACATCAAAGAGTCTTGGGAATGTTATTCAATGCATATAGTACTATCCATACAAAAAATTTAAAGAAAACTTAGAGCCGTTTTTTAGAAAATGAGCTCGAGAAGAAAATTCTAGCTTTTCTGGAAATATGCATTTTTAGCTCATTTTTGCAGGAGAGTTTGGGTTTTCGAGAAACTTATTATATAGCATTTGAAGTTTATGTTATCACATACGAAAAATAATGTATGCCAATTGGCGATAATGTAAATATTAACGTCGCGAGAGAGATACAATTGTGGTTTACTGTATAATTCATGCAAAATAAGGAAAATTGTGTTTACGTGATCTTATATAATGCATTTAGCACTATCCATAAAAAAGTTTGAAGAAAAAATGTTAAGCTGTTTCTGTACAATTCGTATTTTCAAAATTTTTCAATATTGTCTGCTGCATATTTGGTACTTTCATTCATCATTCAAGTGTGTTGGGTAATAAATGGAGAAGAGATTCTGGAGCTCCAGAAAACATGCTCAGATTGTACTGCTTCCCTACAAGTCTCATACAGATTTAACTGCCTTCTTGCAAAAATAAATCTAATCACGCTTCACAAACTTATAATATCAATCAATTTATCGTAAATAATGATGTTTAAAAACATTTTATTTATAAGAATTTTAATAACATATTTTAACGTAATAATTTTACACTTTAAAGAAAAAGGGCGTTAATTTGAAGCAATATAAGTGATGTTCTTTGAATAACAGTTTAAATATAATTTTCACATGCGCATTTGCTGCTTAGTCTCCTCTACATCTCCAGTCACACATCTTGGAAAGTCTCTTGTTCGTAAAAAATGCATGTTCTGCACGAATAAAAAATGTGTGGCACTATTGCATGTTAAGGAATTAATCGCTAATATCCATTAGCGCAACGTGCAATATGCTGCTAGGGAGAATTGCTGCGTAATACTGTCCAAGTGGTTAGAATGCGTACTTGGAAGTGCCAGAGGGGAATGCAGATACAAAGCGACCAAAGAGTACGCAAGAGCATTGGTGGAGCCAACAACAGTACAATGAAGTGAGGCACTATACAGCTCAAACAACGTTGTATTAGGTCACGATATGTTTGACGGATTCTCTCTGATTACTGAGTTCGCTTTGAAGGCTCGGAGTGGCGTACAGGTCGACTGCAGGCTTTTGTTTTCAATGCCCTGTATAAGTACAGCGAAGTACAGCGAAGAGAATGATTGAGCTCAACAAGTGCTGGAGGAGGAGCTTCCGTATTTCCTCGCACAGGAAATCATTAATAGCGTTCACAATGTAATGGAAGAGATTACCAGTCTATAGAAGTAAGACGGCAGAATATGATGGGCAGCTGGAATAAAAGAAAGGAATTAATGGCTCTCCAAGATGCGCATTAAGGAAACAATATATTTTTGTACTTCTTTGGAAGCAACTCTTGGAGTAATAGATAAAAATGTGTCACTGGGTAAATAATAATTCTGTTTTTCAAGTTGATAATGATTCTTTCTGGGCAATCCTCTTCTCATTCTCTATTATAGAATTCAATTTTCTTGATAAATGGCGAGATATGAACTAACTGTGTATTGACTGAATGTTTAAGCCCTCTATTAATTTGCCTGTATTCATCAAGCATTATAAAAGTTATGTAATTGAAGGTACAACTGTTTACTCAAAATAGAGAAGTGCCACTGCTTTAGCTCGCTATTTCATTAGGAGTACGAAACGAATTGAGTGGTGTTACAACAACATATGCTTTCTCGCATTATTTCTAACTATTGCAAATTTCGAAATTTTTCACAGCGCTCAACAAAAATGTGAAATGAGTATTTTTCTAAGCGTCCTTTGCTCTATCCTTGAATAAAATTAAAGAATAGAAGCCATTTTTGAAAAACTTATTTTATAAATGGTAATGATTTCAAGTATCAATTACTGGAAGTGAATCAAAGCTATCTATTTAACAACAGTGTGACGAAGTCGTGGCCGCAGAGTATCAACCGACACCGATATTGAATAGGCAGTGAGATCGAGTTCATTATTGGAAGAAACGTTAAAATTCTCAGCCTGATTACAAAATGAGTTTTCTTAGAGGAGAGGACGTTTGGATAGACATACTCACTTCCTATCTACGTCTCTTTACACGTCCATTTATATATTTTATAAAGTACTAATGGCAATTTTCCTTTGCTCTTTAAACGTTTAATGGACATACGCGTGTTAGAGTGCTGAGCAAACTATTTCGATAAAGGTTTTTGAAGAAGGTGGTAAGTTCAAAGATACTTTCCTAATTCTTAGGATTGAATGATTGCGCTAACTTCATGACTTACTGTTCTTTCAGGTAAATTGACGAAGGTAACTTGAAAATTTACGTAATGGAAATAATCTTGTAATGACATTACTAATTTAACATTGTCGGTAAAACTGTTAGGCGTTTTGTCATCAACACGTATTAAATTGTATATTAGAATGTATTACACAAAAACAGGAAGAAGAGTAAAATATGTTAGTTGAATGCATAATAATCATGAAAAACTGATCCAGCAGACAGATAAAGGTCGAGTTTGATGGTCGAGATGTTATTAATGTGGAAGGTTATATTGATTGAAAAAAATAATTGGACAGGAAAATGGGCTTCTAGAATTCTTCACTAGCTAGTGGTCGATGACAAAAAACTAGTTGCTGTTGATAATAATTCCCTAAACTATCCTCCGACTTAAATGGAATGGCACTTCAAGGTCATGAGGGAAAACTGTCTCTCAATCGCAAGCTTCGTTACGACTTAAATGTTTGGTATTGTAGTTCCCGATTAGATGACAAAGTCCCTCTCTCCTTCCATCTCGTGAACTTGGAGTGTCACTATTTAAATCGGAATATATGAAGAACTGAACAAGTGATGAACTAGTTTTACGAGGGCTTGCTACTCATCTTGTTACTCTGCTTATTCTCCCCTCTCTTCTTGATTATAGTATCAAAAAGAAGGTTAAAAGGCTCTCCAAGAGATTTCATTTCTTTGGCGTTCTTAGATAAACGCTGTTCTGGGTTGTGTGAAGTTCACCCCATGCGGTAAATGCGTTGGTTCGAGAACAAACTGGGCAAAGAACACATTGAATTAATATTATTATTATTATTATTATTATTATTATTATTATTATTATTATTATTATTAACACAGTTATTTTAATATGAAACGCATTTATAATTTAAAAATACATCAAAGAAGACCGCAAAATCTACTGATTCCCTTGAATAATCTTGTAATAGAGAGTACGAAACAAGCTTTCTCTTTTTTTATTCGTTGGAGAGGATTTATATAATAAAAAAGCATCGGCTTCAATCTTCATTAATCATTTCCTGCTTTAAAGCGAGATATCACTACATCATGAATGAAATTTCTATAAACAACTGTAGAAATGACATATGATTCATAAAATAAAAAAAGTCAGAGGAAAGAGGAAATTGAAATTCTTAAACATGAAAATGTTTTGGAATATTTTTTTGTTCATACTTACACTAGATGAATATTTTATTGGTACATAAGCAATAAGCGATGTTTCCAAATTATATTTTTTCTACTCGCCTACTATTGTTATTTAAAAATTGAAAAATATGCTTACATTATATGTTTATATTTGTGAACAATTAGGGAAGTTTATTCGTAAATTACATTCTCTTGAAAAACATTTTCATTTCAGTTCATTTTTGCTCTATGCGAAGCAATAAATACAGAAGTAAATGTGGAACCAAGGTCTGCTTTCTTACCATAAATAAAGCTGAAAATAAACCTCACTCACTAGTCCTTTAACGCTCAAGAGATTTATTTCGTTTGTCGCTATCCCGCGAGATTTACTACTTGTCTATGCTTTCACTACTTCACTTACTTGACAACAAAAAGTTTAGTAAAAATCGCTCAAATAATTCGAAACTGTGTGACTGAACTCAAATTTGAGAGACATGATCTAAATTTCAAAACAAATCACTTTGAAGAGTATGTTATATTAGATAACAGAACATGTAATTTGTTGGTGTAGGTCCAACGTCATTAAAGTGTTGACTAAAGTTTGGTGTAAGAAGCAAACCAACAAAATGATCAAGAAAACATAAAAGGATGCTGATCAACATCACGATTAAAATGTTAAATAAACAGTTTTATTGAAACCGAAATAAAAATAATATAAATGGTATTAAACACGAAAGTACAGTATGTTTAGTACAAAGTTGATTATAAGAGTTGTACTAATGAATACGAACTTGCATGTATAAGCCAGAAATTAAATTGTGGGGGGAAAGATAAAACAGCGGAAAGGGAATTTTCTGATCTACTGATATTTGTCCATCAGTATTTTGTAGGAGTTCCCAACGGTCTTGGATAATTCTCAAAATTAAGAGTGACTTGAATATTAAATTGCAGAAATGAATGGATTCAGTTTGTATGTACGAAAATAGTAAATTGAAGTTAAAGTATTGCAATTCAGTGGACGTAAAATACAGTACAATACATACTACAATAATATTTTTATCAAATATGAGGTTTTCAAAAGAAGTATATCAGTTCACAAAGCAATCAAATATAATAATTGGTTATTATTTTCTTTTGTTTTAAAAGGTCATTTCACTAAAACGGCCAATAGAATTAATAGCGGCAGGAGTATTAATAGCATTTGCTTGAAATACTCAATTTTATTGTCAAAAATGGGCATTTGCATCACTAAATATTTGAAACATTTCATAAAAATTTGAAAAATTCTTTGAAGGTAGTGAAAAGTACTTACAAAAATTTCTTAAATCTCTTAAAATTGCAATCCTTACGTGGTGAATATTTTTTAGATCATTTTTTCTTGAAATGACCTTTGAAACAAACACTAAAGGTTATTGGCACCCCTCTTAAAAAAAATTGCAAATGTAGTACGTAGTCATAAGACAACATTACAAATATGAAACATTCTCTAATTTACCAATTTTTTACACACCTTGATTTAAATATTCCTTTTTATTTATTTTTCTGTAAGATCTGTTTTTCGTCTATTATTTAAAACGAGGTAGTAAACCTTACAAACTTTACATCCTTACTTTTCAACAGTGTTACCACCCGTCCGGTATTATTCTGGACAGTCCGGGAATAATGAACTTTTCCGTAGTGCAGAGTAACTAGTGACCTATCCGAGAATTTCAATAATAGAATATTATGGAAAATATATTAAGAAACTTTCATAATAGAATATTGTTATCGGAGCCAGTCAAATGTTTTCGGTAAGTTTATGGAATGATGAGAAGCGTACTTCGAGAACTACAGAAGATTTCTGTGAGTATAATGGGTAAAAATGGGAATAAATAATGATAATGATATGGGTATAAAATTAGTTTGTATCTCAAGCGCCTTACACCTCACATTAAACAGCAATTGAACACAAAGTTATATAGATTTTATAAGCGTGTAATTGACTATCTCCAGGAGTGTTTTAATTCAAAGGCAGTAACCCTTTCCATGATTTCCAAGTCTTAATTCTTCTAGAAAATATAAAATGGAAAGAATTAGCAGAAGCCATGACTAAACTTCAACTGGGCAGTCATGTAGATATGAATGCTCTCTATCCAGAATATTACAGTACTAAGGATGTCTTCTCGAAAGTTATTTCTAATCAGAGTATGAATCAAAGTTGACCCTTATATTTTTAAAAGTTGAGTACAGTCTTTGCCTAAGAACTAGTAATTGTGAAGTATGTGTTGTCTCTTGTAATGCATTTACAGAAAGAATGTTATCAATTATGGAACAAATTTGGGCTGACCGTCGCAATAGGCTTAGTTTGTATTTGTGAAATCTACAGTTTCGTATTCAATTCAGAATTAAACTTACGATGATTATATCTTGTATATATTTTGAAATTTGTTCTAAACGGTAATTAAATAGCACACTAGATTGTTTTTTATTAAATGGTGTTTAATAGTAATTTCCATTGTTTCTTAATAAATGCTGTTTAATATTACTGTCCATTGTTTTCTTGTAATAATTATATGTCCCGTTGGTAAAACTGCTCAAAAGAACTGTTGTAATACCCAGATATAACAATTGGAGCTAGAATACATTGGATTTTTGATTTTACAACCCCATTGTCACTTATTGTTTTTGTTCGGGAATCTAAATGGGGAAAAGTGGTAATCCTACTTCTTAAAGGGTATGGTATGGATTCGAAATGGCTTTGTTTACATTCGTGAGATGAGAGAGTTAGTATCACTGGTGAACGCCCTCTAAAAATGCCTTTCTTTTATTCTTTCAATAGAGAGTTTTGAAATGACACAATGAAGACTGTCAGCTCACGCCAGCGATAGAATATGATGTTCAACATGAAGTATTTCAAGAAAATATTATGTTTTATCTGTTCTCGGCTTTTATTAACATTTGTCCAACATATTCGTATGAACATATTCTTTGAATTCGTTACAATTTCGTTGATTAGTTCAGACTTTTGTTCATGTTTCAATATGTTATATTTTTCATTCATGTTCCATTAATATATTGTTTCATTGATACACTCTTACTTTATTAAAATTCTATTATTTCATCAATAATATTTTAAAAGACTTACGTAGTTAATTCTTATTGTTATTAAAGTTTAATTAATTAATAACTGGTTGTGTTTTATTAAATAGTAATTGCTGGATTCCGGTATCGATACATTCGTTGGACGGTGTTCTCGTTTGATTCCTTCTCCTTAGAGAACCAATTCTTTTCTTTCAATTTAATTATAGAATCGACTTCAACCTTTCGACTCTGAGATCGATTCCAAAATCGATTCTTTTACTGGAATCGAACATCCCTAAGCGGAAGTATCTAGATTTTCTCAGTATACCAACACTGGTGCTAGCATCAGAGCGGCCCGGCCTGGGGAGGTGCTGCACTCTGATGGTTGTTTGCGAAGCAGTTCAAGCATACGTTTGAAAGGTACATCCTTTGCTCTAAATGTATGCCAAAGAAAGGTTATAATTGTTTTTATTTGAGATTAAGCGCCAAATTTAACTGATTTTCGGCGATAATGTGTACACAGGGGGTCAACGCAAGAAAAATATTGGGACACCCTGGTGTTGGCTTTTAACGAAAGGGCAAACGAGTAACATTCAGAACGGTTCGACGAACGAAAGTTTGATCGAGGACAATATTACATCCTTATTTTTTTCTCAAAGCAATTTATCCCAGCAGAAGACTTCATGAACATTCTATACAATATTAGTAATATCATAAAGAGGAGGGAACAGCTCGGTATTCCTCACATTTGCACTACTGTTTTGTCCTATACTAGAGCTTAGTCATTACCACTAAGTTTGAAAACTCGACGACTTAGTCTCCTACACGCTAAATTAAAGTCATAACATTGCATACTACATAGTTTCCTTAATTACCTTAAATTGACAGTAGTAAAGTAGAGCGTTTTGTAACTCCTCTTATTACTCTTGCATAATAATATACCTACACAGATTACTCATTTATGTTTGAAATATAACGTTCTGTTTTAAAAAACACTGTTAATACAACACATAGTAACACATAGTATGTTTGAATAATTCTCTTGACGAGGTGAACGTTGAGTGGACGGTTGGGAGACCGTCAGGTAAAGTATTCTACATTAAGTTATAAATTAACAAGAAAACACATCGTCAAAAGCTTAAAAAGCACATGTTCAAGTTTTACAATATCGGATGGACACTTTTTTTTCAAAAGACATGAAAATATTCAAACGCTTATCGAATTGCTGCATCAATCGCTATAGACAGCGATTCACAATAGCAGAGCGGAATATATACGTGAAATATTCCGCTGTAGCCAGAGGCTGCAGCGTCGACAAGTGATAACGTTTGAAAAATGTTTCATGCAATGATATGGTGAATCAGGCAGATTATCAACGGACTCGTCAATCAGAAATTATGAAAGACAGATCAGTAAACTGCTATGGTTACTGAGAGCTATGATGAAGCGAAAGAAATTCAGTTCCCTCTCTCCTTCTCCCATTCCACACATACTCAGCCAATCTCTCTCTCTCTCTCTCTCTCTCTCTCTCTCTCTCTCTCTCTCTCTCTCTCTTTCTCTTTCTCTTTCTCTTTATTTCTTTCCTCTCACTTCCCCATTGCATCTCCTTCCACCACCACTTTACTCATTCCCCAAGCCTTTCCTTCCTCTCTCTCCCTGCCCCAGTATTCTTTCCGTATCCCATATTCCTCCCATTTCTTCAGTCTGCCACCCTTTCCTTCTTCATTTCTACCCGTCTTGCTCTCTCCTTCACCCTCCAACTCTCCAATTGATCCTCTGCCTTACTCTTCTACCCTGAATTTGTCATATAAAATATTTTTTATTATCGAAGGAACGCGTTATTTCAATAAATTGTGATAGAATGGCGTATGAGAAAGAGGTGTCTAAGAGGTCAATAAATAATTACATGTCGATTTATTAATGTACAAATTTGTATTTATTGTAGAAAGAGACGTAAAATGATAATCATAATCTAAATCATGTTTTCTACCTGCAAAATAAATAATTTAACCACATTGACGATTAGTAAGCGAGTGGCCGAGGTGACTAAGAGTGGGGTACCGACTCAAAGCTTCGGTCCGAAGGGTCGCTGGTTCGAGTCCGGTCTAGGACGCGGCTTGTTTGTTCCTTGTCTCTCATGTACGTGTTGTCGCTCATAGCCTCGCGTTCATCTGACCCCAGATCAGAGGAGTTCGCAAGTTAGTTGGTGTCTTGTGAATGTTCGAATCCGTCCCATCGGGACGCAATGGGTAACCGGCAATCGGTTAGATACAAGCCCTAGAGCAAGGATGGTTATTAATTATGTTGAATGAGGCACATCAGACAAAAAGTTGTAATTTGTCACAAAAGTTCGGAAAATCGTCGTAATCGGTCGTCGACCACTAAATGAATGTTCTTTGTAGAGTTATGTAATTGTTAAGATTTTTACTGAACCTTATTATTATTATTCTTTCTTTCTGATCGACACTAATATTTTACAAATTCCTTCATCTTTCAGCTCTCACGATCACCCTACCACCCTTCATAAATTGAATAGAAAAGACAAAATATCACTGTAATAACCTGCCAAGAAAAGGGAAGGTTATATAGTGCAAGATTCTTCCATCACCTTACTCTTTGAACCGATTAATCGATTGATTGAAGTTTAAGGGCGCAACGTCCAAAATCACTGGCGCCCAAGAGTAGTAAAAAACTGGTAAGATCACGCGTGGTAAGATCACGTGAAGGTAAGATCGCAACGAAAAAAAAACACATCTTGACCAGATCAGGGCGATCGGCCTGCCAAATCCGACTCCGGCAGGGACCTCAAACAGGCTGATTTGGTACAGGTAAACACGTCATGCAAAGTTTTGGTTCCTGATTGGAATCAAACCAGCGACCTTTCAACCACCAGTATGTCCGTTTCTAAGGTATTGCCCTTTCGTTCGCCACCAGTGTTTGTTTCCTCGGTATCGACAACTCTTTTTGATTTTCCTGCATACCGCCTGAAGAAGGCAGCCGTGGTCCTCCTGTCGCCGCGTGGAGTGGTGGCGTCGGCTGCCTTTCTCGCATTTTACGGGCCCCTCGCCGCGCCGCCCCGCCCCACAGAAGGCGCCGCTCGGCGATCAGGGCCGGCTTTGTCCCGGGCGACGCGACGCCTATCTCCCGCACGCAGCTCCCACCTCGCCTCGCCCCGCCTCCTGTGCGCCCGCATATCGCGTCGCGGGGCGTACTCGGTTTGCTTCTGGAGTACGGAGTTCGTTGATCAAATTTGAAATGCGTCACGGACTTACTGACTGAGCTTCTGGCAAATACGGATCAAGGGATGGAATTGGCGATTAAACCTACCCATTCCAAAACGGGAGATGTGGAGATGACAACAAACAAACCTGTCTGGATGGTTAAGAAAATTGTGTTGTAGCAATCTCGAACTGAAGGATCGCGGGTTGCAGTCCCGCCTCTGACATGGTTGAATTTGTATCCATCATTTCACACACACACCCATTATCACCATATCATGTCATCTTCATAGTTACCATACCGTTTAAGGGCCCAATGACGTTTTTGTTGATGCAACCTCAAATGACAAAAAAAGGCAACAAACAAGGCAGAAAGAGGTTTGGCCGGAAAATATATTAGACAAGACCCTCTCTCCCGAGGGGACGTTTAGTGATCAAAGGGGAGTTTGTTCCTTGGGAGGAATCCCGTTTTCCACTCACAGCTCGCTTTTCCATACCCCCCCCCCGCACCCCTCCTCCGGTCACACCTCGCCCGCATATCGCATTTGGGGGGGCGCACTCGGTTTGCCTCTGGAGAACGGAATTCGTTGATAAAATTTAAAACCCATAACAGACATTCTCATTTACCTTTTATCAACGGTAAGGGCGATTAAAACAACACAAACCAAGAACAAATCCACTCAGAGGAAGCTCTGGAGTTCCAAGCGGGGGAGGAGGGGACTTCGGCGGGAAGTGTATTGGATCACCCCCTCTCCCCGGAGGTATTCGATCAGTGAGAGCTGTACATCGCACTGACAGCCTCGCTCGCGCCTCCTTTCCCTTCCCCTCCCCCGGCCAAGCTCTCCGCGCACCACTCCTAGCTGTGCCGTCTCCATCTCAGCCCGCATATTCGCGTCGCAGGGCGCATTCGGTTTCCCTCTGAAGAAGGAATTCGAACACACAATTTGAATACATAAAGGACGTACTGGAATGGGTCCCTGGCTACTGATGGAGCGGATGAAACAGGCGCATTAATTCCTACCATTCGAAAAGGAAAGCTGGGGAATTCCACACAGGGGAGAAATAGGAAGCGTCTTGGAAAAGAACCCCACCCCATGAAAACACTAAGATGCGAGAGGACCTCCTTCCGTGGCCCGGATAGTCTCCCGCTTCACGCTTCCGTCCCGCGCGCCGGGCCGCCTCATGCCTCGCTCCACTAGAGCTTGGCGTCCCACCCCTCCCCGTCCTGCCGCCCTCTCGCCCGGATATTGCGTCACGGGGCGCACTCGGTTTGCCTCTAGAGAACGGAATTCGTTGATAACATTTGAAATCCATGACGGACTTACTGAATAAGCTTCTGGTAAACGCTACGGGTGGTTAAACCGATCATTGAAAAAAGAATGTTGTGAAAAACGAATGTTGTGAAGAAAGATGTTCTGACGGGAAATGTACTGAACCGATGCCATCAAAATAACAATGCCTTACAACTGTTCAGTGACGACACGAGGTTCAAGTGGAGGCTCCCTCTACGTGTGAAGCAGTCCTTGAGCAGGCATACGAATTCTCAACGGCAACGGAGATTCTAAACGCAATAATTTTATTTTTATAGAGACTCGTCAATGGAATTGTAAGTTTTAGTGCTATCACGTTAACCGTTAAATTTTTTAATTTGAATTTCAACAGAACTACATATAACTAATAACTGAAGAGCTATATTAAAGATACTTCAAACTTTAAGTAAAACGTTATTAATACTTATTTACAGTGTAACTAGGGGGAGATACCTTACATTTTTTTTAAATTCCCTATCTAAACGAACACTACTTCTACTTTTCTATACATTTTTCTAACTTGTGCCTTTTATGACTTGCTATAATTTCCATTAATAAAATGCACAAATTCATTATTTACAAAACTACAAATAACTGTAAATAAATCTTCACAAAGTTAAGGAAGATTCCAATTAAGGAAGTAAGCAGGTGCAGTAATTTCGGCTCAAAAAAATGATTTTATAAAATCACAAATATTAAAATTCCATGTATGTCTATTTCCATGTATGTGAAAGTTTTACAGCAATAACTGGATTTATTTTCGCATTACGAAAAAAAAACCTTTACTTCTGCACCAGGAAACATTTTTTCCCGCAACCAGGTATCTCACACAAGCGGGGCGCTACCCCAGCCGAGACAAGCTCTAAGCTCCCGACCGGTCTGCCAGTATGTGTAGTAGTGAAGTGCATTTTAGTGTGTGTTTGTGTGTGTGTGTGTGTGTGTGAAGCAGGAGCGACACTATGGCAAGGAAGAGGTAGAAAGATCGCGCGCGGTTCATCGCATGTTTGTTACACTACTGCCCCAGCATTCGTCTGGAGTTGTTCGGAGAAACCATTGAATACAACCGATCAGCCGGCTGCCGCACTGCCGGCTGCTACACTTCTACTCCAGACAGAACTGAATTCGACCTTTCTGACAAGCTATTGATGCTCTGAGCCACCTTTCCTGGCCACCCCTTCGAGAGAGGCATTTGGCGATCAGAGTGAGATTTTTTTCCGTGGAAGAGACGGCCTATCACTCGCCGACAGCTCTGCCTGACCCTTTCCCCGCCACTCCTCGCCACGCTCTCCACGCCGCACCCCCACCAGTCCCGTCTCCCTCACGCCGCGGGGCGTATTCGGTTTGTCTCTAGAAAACGGAATTCGAAGTTAAAATTTGAAATGCACAACGGACGTATTGTGTAAGCCTCTAACAAATACGTGACAAGTGTCGGAACATGCAATTAACCTACTCATTCAAAAGGAAAGCTGGTCAGATCCAAACAGCGGTGAAATAGGTTTGGGCAGGAAGTGTTTTTGACAATATCCCTCCCCATCTTTGAGAGAGGAATCTGGTGATCTGAGAGGACTTTGATTCGTGGGAGGCACCGCCGATCTCCCACTCTCAGCTCCGGCCGCACTTCGCCTTCCCTCGCCATGCCCTCCTCGCCCCCTCGCATCGGGGGTGTACTCGGTTTGCCTCTGGTGAGCGGAATTCGTAGTTAAAATTTCACTCCTAAAATGGACGTACTGAATTAACCTTTGCAAAACGGTAAGTTAAATAAACTAACTCGTTCAAAAAGAAAAGTTTTATGCTCAGGGAATGAGACGTTGTTTGGCTAAACATAACTTAAGTTAGTTTAACTTTGTACGATTGGTAAAACTCCTTACAATTCAAATGCCTTTCCCAAAACAATCTCCCAACTTGTATGAGGCGTGGTGCTTTACTCGCCACGCCAGGCCGTCACCTCCGGCCATGTAGAGCGGAAATCCTGGGCTGCAGATATCCCTTTTCCGGCCGTCTCCTCCGGCTGTCGTCACAAGGACCACGGCCCCAGTTCGACAGTTTCCCAGCGTGGCTTGGCGACTCTCCCACTCCCACGAAGAAGTCCACAACGAGCGCATCCTGGCTCGGTGGGTGCATGAACCTCCCCAGACCCGCTGCTCGCGGTAGCTCGCATCGCCTCGCTGACGGGTGATCTCGCAGCATCCTTGCCGTCGACTCGCTGTGCTGGCCGGGTTCCATCTCGTCTCCCCAGTACGGCGTAGGTTACCGTACTCTCCATTGCCTAGAGCGGTGTACTCTCGCTACTCACTGTACTGCCGAAACTGCCTTCCCGGCGCTGGCTGGCTGGGTACATAGCGGGTGCAGCGCTGGCATAAACGCGCACCTCACCAGGAGTCTAATGGCGCGTATCTCGGACGTGCTACTAGTGGTTCACAGAGAGCGCTTTGTGTGCACGGCCGATTCGAATGATCGCCGAACATAACAGACAACTGTGGCGATTCAAGCTGCAGAGAATGAACTTTGAGTCGGTAGTGCACTGGAAAACCCCCTTCTCGAGGGAAGAACTTAGGGAGGGGAGGATAAGAGAAAGGTTTGTACCTTGTGAGGAACCGCTTATCTCCCATCCGCAACTCCGCGATCGTTTCGCCTCCCCTCCCCACGCCTTCCATGCCCCGGCTAACCCCAGTCTCGCCTTCCTTTCGCAGGATAACACACCGCGGGGCGAATTCGATCAATCTCTGATAAACGGAACCCGCGATTAAATCAAAACTGTAAAAAGATCAGAAGCGGAGATCGAAACGACGGAGAAAGAGGTTCGGACAAGACGAGTGTTGGGCATTCCTCCCAGCTGAGGATGACACTACGCGATCTGAGATGACTTTGTTACGTTGGAGGAACTGCCACTTCGTCTATCCTCGTCTTCTGTGCCTTCCCCCCTCGTCATGTGTCCCTCTCATTGGTGATCACATCAGAGACGAATTCTATTTGCCTCTGGAGACCGGCACACTAATCTCTAGACCTATAGATGTATACGGTTTCGATAGCGTATAAGCGACTCTGACAGTCCTCTCTCCACGTGCTGTAGTACGTCATGTGACCTGCTCTGAAGCAATCTGCTTGCGAGGATCTGTTTACTATCTCACAGCCAGCCTTCGCCGTTGCTGCTCAGGCGACTCACGTGAATCCGTGGAGATGATAAGGTTCGGCAGTGGCGAAGGTTATGCACATTTTATAACGATGTGTCGTCTCCTGTTAGTAAGGATTGATTTTTTGAAATTTACTTTATCTGTCATGGCAAGTGGTGCCATGAGGGTATAATGTTCTGAATACAACCCAACGAACTGTCACAGTCGCCTGTACTGTAGTTAGACCTTGACATGCTCGATGAGGTGCTGGGCAACGAAGTTGATTCATACATTGATTGCTGTTGCCGGGCGCGTCAACTACTAAGGTCATTAGTTACATAAGCGTATTGCATGTTTTATCGCGGTCGGTAACGTACGAATTTGGAAAGATTTAAAAATGAAACCCACTAAACTTTGGATTAGATGAGCAGGTGAACAAGCTGACACACTATTACACAGGTGGTTTAGACTGCAGTTGCAGAGAAGCCACCATCGCTACTGGTCATACATATTTAAACTGCTATTAGAACGTACTTTTCTGGGAAACGTTCCTCCGGAGGTGGTTGTGGATGGGTAACACGTGAGATAGAACGGATAATCTCCGGTAGACTTGCGGATATTAAAAGGCAAGATATTCTTGCCGCAACGGCCGAAAAACGCTCGCTAATGGCACAAATGCATGCAAGTTCGGAATGGGGTTGTAAAAATTAAGTTCACACACCTAGAAAGAGTGCAAGAGAGGGATGCGCTTCGCTCAGGGTCGGGGGATGGATGCAACGTAGATTGAATGGCGTGAGTGGTAATGGCATCTGTGTACTTCGCGGAGGTGAGAAAGATTGGATAAATATCCTTTTAAGTTGTAGTGCTACCGAAGACGAAAAGGGATGGAAATGGGGACGATAAAAAGTCTCACTTCATTAAAGAATTAGGATCATTTCTACAAAAAGTTCGGATCGTTAGGGAAACAGAAAGTAGGGAGTGGGAAAACAGCACGGGTTAGCACGAGTGGAGCCACGACTGGAGAGGAAATAAATAAGTTAAGCAAAAAATTGATAATTTAATCAGTATTGACAGTTCAGCTACTAAACTGACTATGACTTATTTACTAAGTAAATAAGTCATAAGTCATAGTGAACTGTTAAGTAATAAGTAAATCAATAAACAATTGCAGAGGCGTTGGTGAGGACGATCTGCTGTGAGGCTGTTTGATTTCAGGTGCTGAAGAGACCAAAGACTGGAGGGATAATGTGTGACGTCCGCGTCACGAAATAAATAGTTTTAAAAGTATGGTAGATTAGGATGTACACGGCTTCTGACGGCAGGTTTTTCCTTCTTCAAGGTCTTTTTCTTGAGCCGTACTGAAACCGAAATCTTAACTTTATTTTACTTTACTTATAAATGTTAGACGGTCGCAACTGTTACATGTTCATAATCAACAGCCAAAAAATACGAAAATACTTTTAAAATATTTAATACAGGATCATGGAGCTTTCTTTTCTTCTTAGAAGAGTAATTATGTACCGAGGAAATGTCCAAACCCAAATACATATGTTCTTAAACAAACCAAAACAAAAATTACCCTTTCGTACAATAAGAAAATCAATATAACATAAAACGTTTGTTCTCTCTTGAAGAAAACAAATTAACAAATCAATAAATTCAAATACAATTATACAATTTTTAACACTTTGACAACAATAAAGAGGGAGCATCAACCACAGTTTGTAAAGTTACATACACATTCTGAACACTCATTTCAACATTCAGTTGCTGCTCTCTGCCTTTACTTTTCACTTATACAGGGTATAATGACAGCTATTTACACTGGAGAATGTCATGACACGCAACCACTGAACGTACGTATTAAAAGAGTGGCTTGGGGCACTACGAAAATGCTGTCAACAGCCTCCTACGTCTTAGCGAACTGGGCGAACTTGATGCTTATCGCAGACATGACAAGTTTGTGGCAAAAGATAAGGAGAAAAATATAGGAAAGACGATTATTACCGACTTCTTCTCGGGGCCTGGCCTCACCCAACGACGCGAATCTTGCGACGGTCAGCGGGCTGGTGTCGCCGAATATACGTCTCCGCGCAGATCCGGGCTCTTAAACGGCAATGTAGTGTAAGAAAATGGACGCCCGTAAACCTAGACGCCGCAGTTCCACTGTCCGTTTCTCTTCCTCGTTCTCACCAAGCTCACCTTCTTTCCCCAATAGCACATTTTTCCCGACCATCCTCTCTCGCGTCTCAAAGCCTTCTCTTTACATTGCTCCCTACCGCGTCAGTCGGCACGAACACTACAATTCAAGAATATATATATACAATTCAAGAATATATATAAATACGAGTTTCCAACCTCTTGCAGAGGGCACTGCCCGCGCTTTTGGAATGTAGCGTTGTTGGCTGTGGTTGTAGCTGTGGTTGAATGTAGGTATATATCAACCACAGATATGTAAAGATTACAGTACCTCATGGTCAATTTTCCGCGTCTTTGATGCGATAGAGAGACCATTTGGGGTGAATACCAGAATTTTAAAGGTTAGAACGTGGTAGGATGTAGGTATTGTAGTGACTTAAAGACCTTCAGCCTAGCCTCATAGTATTAAGTTATTTAAATTGTATATGTAATTATTACCCATGAAATAAAAAATAAAAATATTTTTTCGCGGGAGGTGGCGGTGATCTCCCCCATTGAATAGCGAAACCCGACGCCGCCCTAAACGTTGGCTTGCAGCATATTTCCCAACCCGCTACCTCCAACCAGCAAGAAACAGCCCCAGCCGGGACAAGCTCTAAGCTCCCGACATGTGTGAAAGTGTAGTGTATGTAAGTTTGAAAGTAAAGGATGAGGATTCGACAAGGAGGGCAAAGGAAAGCCCGCGCGCAATCCGTGGCTTCTTTGTTACGATATTGCTCCGGCATTCGTCTGATGTTGATAGGAGAAACCACGGAAAGACACCGACCACAGCAGCCGCCGGTTAGAATTCTCCTTCAGTCACCGGCTGAATTCGACCTAACTATGTGGCTAGAGTCGAAAATCCTACCAACGCCGTAACTCGAACCCTCCTGTAGTGACATCAGTTGATGCCCTGAGCCACTTCAGCCGATTGGAAATCGGAACCGGCGCATAAATTCAAAAATAGCAACTGCTCCGTCGTATGACCATCCAGAGTTCGGACTATGCGGAGTTAGCGGGCGCCCTCGGTGTATCCCGGGTCACCGACACTCGCGGAAAGAGCAGACCGCCAAAGCAGCACTCGTTTTATCTCAGAGAAAACACGGGTGGCGAAAGAAACTGAGTGCTACTCATACCGCGTGTGTGCCGTTTAGCACGTCAACTTCCGTACTAAAAATAAATGAATCGTCTCTCTACGACACGAATTTTTATTCATAATGTTGTATTGATATTAGCCTTCAAGAACTCGCGAGGGTGTGACGGTGTAAAGCAGACATTTTATTTTTGTAAACATACAATTTGTATTGAGTTTAGAGTGGTGGAAAATCACAAAATGTATTACTCATAACATCCAGCGAACGTTTTATTGCAAGCACGTTGTTGTCAGATAGATTAAAAGTCTTTTGAGCTACGGCCGCGTGCACCAGCTGTGGGTAATAGAAAGGAAGTTAGTCATGAAGATAATCTGAAAGACGATGTAGTCAGAGCCCTATAGTATTCTTATATACCGTCATCACTGGCTACTTCCACCCTTAGAATATTAGTTGATCCCAGGGAAAAAAACGTGTTTTCAGCTGTTGCAGCCGCTTATGCTTTTCATTTACGAGTTAGTTTGCAGTTTCTTCCGTTAGATTAAAAATGTGCATTTAAATAAATTTGGCATAGTTCGGTAGGACACCTTTACGTTACAGCACTGTACTGAGTGTCTAGTGTCGAATTGGCGGTATTTGAGCGTTGCAAACTCTATACACTATCTCTACACTACATTTTTAGGATAGTTGATCAAGCGACAAGTTTACATTTTACTAACTATATACCTGTTAATCAAAATGCTATGGTAAGTTTGTCATTGGTAAAATCCTTTTCCCTATTTATTTTTAGATTTCCTAATTATGAGCACATAAACTCAAAAACCGTGCTACTTGGACCCACGCGTGCGGTGGGGTCAACTAACCACAACTTTCTTTTTTAATGCACTATTCATTTTATTTCTATATTTAAAACTTCCACAATGTTTATTTCCTCTTGCTTCTTCAGTAATCTGCCCGTTATAGTACACTAATGCAAAAAAAGCTGCCTTTAGTCGGAAAATTGCAAATTACGGACGGACCATCAGCTTGAGGATTGTTCGGTAGCAGTCGGAAATAATGTTTGAAACATTCAAACACAAGCTGAAGCTTCCTTAAAATACGTCGATAGACGATCAGAAGGAGACAGAAGAACAAATCCATTCAGAAACCGAGCCATCCAAAGGTGTTTACTTGAAGAATTGAGAAGAATGAAGAATTAGCGTTTGCAAGTCTCCGTGACAAAATCTCTCATTTCGTATTTTCTGCTGATGAACGTGATTTCAGATTTAATGTGAAGTATTACTCATCTATGCGTAACAAAACTGTCACTACTTTCAAAAATAATCTCCCGAGGTGGGATTGGGTGAAATTATTTTTAATCAGGTGCCTACAATAAACAAGAAAAAATAAGATAGTAAAAATAGTATTTCAGCTATTGAAGTGTTTTTCGTATTTACACTCATGTTTGTATAAAAAATTAGGAAATACATAGACCTAGTGAAAATCTCAATGGTTTTGTATAAGAAAACTTTGCTTGTGTTCAAGTAGACTATACACCAGTGTCATGTTAACCCAATTGTCAAAAACTTCCTGATCTTTTGTGTTAAATGTATTTTTTCAAACTTCTCTCGAGCATTTTGCACTAAACCGCTAGATTGATAAAAATAAATGATTAACTTATTCTGGCAAGTTTTTTGTGAATTAGTGCAGAAAAACATCGAACAAATTGAAAAATTGGATCCAAAAAGTATTTACGGTACTATAGTGATATAAATTTCTACGGCTACTGAATGACTCATGATACATATCAATGGACTAATTAATTATTGCGCATCAATGGCATTTTGAGACAGCAGAGTATTTGTTCAGAAAAGTTTTACATAACTCATAATGGCTAAAAGCACACTTTTAATTTGAGCTACTACCATGTAGCCCACGCGATCACTTGCGAAACGAATTGTGATGCCAGTACTGCAAAATTAAAATAGCTTTACGAATGAAACAACTCAAATATCAAATGCCTGTTTATTTTTTTTTGTGATTCAGTCCAATACAATGCACATGGCGTGTGGGTGAATAGTTATTTCCAATTTGTGAATGGGGCACAGGAACAGGTGCGCGCTTCTCATTGCTGCGTAATAATATCGCCACGACAATAACTCCATGACATATAACTCAAATGGCGTGCTAGAAAAGGTCTCGCGAAGGAATAGAAAAATACAAAAAACCTATATAAATCCGGTAAACGAGAGCAACGGTGGAAGATAATCTGGCAAAAGCCATATTGGTCGTGCCTCTAGAAAAGCAAGACGGTATTTTAAGTTCGTCGACCGATTGATTAAGAGTCGTGCAAATCAGTGCGCATTTCTGCGGTTCCTCTGTGAAATGAAAAGATTGATTCATTGGTGTTTCCGGGAACGTCAACGCTTAAGGCATGTTTTAATCGTGGTAGGGTGTGGTGAACTTCCCCCGCTAGATTCCACGCCCACCGACGTCGGCTAGCGTGGATTTTTCCCAAACAGGTATCTCTCGCCACCGGGACACCTCCCCAGCCGAAACACACTGTAGGCACCCGACTTGTCTACCGTCACGTGAAAACGTGTAGTGTATGTGAGTGTGTGTGAAAAAGAGGTTAGGGTATGTCCAGAAAAAAGAAGAAAATATCACGCATGGCCCGTGGCCCGTTTGTTAGGGTACTGCTCCGGCATTTGATCGGAGAAATCACGGAAAACTACCGATCAGAGCAGCAGACCGATTTAATTCCCCTCCGGGAGTGGCTAAATTCGACTTAGCCATCTAGCTAATGTCGAAAAGCCTGACACCGTTGGGACTCGAATCCTACGTCCTCGCAGTCACAGGCACGGCACTGCATCTGTCAAATGGAAAGATAAGGAGGAGTCGTACTGCGCTCTTCGGAAGAGATACAACTTTTCATAGTGGGAAACGCATTTTCCCAGATGGAAACGCAGTGCACGTTGGTCAGCCCAAGAGAATACATCAAGATCCTACGAGGCGAAGAGTCTCGCAGCGAAAGGGTATTTCGATCCAAAGATGACCGAGATTTCGTTCGACTTCCCACGTCACACAGACGGTTTTCCAACACACCACTCTCAAAGGGCCAGAAATTCCTCTCATTCTCAAAACGCAACGAGTAAGTATTATTCTCACACATTTTTTTTTCATTCTTCATGTAGAAAGGAAAAAAAATCACCACGTCGCAGTTCGTGCAGTCCTTTCAACTAAAGATACGTCTTGAACGTAAAAAATAAAAATCTAACTGAATAATGTCACGTGTCATTCTCAATTTCGTAGTGGCTTGGTTGCTACGTTCAAGCACATGGAGCCCACTACAAATACAACTACGAGTAAAACCAATTCTAACAAACTTTTTCCGTGTATAAGACCACAATCAGACCTCATCTTCTACATGTTAGTCCAGTCTGGACAAAGGCTGCTACACTTAACCAAAATAACAAGTATTCAAGAATCACCAAAGTTCTCTATTCCTCGTTATGAAACAATTAGCTTGAAAAGACGACATTGCTTGCACAATTTATTTATCACCAACGGCAATCATTGTATGCCGAACCCTTTTAATATGCCACACACGATTGAGGATCAAAGGGGAGCTAGGCACTCGGGCACAGGCAAATGGAACATGAAAATGAAGAGCGACATTAAAGGGGTTTAGTATTAGCGGGTTGATGTTTGGTGTGACAGACGCGAAATTACATAGGAGGAAGCAACACCTCACGTCTCGAGCAAACACGCAGAATAACATGGGAGGCGAGCAACACACAGTGTCTTGTGTGTGTGTGTACGTTACTATTAGCCTTATATATTTCGCCCACACTCTATTCTCTTGACGCAAAGCGACAGTTTTTTTCCATCTTTTTTAAGGATCGCAATCTGCCACAGTGCGTTGCGCGTTGCCAAAACTTCGCTAAGAAAGCCGAAAAGAGGTGTACGCGTGAACGTGTCTGCTGTCCAGTCGTCGCCACCTCACCCTGGGATGCGCTCTATGAACTTTCAAAAAGATCGTGGAGAGCCGAGGCGCAATCCAGGAGACCCCGTGACTTGCTGCGCGGAAGGAGCTTGGGTGAGGGATGGTGACCAGGGATGACCAGATGTGGGGGTAGGTGATGAAACTTGCCCAAGGCCCCGACTTAACTGATGTCTCACTTTTTTTATTCAAAAGAAATAAAAAACTATTTAACACTAATTCAAATTTAAAGCTATACATTATTTCTGATGCATGGAGTAATAAATGTTAAAGAATTAGGAGAGGTTGGAATGTTTGAAATGAGAGGTCCCCGTGGATCAACTGTCCCAGGCCTCTGGTTCTCTTTGGGCGTTCCAGGTGGGACCGCTGCGAGCTGAACGTCCTCTCGCAGCCAGGTCATCGATTCGACCAGAAAGCGCCGACCTCTCGAATGGGGTATGAGACCTCTGATATCTACGCGATCGAGGTAAAGCTTCATCTTAAACCCACCGTTTCGTGAGTAAGGGGAAAGTGTTCGATTTTAAAAGCAATCTAAAGACACTAGTGGGAGTTGTAGGTCACGGGAATTGATTGGAGTGAATTTAGACCCTAAAACCTAGTTTTCCGATGGTTCGCAATATTTTTATTTCATCAAGGGCTTACTACCAGATACACATATGGTTGTAGTAAGCCCTGATGATGGAATAAAAATATTCCGAAACATCGACAAACCACGTTTTACTGTCTCAACAAACTGCAACAAAATCCCATCATTTAATTTCCCACTTCTACTTCATGGTCGTGAATTTGTAATGGTCAAAGATATAAGCTTATCATTAATTGTATGAGCAACAATTGTTTAACAAAAGACAAAGACGAATGATAGATTTGTAATCGTTGACTAGAGTATTGTGCATAAAATTATACTTCTGGGAATGAGTGTGCGATATAATTGTAATAAATTGCATGCTTGTAATTTTGACAGTATATTTTTACTTTGTCGTTTATTTATACGTAGTATAAAGAATGTTATGTAAAGCTGCACGAAAAAACTGCAAACTTTCGACAGAATAAAATTATTGCCAGGCCCTGACGAAAAAGTGGCTAAATCCAGTTCCTAAATTAAGACGTAGCTAGACTCCTTGTTTTATGGGATCTTCATCCTGAAAAATGGTTTGGTGGCAAAACTTTAGTCCGTCCATCCGTCTGTCTGAGGTATGTAAATTGGAGCTCTTCGTGTTATATAGGTCTTTAGTCATGTGGGTATCCAAGACCCGTATAGGCGGGTATTCTTACAAGTCAAACCCACCCCCATTCATAGGGGAACCCGTATCATATGGGTATCCGTATAATTCGTGTACCCGCTTAATATGGATACCCGTGTAATACGTGTATCCGTATAATACGGGTCGCTTGTATAATACGCGTCGCCCGTATAATTGGGGTTTTTCATGGACACGAACAAACAGATTCTGTTTAAGATTGTAGTTATATATTTATGCAGAAGTTACGAATAATAAGCGAAGCAGGAAAGTAGTGGAAAGAAAAAATGAATAGAAGAAAGGTCTCAAGGACTCTCTGTGCTCTTTCATTGTGTAATGGAATGAAAAAACTTGATAAAAAAAATATTCCGAAACATCTTAGTAATGTACAAAAGGTACCTAATTTTTTTTAATCATTATATTTTAAATCAATTAAAAATATTTATTTACATTGTTATTTAAAAAAATATATTGATCAAAATTGTTTTCTTTTTAAGCAATAGCTCAATTTCATTTCAAAAAAGACGAATTAGCGAAAATGAAAGATGAATGCGCGAAAGTGACGGAAACGACAAAAGGACGCTTGGGTGAAAAGGTTGAAGGCACCAAAAGCATGAATAACCATTTTCGTAAAAACTGCTCCAATTGTTTCAACGAAAATTTCAATATAGGACGAGGTTTTACTCTTCTATTATATTCTTCAAGTATTTTTTTCGTTTCTTTTATTAAGAAACCAAAACTTGAGCAAATATGAAAAAAATATTTTTTTGGCGGCAATAGATTTTTGGAAGGAGGCATAAATAGCAGATGGGGCATGACCGAAAAGCTATACCTGACCAAAAATTAGAAAACTAACTAGAACAAAAAAGTCTGTCCCAATCTGTATCAACACTACTTTGTATTTATTTAAGTATGCATATTACGAATATTAGATGAGCACGTACTCGTTCGTCCGTATTTTCAAGCAGAATTAAGTGAAAAGAACTGAAATTTTCGAAAAATTATACACGACTTTATTTCTAAATTTATCATTAAGGAACAGATTCCATTAAGGAAAACATCTCTATTTTTAATGTCTTTTTGTAGGAAGACGCCCAAACAATTTTGAATTTTGCAAATTTCGTAAAATCAGGGTTTTTAACGAACATGAGATTTTCGCTATTCTCTTAAACGTTCTTCACACTATCCACGAACAAAATTTAATTAAAAACGATGAAGCTATCTTTATGAAAATTTGAATGAATGAAACGTCCCAGGAGCTTCGTATAAAGTAAACGCCAAAATTAAAATATCAGTTTCAAATTCAAGTAGCTCCAACATCTGCCAGATCGATCGGAGAATATCAATTTGAAGAAAATCAGCTGAAACGTCCATCCACTAGCTGAGGCCATGGCAGGGGGCGTGAGAAGAAAAGGACGAGGGGGCGTGAGAGGAAGGGGCGAGCAGGCGAGGAGCTGAGAAGGTAATCAGGCAAGGAGGCGAAGGGGCGAGGGGGCGAGAGCGACAATGTTGGCGTGTGCGGTCCCTAGAAGGGCGGCGACACGAGTATCAAGCAGGGACCCGATCACGTGTGCGTCAGGTAAAACACAATGCGAAGGCATGAGGACGGCGGTGGGAAAGTGGTATTTGCAGCAGCGGGTAACACCGTAAACCGCGGTGGGGTGGCAAGGGGTGGGACGGTGGTGAATCGGAAGGGGTTAGCACCGCTGCCGCTTGCAGCCTCGGAGGAGCAGGAGCGGCGGGCACGGATGGTTCTCGCGAATGATAGGGGCGGAGTGACTGCAAGGGGGGGAAGGCAATAGACTGCCACGAAAGCGGTGGCCAAGTTGGTGCGACTGCGTGTGGCTGAAGGGAGACGCGCGGCGCTGGCGGAGCCACGCGCGGCCTGTTGATTGTTCCCGTCGCGACGGCGCAGCCCGTGAATAAATGAACTTCTACAAGCATCCGTCTAACGACGTCCCCGACAGCTGTGGAACGCCCCGGTTCGGCGCACAAGTGCACGGCCCATGTTAGCTGCACGGGTGTGCACTGCGCTGCGCTGCGCTGCGCTGCGCTGCGCTGCGCTGCGCTGCGCTGCTTCCACGCTTAGCGGCCACGTTAAGAGGAGGGTGAGCTAACATGAGATGAAGGTGGCATGCAATATATACCACTAAGGTACCGTTTCGATCTACTTCAATCTACTCTAACCAAATTATATTTAACGAATTGAGATGAACAATGTCTTATCGCGTCAATCAACAATGTCACATGCATTTTTTAAAAAACCAAAATATACGTAATTTATAATAGAAAACGTTTTTATCAATTAATACTTGGAAGAAACAACAAAGGAAATAGAGCGATTCGCAAAATAGCAATAGTCTGACAAAATATTGTCGATACGTTAAAAAGACAAGGAAACAAATAACGACCAAAAGAAAGAAGAAAAGAAAGAAAGCAAAACAAACAAAAGAAAGAAAACAAAACAAACAAAAGAAACAAAAGAAACAAAACAAAGTAAACAAAGAAAACAACGAAAAGAAAGAAAGAGTTCGGACGTGTAGGAGATGAAGTGACATAACCAATAGTCGTGTAAAGTGAAAATAACTTTTTTTAAAATTAGTTTCCAGTAGAACAGTCATTATGGGAAATGGAAGAAAATGTAAATTCATATGTCATTAATTAGAAATTAGTGTGGAACAGAATTCTGTGTGCTGAAACGAAGATCAAACTGTGCATAGGATCCAGATGTCGTCCAAGTACACTGCGGTGACTTAAGAAGAAGAAATGAAATTTCAAAAAAGGAAAAATATTTCTAAATTCTTGTTCAAGGTCAAGAATTTAACAAATATTTAAATAATTAATAAGTGAATCAATTGGTAAATAGTTATCAAAAAGGATTCTTCAATTCGATAAAAGCGCACAGATACGAGCATGTAAAACGATGAAAAATTGTTTGTAAATATGTGTGAATGTGATTGTCCATTTTTCTTATAGTTCAATAAAAATTGCTTTTCAAAAAATATTTATACGTTTGTAAGCATGACAGATCGAAAATATTTCATCGAGTAATAAACATAGGGCATTGATGCACTACACTAATTAGCAGAAATTTAAAATTAATATTTAAATAATATTTAGAATCGAAAATTCCTTCATTAATCTCCATTAATCCTAAATTCCCCGATGTAAATAATTCTATCAGTCGGGAACACGTAGGAACGATGGATTTTCAGTCCAACTATTTTAAGTGAGTTTACAAATAAATCCTGAAATAAATTGTACCTGTAAAGAGTATTGTAAGTACTTAAGATTGTTGTGTAAAATAAAATTGAGCTAGTCAATATTATTAGAAAAATATGAAGTATAGATGAAATTATAAAGAGAAACATAGAGAGAAATATGGAAAGAAGTATTTCGGTATTTATTTTTGTGGTTTACGTCAAAATTTATTTCATCTGATCGTAAATATAGAAGTCTAACTCTATCTGGAGACTTAACAATATTCCTAATCATCCAATGAACAGAACTCATCAGGCTGTTTTCCACTTTTTCAAACATTTCCTTATAGATAGAAGGTCCGTTATTTGCTAGCATGACAAACGTTTGAAAAACTGGTGACAAACGCAATAAAGTGGTGACAAATCAGGAACGTTTAATTACCAGCTCTATATTTTAACTGGCAACGAATTTATATTTAAATTGGTTTTCTTCAGAGTATCTGCGTTTCTCTGAATAGTTTTGTCATTCAAATAGTTTCTATATTTTTATTTGAAAGATATGCGCTTCTACATAATTCCCTCATTTGAAATATGAGGATACTAAAATTCACTTTCAAATTTACCTCCCAGGTACATTATTTGCAGAGACCAAAACATTTGGTAAGTACAAAAAATTTTATAAATGGTATAAATCATTTCGTATTTTACAGACAAATCATAAAAATTGCAGCAAAAAATTAAAAGAAAATAAAGATATCGCATCGACGAATTTGTATCAGGACCAAATTAATCTAAAAATCTTTATTGGTACAAACAGTGTTAGTGAACAGAAATTCATTACATATACAGTTGATAACTACTGGATGCAGAAAATTAGTATATCCAGACAATAATTAATCTATATAGGCATTCCGAACATGCAGGCTATTAGTACAAATAGACAATTAGTAGGCAACATGTTAACCAGGGCCACCCTAGTGCTCCCAGGAGGAGCTTCCGGTCGCTCTTTGATCCCCGAGCTGCCCGCTCGCGGAGGAAACCGATGACGTCATCACTTGAGATGACGCGCTTCTTACTACACAGTGGGCCATATCTTAGTAATTCAGCGTCTGTTCTTTTTCTTCGTTCTTAAAGAAAAGCCGCTGCGAGTGGAAGTTGATAAGGGGCAAATGCTACGTAATTTACATTCATTCTTTAAGAAAACGAAATGAGCAGGAATACTCTGAAATTAAAGAATGGTGTGTAGAAAATATTAATTCTATTTCAAAAAAATCATGACGGTATACTTCTCTGGTATGACTTAGAAAGATAGTGGTCTTTGGGTGCATTACTCAACGTTAAGAAGCCTTTCATTGAATGACAATGTCGATAGAAGTATGTTTTCCCAGTTGTCCCAGGGGCGTTTCCCAGGTGTGTTTTTGGAGATAAAAAATAAAGGTTAAATGCAACGAAGGCTAAAATATTTTCAAAAGATATACTTACATTTTTAGCAGACGCAAATTATGAGATTTCTTCAATGATGACGGTGACATTAATAATTGAATTTTTTAAGCTTGCCGCATAGACGAATGATGTAAATAAAATAAGAATATAAAAATGAAATTAAACTAATATAAATATGTAAATAAAATTAAATAATATAAAAGTAGAAATTATACAAAAATAAGTAGAAAAAAGGAATAATTGTAGCCGTATGCTGCTTTTTTGCCGATCGTTAAGAAGTAGTGAAATTTGACTTTACATTACCAAAGTAGATAAAGTAATGTATTTGCAATTGACTTCTTAGTACTTCATAAGCACGTTATGGTACCAATACTTGAACGTTTATTATAAATCACACATTAATTACACTCTAAAGTTATAATAGTAACGAAAAATTAATCAAATTAATCTCATTTTTATACCTTATACATTACGGTCGTGAAATATCACCATGAACAATATAATTTCCAGGAAATATTCAAAATGTGGGTTAGTTTCTTTTAAACAAACACCAGTCATTCATAAAGTTTTTATAGTTTTATTAAATTCATGTTAAATGGCCATTATTTTAATAATTGGAATGTTCTGTTTTTACCTGAAGTGCTAAAATAGCAAGAGATGCTAGCGTAGTTGCACGTAAACCTAAAAGTTATATGTAAGCGGCACGAAACTTTATTCCACATGTACACTGTATTTCATCCACCTAGTGAATAAACGGTAATTTTTAATTCTGCAGTTGCCGCACACATTGATAACTATGCTGCGTTACTTCACAGAGTTCCGCTATCTATTCTGGGAACCAACGAGGACGTCCTATTGTCTGAATGCCTAATGACCAGAACGTGACGAGCACCGAAACGTGAGACACGGAGAAGACACTCAAGGCTTCGTTGTCGGAAGTGCTTCGATTTACGAGTGCAGCATGCTCAGACTTGAGTTAAGTGGGTTTTTATTTTAAGCGTCGACACTAGCGTCGACTTGATGTACTTTTCTTCGAGCAATATCATTAAAATTGAAAGGCGTTTGCAATTGCTACGTTGTATAAGAAGAAATGTAATGAGATTTATTTGAGTGATTTATTTTTAAAAGGACAACTTCTTTAAAAATGTTCGTCTTGTTTTCATTAGAGATAAAATATATTAGTAATAAACAAATCCATATTAAATTTAAATCAACAATTAATACGGATTTTTTCATATTTATTTATTATTTTTGAACTTGAAGCTTTTTGAGGGTTCAAATAAGAATGATGAAAGGGAATTAAATAACTGATGAATGCTAAATACGGTGTTAAATGCCTCCAACTGACTAAGAAACTTGTTGAATTTGCAATTGTTTCCGCAGATTTTCTATAATGTTTTGTCATTTATTCTGTATTTTTTACCAGACAGTGCACACGCAAAGAAGGTTCATGTGGTTGGCCGTGGATCTTGTTTGTTTATTTGCATTTAATCAACGCACAAGTTTCTTGACAATTACAATCGGATAAACATAAAGTTGCTTCTTAATGTCCCAGGAAAAGAGTATATCCCAAGTGTGACCTAGGCTAGGAGTTATCACTTCTAATTTCAAAAGTAAAATTTAATTTAGAGAAAGTTCCAGTTTTTATTATGAAATGCATACCAACAGGAGCTATTAACTAAATCTACGTCAACTGTTTTTTTCTTAACAAAAAGTTGCCGGATCATTTTATTATCCTTGACTAAACGATCTCTCAGAGATACATATCCTCAAGCTATCTTCATCAGACAATAAATTGAGTTTTTGCTCCTATCTAACAACACTTTTAGACCTAATAAATTCGTCTTTAGCTTCAACAAAAAACGACTACACTTTGAACATGTCCTGAGATCGATTAGCCCTTTTAGTATACAATATCGAGGCAAATCTACGAAAAAAATCTACATCCAAATATTTTATCTGCCACGTCGCTGAGAAAATTGGAATTTAAATAAAAGAAACAATCAAATCAGATAGATGCACCAAGAAGTATAATGAAAAGCAGCAATAAGATTAACAAAAATGTCTGGAACGTCTAAACGGTAAATACACGGAAAATAGAAGTTAAAGCAAACGAAAAATGATTATAAAAACGTCCTCAACCACCAAAATGTAGTCGAAAGGCCGAATCATTGACGGAGGACACGTACTCTATTTCCATACGCGATAAAGTATATTAAGGAGGATCACTTATGGTTAATTTGTTTCAGTCTTCTTCATTCAAACGAAAACTCGATTTATGTAAAAGAATTTACAATTCAGCACATTTTCACAGCGCAAGTGGTTTTGAAAGATTATAATTTATACAAAATTAGTTTAATAGAAAATTAATCATTCTAAATTGTACCAGATGAAAACTTGCATATATTAATACCTGGAACATTTTATATAATCGAACATTTTTTAAAGTAAGTAACCTATTTTCAGTTTTATTGGCAAAGAAGTTATTATTTATATAATTGACAAACAAGTGACTTTTCTTGAGTGTTAATTGAAGAAAATGGAACGAGTCTCCTATTGTTAGACGAGAGGTTCGGTTGTTTAAAGTGAGTTTTTATTATTTTGTTGTTGTATTTTGTTGTTATTGAATTTTTTATTTTTGGCACTACATTATGTTAATATGTACTACATTTGAATTCTTCGTAATGTTATGGCATTTGTGTAATATTTGACCCAAAATAAAATCATCTTAGAAAGCAAACAATTTTATACGTTCATTTCCGTTTTACCTTTGAAGTTTTCTATTATTTTAATATCATCCACCAATCAAATCGTTGGAGGTCCCTTTGTTATTGACTCTCGATATTGGAAATTCAATGGTGATCACCATTGATTGATGTTTTCCATCATATATTAAACTCTGTTTCTGTTTAATGTTAAACTGTATCGCCGTTCAGTACATTACATTATAAATTGCACTGAAAATTACTGCTTTCAGATTCACCCTTTTGAAATAAATGATTAATGGATTTCACGTAATACTTGACCTCAGACGAAAAATATCGTAACATTTTTAACTTTTCGGATACAACTGTAAACTGTATATTAACTGATTGTAGCCCATTTTATATCCCACCCCGTGGATTGTGATGCACAATGTCTGAATGCAAAACAGCAAGACGTGCACGAAATAAGTGATCAATCATTTCATTTTCCATGTGATCCAATTTAATGTAATTCAGTGAAATTTACGGGACTCAGACTGCGGCAGTAAATGGGTTCTTCTTATCACTTACTCAAACAGAAAAAAATACGTTAAAATAATTATTTTTATCTCCTTCTTTTATTCACAATTGGCTTTCGTATTTTTAAAATGTATATGATGTTTCAAAATTAACACAGTGCATACTGAATCTCAAAATCCAGTCTGAACGAAATATAAATTAGGTTACGTTTAATCTTCTTTGCGTGACATTCGTTGTTATAAAATCTGGATTCTAATTTGAAAGTCCTTGGTCGCAATTTTTAGTGCTTGTGACAATTGAAATGACACGAATTCTCTACATAGATCTAATTGCAGCTGCAATTAGTTGAGTTTTGATAGAATCAAACAAAAAATCTTGGTAACTCATTACATCAACAGATGCCTGCTTCTGTCATTTGACATGAAGGACGCCTTATTTGGGTGTAAATAGTATGGTTCGTAGAAGTTTAGTGTTTTAGAAACAATGTTATTATATATTAACATTTAATGTAATTATATTTCAAGCGTGGAATTTCACTGGAATTTCTGAGAAAAAAAATTCTAAAAATCTTTACGATATTGTATTTCTTGTTGTAATGCATTATAAAAACCTTATAACCGACGTTTTGCTTGCCCATAAAGCAACTGAAATGAATGCGAATTAAATATTTAATCTTGTCTAGATCGACAAAACAGTTTCTTCCGCGAAACGTAATTTGGTAAGTTCACGATACGTACAAGAATGGAGATATTCGATTTTTTGAATCACAACACAATACTTAAACTAACCCACAATATGACGGCAGTGAGGTGGGGATGGAGTTGGGGACAAGACCCCAGGTCGCAAGATCCCAGGCCGCTGGTTCGTGTGAAAACGTCCCAAACCTGAGTTTCTCGACGGTACTCACGTCGATAGTGCCATGGTGTACTCAGTGAGAAGGCGGTGTTCAGCTTTGTGTCGCCGAGTTCTCCCAGTGACCCACCAGCCAGTTGAGTTGCCACCCGCCGACCTTTCGGCAGGATCGGGTGAGGGATTAGCTCCCTGACCCACTTATAATAGTCCGTCAGGTCGCGTAAATCTCCCTGCCATGTTGCCTAGATTCGGGCGATACGCACGACGAGAGATGTAACGTGTAGTCAGTGAGTAGACAGGTTGAGGGCTTCGAGCCAGCCGGGCCTCGGTCCTGGCGGTCCTCGGATGTGCTCTTGGTTCGTGTTTCAGTGTCCAATATTCATGGTGTAACGTCGTGTGTAGTGATCTACACCACAAGGAAACAGACACGAGTGAGTATATACAAGTTTTATTTACACACTGTACATATTTAAAACTCTCACTCTAAGGCGGTTTGCCAGAGCTACCACTGCAGCCCTCCTCTCCCTACATGCGCCTTGCGGCGACGCCTACGACCAGCCGGCAAGGCCGCGTCGCAGATTGGCACCTGGTGTGCCCCGGCAGATTGACGATCTGCCCGAATGTGTTTGAAGAACACATCACCCTGTCCGAACTCGTCGAACAACCACGTGCCCTCGGCACTCCGCACCAGCCTGGGCGGACAAAGTTTTTGTGGTCTAGCCACGAGGAAACCAGAAAACGTTACCCGTCCGCGCCGTCTCGCCGCGGCGTTTTTATAGGTCCAGGTCACCTGACCTCCTACTTCACTACTCCCCACCCTCGCGCGGTGGAAAGCCTTTCCCTGGCGCTGCCTGGCCCGCGGACCATTTCCTGTCGGAAAGTCCCTTCTTTGTTCTATCTTTAGATCCCCCAGCCCTCTACCTTGCACTCGGCTTGCTGCTGCTAAGCCGTGACGCTACAATGGGTAATCATTACCCATGGGTAACCATTTGCGTCGGTCTATTGTGAGTGGCACTCAATTCGACTCCGGTGCAAGCCTGGAAAATAGCGTTTACGGGATACTGTAAATGAGAAATTTGAAGCTCTTTTGCAAAGAATATTTCCGAGTTTTCGAAAATCTTCATTAAATATCATTTGAGGCACTTAAACTCTCAAATGCCAGAGTCTTTACAAATTACTAGAAATGTGCATATTAACGGCGTGAAAGATATTTATAAAAAAATTATATTTGTGAAATTGTTAAAAAAATAAAAAAAATACAGCAAAAAACTGCAACATTAAACAGTGCAATGGAAACTATCCATAAGAAAAATTTGAAGAACACGTTTGGAGCCATGTTTGAGAAAATAATGTTTAAGAGCATATGCAAATGCGGAATTTTGAGCTCATTTTTACAGGAAGCTGATGACTAGTTGAGAAACTTAAATGACATTATTTAAAGCGCATGTACTTGCAAATAGATTAATGTGAACAAATTGCCACAAATGACTTTCAACCGTCACTGTTAAGGACGTGAGAAACGAGTCAAAAAATTACATTTTTGTAATTTTTGGAAAAACAAAGGAATACAAAATATTGCGTTTATGTCATCTCATAGAGTATATTTAGCACTACCCGTACTAAAACTTTAAGAGAAATAGTTTGAGCTGCTTTTGTATTATTTTAAAATTGCAAATATTGCACGCAATATGGACTGAAAATTGGACCTGCGCTAATTAGCGTGTGCTACTCTATTCTTACAAGAAATTTAAACGAAAAAATTGGAGCCGTTTTTTAGAAAAGTTTGAAAATGTCCGGAGAGGTTCATGTAAAGTACCCCAAAATTTTAAAGAATATATTTCAAAGTCTCAAAGTTTCAACCTGAGCCAGATGTACTGGGGTTTCTTCAATTCGGAAAAATTCTACATATGGTTTAGACGTTCACAAATACACTGTCGTTAAAAAAACTCTTTTCTTAGTATCAGGGGATTCCAAAATATGTATTTCTGTTCGAATACCACAATCGATTACCACAGCATTACATAACTTTATATTACGTATATTACTCCGAATATAGGAAATAATAGTCGTGCTACGAGAAAATAACTAGTTGTGCTACAGTATAGCACACATTTTCTCGTATTAGTTTTCTATTTCCATTCGTCTGGGATAGCTATACGGACTTATCACATACTCTTGGCAGCTGCCAACTATCGCCGCCCAAGGTTTTTTTTAATTTTCTTAGTTTTTGCGGTTTCCTAATAATAGAACCGAATTACTATTTGAAGAACATTAAAAAACTGTAAAACTTCGTCATCAATGGCAATTTTCTTTGAAAAATTTGGAGCCGTTTTTAAGGAAATGGCGTTTAAGTGCTACTGTACATTCGGAACTTGATCCTTTCTTTTTCATAGAATTTTTTTAAAGATATCGTAAAATGTCATTTTAAGCTCTTTAACTCACAAATATAATAGTGATAACAAATTGTAGGAAATGTGAAAATTAAAAAATACCCAAAAATGAATATGTCATATTAAAGACTGATGCTGTTCGATGTGCAGAAATTTTTACATACAGAAAAGAGACTGACACTTTGGAAGGTTTTTCAAAAAATATGTAGGTTCTCATTAAGGATAAAAATGGAAATAATATTGTGAACCATGATTTCCAGTGTCTAGAAAATCATTTCTTCATTAGGACTCAATTTTATGCGTTAAGAGAGAAAAGAAGGAATAAGAGTCAAGATAGCTCACATTATTTTCTCAATAGGTTTTTTTGACACTTAATAGTAAGTTGTTCTGTAATTTTTTAAACAAATCATGCATGGGTAACGAACATGAGGTTTGTTCAAAATAATTTAAAGGGTTAAATTGTGTATCGAGAAACTGCTTGTTTTTATAATTTCTGTTTTATTAGTAGTAGTATTGTCAATATTATTGTTTTTATTATTAGCATTGTTATTATTATTATTTATGTATGTCGTTTGGATAACATTCAAGTATAGTCTTTGATAAAAATATTCCCAATTAAAATTATAATAATATCCCTCTCATATTATCAACATTCATGACTATTTTGGTATTGTATTAATCGTATACCGGGTCGTTTTTTACCCTTGGTTTAATGATAAAATCTTTATCAGAATGCATGTTGGACGAAGAGATCACGACTAATGATAAAAATCTTCGTTGTATCCATGTTTGCATTCAAGTAAGTCTATAACCAGAAGAGATCAATTTTAAATAAAAAAAATTCGGATGACAATAGGATCATCACAAGTAATATAACCCCTCACAATCAGTACTCAATAAACGAATCTTGGCAAGCACATATATTCCAAAAAAGTATGATATATGTTGTTATTCAGTGGTTGACAAACAATCTACTGACAAAATAGAATGAAATATAAATACAAGACATAAAAATTAAATATTTCTTGTTTAAAATTACCTTTTATCATTATACATTAACTGTGTGCTTAAATAGTTATTTTATGTGAGATAAAATGTCTGCATAGATATCGTTCATATATAGTTCACTGTGTTTTACATTTGACTAATACAAATGCAAAATAGTATAAAATGATCCTGAAAAAAAAGACTGATTTTAAATATATAATTTTTGCCTTATTTAAATGTATGTGATTTTTTTGAAATATTAAAAAAACTTTCTGATGTAGAGTTGAGACAAGTTATTTATCAAAATATTCATGAGGATTCCAAAATCGGTCATCGAGTGTGGTCATCGGTGTCGAGTTTGGTCATCATGCAGAAAAGACACGCGCTGTGTTGGAATAGACTAAGACTATCGAAGATAAACAAATCTGAATCAGGAATACTATCCTTTAGAAGGGTATACAAAACGAGTACAAATGACTGATGCTAAAAGAGCTACAGAGAAAAAACGACCTCACAAAGAAGCTCTCATGGTCGCCAATGACCTAGTAGTTGATGCGACCTTAAATAAAAATTAAAAAAAATACCTTTCACACATTCTCCCACACGATTCCACAAATACCAGGCGAGTACGTAAAACTTGAAAGCAAATACGATCGTAAGACATGAAATATCAAACAATGTTTCATTAAGACTACGTTGGCTCTCCTAAGATAAACCAACACTTAATCCACGATTTGGGCTACTCGTAAACCAAAGTCAAGGACGCACTTATCTGCCGACCAGCTGCTCTAATATTAGCGCGAGGACAGCCACCTCTCTCTAAGTTACGAGGAGCAGTGGGACCAAATTAACTTTCGAAAATCTTAAACGAAACGTGTTATGTCTGAGGAGATGTTTTTCGCTGTATTTATAATATCATCAATTGAAAGTTATTAGAGAATATTTTAAGTAAAAATACGATATAATGTAACATTAAAGTATTTACGACAAGGATCTTTCGCTCTCTGATGACGAAGCAGACGAAATCGGCTGGACCACACACATTCGCACTTCGGTATTGCCAGAGTTGTTCGAGGTCGTTGGAGTCCATCAGCAGGTCATTCGATAGCAAGCAAGTCAGTCAGCGAGTTCAATTTTTGATACGATCCAGAGTTTTCAGACACTTCACAGACGGCAAACATATTTTCGTAGTTCGCGGGTTAAATTTTGCCGAATGTTCCCTCCCAGACCTTCCTAATACGAGACATTCCATGTGAAAACACACAAATTTAAGGAAAATTTGACTTTGATGGCCCAAAATTGTATATTATTTGTCTTTGAAGAGTAGAATAAAAAATACTGAACACATGTGATCCATTTTTCTGTACGATTTTTTTTCTAAACAATATTACTTCGCAGTATTTTTGAGAAATATCTTGCATTGCGTAAGTTAAGGGTTAAAACTCGTGTTGTAATTATAACAGATGTGTAATATTTTGCGATAATAAAGAGTAAAGGATCTCATTCATTTCATGCGTGTATTAAATTCATTTTGTTACCCCATGAAATACTAATGCGATAGGTTTATCTTGCTTAGGTCAATATTTAGAAATCCTCTCTTTCAGCCATTACTACCCATTTCCATGGCTCTCTGTACATGTAACGGGTATCTGTAGACGGCTTAATGACTTCCGAAGTGGGGTGAAGATGGCATAGCAAGAGTCATGCATCAACCGGATAAAGCCTGTGATTCCAGTATTAAATTCTGAATCTTGTAATATTTTAAAATGAATTGTTTACTCATTGTATTTTTATTTTTTAAATTTCTTCCTTAATCTAATAATTTATTTAGGTTAAGTACTGATAATAGTGTTCTACAAAGTCCTGATAAATTTCAATATGAGATTTTGATACGAATATGGGAATTTAAATACTGTAGAAATGTCTTCTTGATGTTCTGCTACAGGATCAATCAAACGTCACTAGCCAAGCACGTACTAATCAGCAGAAAATAATTCACATTGTTATAAACATCGTCAGAGATCAATAAATACAAATATCCCCGCTCATTTAACAATGCAGAACATGTACTTATGACCCTCAGTGTCGATTAAACTCAAATTAAATTAAGGATAAAACAAAAGAAATAATTATACCAAGGAAAGTGTGTGATTCAATTACATGTATTGATATTTCTTTTTCTTTACTTTAGAAAATATTACTAATTGACTGCATTATAGTGCAATAGAACTATGTATTTCCTTTGTTTCTTTACCCTTTTTTATTAACAAAATTATATCGCTATTGCAACAGTTATTTTTCAAGGTTATGTTCAGCGTTGCTAAAACTATAAAGGTAGAGTTCTATACATCACCAATCCATTCATTCTTAGAATCCTTACAGAGTTGAAAGCTAGCTATCATTGATAATATTTTAGTTATCCCTCCCCTCCCAAGCAAAGTCTATTTTCATTAGTCGTTGCGAAATTCCATTGAGCATTTAAGCCAGTTTTTTGGAAGTATGAACACATAATATTTTGTAATATTAGCCGCTGAACGTATCCAAGGAAAATATGTCAGATCGCAGTGTAAATTTTTGATAAGAGTTGTGAGTTCATGCTAAAAAAATGAATTTAATTCGTGTCGTGTTTCAGGCATTCAGAAAAAGCAATTATTTTCCATGCTTAATTTTGTTGTTTTCTCTCAAGTATGTCACAAAAGCATGCATGGGGGCTTATTCATCAATTCAAGATATTCTCTGAATTGCATTTTGATGTATCAAAGAATAATTGTCTAAAAATATTACAGTAGCAAGGAAAACTTCTGGCGCCTAATTTTATTTTGTCTCATTTAGGTGTAGAACTTTTTGTGTTTCAGTATACGAGTGTTGCAGTAAGGTAACCGATTTCAATGACATTTTCAAGAAATTAAATCTCGAGTGATTGCATTATTTCTAAGTTTGATCTGTAAACATTTACTCAATATGTATTAGTAATGTTCTGTCATTTTGATTCAAATACTCTTTGAAAATACAATAAAACAAGATGTCCCAGAACATGCTCAGTCTCAGTCTCAGCAGGAAATATCAGTCTTAGTTATCGCAAAATATCCCGAACCGACGCTGGCCAATGGCACTGATAAGTATAATCCACAATTGCGGATACATACAACCGCTGATATTACAATTTTTGAGAGAAGAAATCGAAAGAGAAAGAAATCGAACAAGAATATTTGTGGCATCTCGTAAATATTATTTCAAGCAAGTAACATTACAATGATATTAAAAACAAAGAAATCATCAAAAATGCACTAAAAAGACGAAAAGGGTTAACAAATAACTTATTGGTCGAAATCAACAAAAGATGCAAATAATGACGTTTAAAATGAGTCATAACATAAAATTAATTTCTGTACTAAACGGTATTGTTCTAAACGGAAAAGAAAAAAAAAGAGATTTTATTAAAATCTGCTCCCTAGTTATACAATTCGTTCACGCGCACTGTGCGAGGTTCACGCGCGCGATTCCGAGAAGTCACCCGCGGCGCGGCCACAGTGTGCGCGCCACATTTTCCCGCGGAAAGTGACTCAGGTCTATGTTGGGGACAAGTTCAAAGTTGGGACGACGAGTTGGAGCTGAACTTTCGACCCGCGCGTCGACTTGAAATATCATTGTGTCCAACCCATAATTAACATCGCATTTTATGCCAGCCACGGTGTGCACTATGATTGTAGAGATATGAGTCTTTTCTATTAAACGTTGACCTTGTTCCAAGTTCACCAAAGCTTGGCATAATTTTATGAAGGTAGCTAGATTTGAAGTCTCACCATACTTTGTTCTATTGAAGCCTTATTTTTTTAATTTACATGTTTCCAAATGGTTTTGAAAATGCAGGTCTTCAATCAATTCGTTTTGTCCTCTATTTCGCAACACCTGCTCCACTGCGTCACGTGGGAGCTCACTGGGATACTCAACGGCCTCTGCGCGGGCCAACCAGTCGCCGCTGCCAGAACGTCTCGCGTTGCATCTGGCCGCCTTCTACTTTGCCCAGCTGAAGCAGCTCTGCTGTGGACAGTGGGCTGACAGACTCACAGATCCCCCGCTGGACTGCGGACAAGAGTGCAAGGTTTCCGGCACGCGCTCCCTTGAGAAACACAAAGGAAAAGACTGTCCAGCGGTGCGTGATGTTACATCTCTCAGTTACAATGTCAGTCCGAAAGGAAGTGCTCAGAAAGCTGAAAGATAGTCGTAAAAGGTTTTGCGGGCTTTTAACACAAATTCCAAGGGTTCAAACCCGATCAAAGACGTACATTTTTGAGGGTGAAAAATCTTTCGTACGCATTGCTCGCAGGGGAAGTAAAGCAAGCTGCCCTCTGTAGATTTACTGTATGTTATAACCTAAGGGAGCCTCAGAGATCACTTCAAATCGCCATTTTCGTCGCCCGAGTGATACCTTCTTTCTCTGCTAGACGATGAAAGAAGCGTAGCAAAATTTGCGTGGTCAAACGGAAGAGTAGGCTGCATGCCAGAGTCTTGTCACGTAACATAAGGCATCATTTATTTGAACTGAAAGGTATGAAAGATATGACACAGGTATGTAGCCTGCAAATGTTCTAACAGGTAAAAAAATCCGTTTTTTCTGTGTCTTGCGTTTTGAAACACAAGGCAATATAAAACACCGAAAAAAATACAGAAAATTTTCCACTGAATTTCCTTGAGAATCAGTCATATATTCAGCCTCTGGTGCTGCGCTTCACCCGGCTCTACCATCCATTCCCGCACAGGTGTAAATATCCCCGTAAATGTACTTCAGTTTTCTTTGAAGAATATGCACCGCTACGAGCGACCATGATGAAACGCTCTCTGCGAGCTTAAGAGACAAACAGTCGTCCTTTGATGCTGCGTGTCCCATAAAAGGGTACGTTTTGCTGTTGCAGGAAAGATGATAAATAAAAGAATCCAACTCATGCCACTGCAACACTCAATAACTTTTGAAATAAAGGAGACAGCAAAAACTCATTATAAACTGCGGATGGATTTTAACAGCATTTGCCGTTATATGCCGGTTTATACCAGCCTGTACATTGTAGTGCGACCACATGCATCAACATTTATTATTAGACACATGGCGTAACACGCATTAAAAAATACTCGTTCCTGTGAGAAAGAAATAATCAGTCCACCAGAATTTCGCCAAATAATAAGTATCATTTAACTTCAAAAATGATCTTAAAATAACATTTAACCTACTCTCATAAATATTTTAATCGATATATTTTAATTTTCTCATTAATTTTCTCAAATAGTTTTTTTCCATAATTCCTCTGATAATTACTATCATGAATCCAAATTCCGTGTTTGTGTGTATTTGTATGTGTGTGCGGATCCGTCACTCACCATTAGACCACTTCCTGTCTACCAATTGAGCCATATGAGATGTTTCATTCAAAGCGTCTCGGTGTCTTGGCGAGAAACTGACTTTTTTTTTGGATTCGGCCAGAAGAGTGAAAGAAATTTCAAAAACGTATTTGGTATGTTTTGGTGCTGCGATCTTATGATTATACCAGAAACTGTACCAACACACCTAAATGTATCTAAGTAAGTAGAGGTGATTTTACCCCAGTGCACATAGGCAATTTTTGTTTCATGACGATAATTTCACGGTGATGGCAAAACTGATTGTTGTCATCTTTAAGTGAACAATTGAATTACCAAGTGAATCGCAGTTTACATTTGATTTTCATCTGTATTACCGTACTTTTAAAAATAAATTTTCAATAACCTACGAACAGTATTGCCTTGGAACTTATTGCATTTGAAGTATTTCAAGTGAATACGGACAAAATAAACTGTGAATAATGCTAGAGAACGAGTGAACAGTCTTACGTTCGACTTCTCACATTTACGTTCATAAGTGTCCAATTCCGATTTTCAATTCCATGAATGTGGTTCACAACTTCCACTTATTAAACATAACAAACATCTTATTCACATAAACATACAAAACAATCGCCCTTTAATGCTAATTCAGATGCGCCTACAAAACGATTAATAGTTATTACAGAAGTAGTAGTCTGAGTTTGTGAATGTTTAATCTCTTTCAAAATTAGGGGACAAAAAGTGAAAGTGTTAAACAAATCCGGAAAATAATCATATGTAGTTGAAGAAGATTTTAAGACAATTTTCAGAACCAACTGAGAATGAACTTATATTCGGATTACAGGATATCGCAGAAGAACGACTTACAGGTGATTTTATGTGCAGCGGAAAAAAATGTACCAGCACTAAATTCTAACTATTTGCATTATCCATACCTATAAACATTTTTATGATGATTATAATTTTAAAATTGCAATATTAACAGTTTATGTTCCTTAAGAAGGTAATATACAAGGCCATTGATGTCTTTGTGAACGGGAGTAAAACATTAACAGCTAATAAGATTCATTAGTAAGTCCAATTCCAAATGCTGTAAGAACATATTAGAAAAACGCTAGGAATGAAAAAATGAAGTACAAAAGAAAGTTTCAACATATAAAAATACTTTTAAAACAGTTTACCATAATGTGGAATGCGTCACATTTAACTAGTAATAATTATTTATGATCCGAGTGATTAAAATGATATTTTATTTGGCGAGTAAAAAAGGTTAGGACACGTGTCAAAATTACTTTTACTATCTATGTCATACACTATTTTTTGGCAGCTTTACTGACTTCCATTTAATTTAAATTCACCTATACAAATCATTTACTTGTGTACTACGCTACTTAAGGTCAGTAGTACCAGCTACAATCAGACGAACGTATTTTTTTTTCTTCGTTGCAGTCACCCTGTTTTATGTGGACATTGAAGCATCGTTTCACTTTGCGCACTAGTGCTAAAAGATTGAACTTTGAGCCCGCTCTGTCGGCTCTAAAATTATTTGCTTTTCCTAGCGACAGCCTAAAATATATTTTCCGAAGTAATAACGCAAACGTAAATTGTTCTTTGTTTCGATAACCACGAACAGTAGGGATGAAGCATATACAAATTCGTTATAGAAGCAATTTCAACGTTAAAAAAAAGTGTATAGTTAGTGAGTAAAATAATTGATTCTAGAAGGATCTTGATTTGTTTTTATCGATTCTCGGAAAAGTCGGTCTCAGAACAAAAATCTTAATCGTGCAAAAACTGTCATTTTATGCACTTACGTAACGAGTCAATGAAAACATTGTCAAATGTGAGCGACACTCACTACGCAAGTCAATGTAAGTAAATCATCGGACGGAATCAAAGCTCATTAAGAAGAGATAATTAAGAAGGCATTGGATGGATATCATGCTCATGGAAATGGTGAACTCAGTGCGCGGAATCAACCTGCAGAATATTCGATCGTTCTCGAGAGCAGACGCGAGTCTTGGATAGATAGGCCCAATATTAAATAATAAGTGTTATCAAGGGATTTAAAGAAATACAAAGAAACAGAAAGATATAAAGTGAAATGGACTGAAAGATTTAAAGTGTAATGAACTGTATTCAAGACATTAATAGAATGCCAAGGACGTGTACAGGTATTTCTGTGAAAATTAATGAATAACTTTGATTTGCAACGGAAGTTGTGAAAACTACTTATTTTTTGTTGCAGTAAATTCATAGTTTCGTTTAATAATTAACTTTTGTTTTGTTTAGTTTAGATTTCAGTGTGGTTTGCGTGCTCGCTTGTACATCTTGGTTTGCGTGCTTGCTTTCCACTATGCGGCCAGAGGTTCGATTTGCGGTCAGACGAGGTTATAGCGTGCGTTTTCTTTGCAATATCACAGTATGTGTTGCTGCGTAACGATGATAAAATTCACTTCTCAGGTTGAGAAGAATGAAATATGGCGTGGGGATATCTACGTGCTAACCTCACGTACCCCCTTAACCCACGGCCGCGAGGCAGGGTCGTCGCCGGTAGGCCTGACCCGGTCCAGAGCTGTCGCGCAAAGTACAAAAAAGGTTTGACTTGCGTTATTATTTGAAGCAAATGAAGTTTACTTGTTAGTTTTATTATTAAAATATTAGGTATTAGAAGTTTGTTTAGTTTTATTTTGTTTTTTTTTGTTAGTAAATCTTTTTAGTTTAACTGAATTTGAATCTTTTTATTAGACATTGTCAGTAAGATTATTAGTATAATCAACTTTTTTTAAATTGCGATTTTATTTTCTAATTATAATTTTATGATAAATTGAAAACGGAAAATGTTAAAATATAAAAATAATTTAAATTAGCTGCCCCGTTGGTTCTCGTGACCTTTTTCCAGTGCCAATACAATGTAAAAGTTGGTAACATGCCAGAACGTATAAGGAAACCATTCAATTTCATTTGGTTCAAAACTGTCTTAGATCGGTGCTACGTGCACCTAAGTTCAGTCCCATATCGGATACACACAGTCATTTCCAGTCCCCGTACTTAAGTGTAGGTCACTTGAAACCAATTTCAGCTGAGTCCTTTGAAAAAGTTGCTGACTCGGAAAATATTCTCATTCTCTCTCGCTCGCCTCATACGAAGCCTATCAACGGGCCCATGCGCCTGCAGGAAAAAGAAAGTGAAACAGCGGAACGAGATTTGGGTAAATCCTCAGCTTATAGTGTCACGGCTCCTTGAGTTCCTTTATTATTAATTATTTCTCTTCAATTGCGTTTGTAACTGAAATTGAATATTGCGACCCCCACGAGCCCACCTAAACTGCGCGTCAAGGCCTGTCGCAAAGTAATGTTGAAATGCATTACCAAGGAGTTGATTTATATTGGCAAATGCATGGTGAATTGTACCGCATGTGCAGAGTCGTTGTAATAAGTGTAATAGGGGAAGGGCACGTACATAAAACAATTCACTTTAAATTAAATACTCTTAATATTGCGGAAGGTTAATTAAACGATGTAAGCACTAGAACTACAGTGGAGGCGGAAACGACGACGCGAGAGCCGCAGCGAGTCGTGTCCGTCCGGCAGCGACGCTCGACGATATATTCTCTCTATATAATATTAAAATGATATTTCTAGTGAAAATAATTCTGGCTGAGAGAATCAGTTCGTTGATTTATTTGAATCAATGAATCAAATGAACCGTTATACCTAAACTGCGGATTTATCATTTGAAACTAAATGTATATTTCTGCAAAGTAATGTGCCCATGGTTCTGTGACCTAAAAATTTGTCGTTGAATGCCTCGTTAGCAATGCTTCGGAAGATTTGAGAATGTTGAATTTTGAGATTCTAAGCACTTGGTTTCAGGTTTCACTGAATATGATCACAAAGTGTTGGAATGCCCCCTACCAGGCGGAGTGATGTTCATTGCATTTCTCGTGCGTTTACCAAACTTCGTAACTGCACAACTGCACTTCACTCGCCCTCTCAACTCATGCGGCCTCGTGCGGCATGCTTTTGTTTTTCTGCCTCATAGCAACGCCTCAAGAGCTGAATACACGCGTGTCAGGTGGATGGCAGAGTTTCACACTTTCTCTCTCTGCCCAAAGGGGTCTGCTTGCACCTTTCTCTAATTCCCACATATCTATATTCTCCGAGAAGACTGACGTACATCAGTATATACGCAAGTCACGTCAAGTAATAAAAATATCTACAGATTATTTTCTAGCATGCAGGCTCATCACAATAGGAATTGTTTCATGCACTATTAAAGTGTTGCAAAATAAGACTGAAAAGCTTGCATTCACTTCTCTCAAGAAAGGATTTGAAAACTCAAGAGTTCCCAAAACCCAAAATCTTTCCCTCTCCAGAAAAAAATATTCTAATTCTTCGTTTCTAATTCTTCATAATTTTTTAATAGACTTCTTAATACATTTGATATAATACACTTTACAGATAAAAACACATTTTATGACTTTTTAATGATTTATATTTTTTTCGGAGTGCGGGTCTGCTAATGGTGAAGCACCTCAGCTTCTGCTATTTTTAAAATTCATTTCTGCTTAGCCGAAAGGTCCTGAGTAGCCGGGTACGATACATTGAGAGAGCATTGAATAATTCTGATATTGTTCAGGACACATGTTTGATACATGATTATATTGAGTACATGGACACGTTAAGTATATTTAATAACCAACTGTTTGTGGGTTAAAAACCTGCGAAGCCAAAGCAGTTACATGATGGTCAGGGAGGGTGGAAGAACTGTCTCAGTAATTTTAGCTTTTGACTCTTGCAGTGAGGATTTTGTTTCCCGACTTTGAAATGTACGACTGAGGATATCTAGGCGTTTTAGGAATAGAAGCGAGAGAATATGAGGAAGAAATAGACGAAGATCGAGGTAATGCCGAGTTCGTTATGTAACTGGGATTTCAATAGATACCACGGTGCTTTTGTAATGGTTCGGAGAAATTTATTTTTGGAATATCTGCATTTTTTTGATTATTGATTTACTGGCCCAAATACGAGAAGCGGAGGATAAGAACATGAAGTCACTCGGGTGATGAAGGATATTTAACTAACAAGTGAGTATTGTGTCAAAGATTAGAGCGAGATATGGCAACTAGTGCTGGCAACGTAACTAAAGGTGAGAGCGTAGGCTTCCGCTGCCGGGGTCAGTATTTACTAGGCTGTCCGGGTGACGCCGCGTCCATGGCGAAGGTGCCGGGCAATACGCCCTGAGGAAGGTCGCAGAATGGCGACCGAAACGTCGGCACCTTCGCCATGGACGCGGCGTCACCCGGACAGCCTAGTAAATAGTAACTAAAGGTTCTGTGGCCGTTGCGTCATTTAGCCCATAGTCCGATAAAAATATAGTTCGCCACGACAAATAATTGAAATTAGGAAGTGCAGTGATATTGTGCTCTTCTTTAACAATTTTTCATAAAAGTTATATTTAATTTACTTTTTGTGTGATAAGTATTATGTTTATTTGAAAACCGACACTTGAATGTCAGATGCGAACTGGCGCATGAGTTTCCTGCTCCTGTGCAGTAAAGTGGCGACCTGTTGCCAAAATCGTTCCATAGTTTGCGTTTTATCAATTCATTTTGTTTTATAATAACACGGTTGTGAACCTTGAGAAGCCATGATGTATTAAAAGGCTCCAGTCATGTAAAAACATAAACACTTTACGAAGAGCCATGGCTGAACAGTTGTTGCGACGGAGGGGTACTTCTGTGAAATTCATGTGATGTTCACTTGTTTAGCGAACTGTCATTTTGGCTCATTCTTAGGCGTATTCTTATATATGACTGCCTTGTTGTTTGCAAGCGAAGTTATACTTTGGCCTTGGTACTTGAGAGCGGGAACTGCTCATTTTTCTTGTGGACAATACGGCCGCGGACGAATCTGCAGAAATCGGTTAGGCGAGAGTCTTGGGACTAGAGAAGTTCGCGTCGATGTGACCGTTAAAGGAACGCCTTAAAATAGTAAAGCTTCGTTATCGCCACAACATCAATATACCAGCGTGGCTTGCCATCCGTTCTATCCCACAGAAGATGATGAAAAGTTTCATTATGCTCCAGCAGTTACATTAATAATTTTCGACGTTGTTATAAAGTTGTCGCTGGCAATAAAATCAACGTCGGTGACTGTAAATGTTATGTTTCTACCTTCCGATGACTGGTAACCTAATACACATCTTCAGAATTCAAAACAGTTTTGGCAAGCCTGATACCGAGATGGTATTAGGAATTATTTAGTTGGAAGTAGAGTGGTGTTTATGATATTCTCGTCATGAGAAATAAAAATACAGGGTACGGAAAAAAGTGCTCCCGCGTATCAGTAGTCAGCTACAAATAACGAAAGAAAGATAGAAGCCGACCTCTACAATTCTTCTGCAGACAGCGGATTACTTTAACCTAGATATATGGTTAGTGTCGAAAATCCACCACTGTTGTGGCTCGAACTGGAAGACCTCTCGGTCTGAATCTCCACAAAGACAGCGTGGATGATGTCGCTGAGTTAAGTCAGCCGATAAGTTGAAAAAAGGTTTTAAAAGAACAAAAAACGCACGCACAGAAAAATAAGCAAAAGTCTGCACAAAAAGCCGAGAACTACTAAACGTTAATGTCCACACGTTGTAAACGTAATGTCCAGAAGGTCTCCGGAAACACTTTGTATATTTCTCAGAGACAGCCTTGAAAACCTCTAACAAAGCGGGCCGACAGGAAAGGTTCCATGGCTTTCAGGTGGCATCACCGTCTCTCTCAAAGGAGGTAGACCCTCCTCTTTTACCCCTTGTAGATGATTCTGCAACCATCGCTTGCACACAAGAACAGACAACGTTTCTCACAATGAGTTGAGAACGAAATATCACAAGTTCTCGAAAACAATATGTACTGTTCTGCTGCCTTCTTAGATATTTGGCAAACCTTTGACAAGTGTTGGTATAAAGTGTTATTATTCCAAATAAAACGAGTACTACTCTAACTTTGCTTAAACTTTAACTTACTATAGTATGCAAGTTTTTAAAATTTATTTTCTCTTGGTACTAAGCTCATTCCAAGATGCTTCTATGACTACAGTAAGTGAAGAATGATTTTGCAAATTGCTGCTAACAGCAACCGTTCCAATATTTAATCGTCTATTTATTTCTTTTTTGTCTATCTATTATTTGTTTGTTTATTTCATCTGCTGCCAGGAAATAGACGCAATTTTCAGACAGCGATTAAGCTCACTCCTATATCCCATCTAAATAACTTCACACAATGGCTAATTTTTTAATGAATATGTCTGTGGAACAATAAAAATACTGTGCTAAATATTTATAATATAAATGCCCATGAAATAGGTGTTTGGGTAACATATACGATCCATTATCGAAACTGGTTTCCATAACAGAACAGTTGTGCAATAACTGAAGATAAATTTAATGGGAAACAACAGTTATTTCCGTAAACTGGAGCATACATTCTAACTACTAGAATCTGCCGTAAGGTGTAAAACTGTTTACGACATCTACTACTTTGCACGTACAGAAGTTTCTGCAATGTTACGTCCTCTTTCTATTGTTATCACGTGCAGTAGCAAACTGCTGTACTGGAGTCACGAAGGGCGAGTTGGCAAACTGTGTTGTCGGAAATAGCAACTAGTTTGTGGACGAGCGCTTTCAGCAGTTGTCGCAAAACTGTCTCGCGTCGTCGCGGGTGGAAAAAGGTGCTTCGGACGACAAAAGTCAGGGAGAAGGAACACAGGTCCAAAGAATTTTCAATTGGCCGACAGAAAGTAAAATCTATTTTATTTATTTATTATACGTCAGAAAAGTGTGTTCTTTGCACGTTTTCTTAATTGTGACCTGAGAAATATACAAGTTGAATACTGAGTACAGTCGGAAATGAGAGTTTGTGGCAAGCATTTTTTGGATGAGAAAATATTCGCTCCGATATAATTAAAACTCTCTGCAATGGCTAATCACCTATAGATTTGGGCTCTTATTCCCTTTTTAAAAAAATTGAAGTCGCATCAACAGCTATGTCATTAGCGATCACTATAGATTACCGATATGCTTAACAGTATGATGTGAAATGCTGATGGTGAGGGGGGAAAAGACGAACACAAATAGAACCATACCCGAGGCGGGACTCAAACCTGCGATCCTTTAGTCTGAGATCATCATCGTTCTTTTCGTGAAGAAATGGATTTCCTGCAATCGATAGCAAGCCGTCGGAAATGGATTGTAAGTGAAAATAAAATAGTTAATTTTGTATTAAGTGTGCAAAATTACCTTTTTTACGACGCCGTGCTCGAAACACTGTTTCTTGTGCTTGCTTTCTGCATACAAAACAGCTAGGTTTGTCATTCTAACACATGGTGTTAAAACACTGCAACATGAACTCAAAACCTCGCAGAGCGTTTGCGAAACATCTGTTTCGCATTTGTCTTTCCTCCTCCTATGTTTATTACTCACCAAAAGTTGGGATTCGGTATTGACTCCAATGCAGCTACTATAGTAATAGTAATTTTTATATTGACTTCATGAATTTATTGTTTTTTGCACAATCGATATTCAGGACTTTTTGAGGACGATATTGAGACCGATAGATGGTGGTAAAAAAAATTGAGATTGTGGAAAAGACAACAATTTGACCACGAAATACAAACCGTATTTTATTACGGTTATATAGAAGGATTAAGTCCTCGTTGAGTTTATTGAATAAAGGTAGCCTAAATATTACATTTAATATTGTTCTGTTTCTATTATTACCTACGTATCGAATAAATATAAAAGGAGAGAGAAAAAAGTTTATTAAGCGTTATTTAGGATACTTTATTATTATTATTATTTTTATTATCATATCATCATTATTATCAATATTATTATTATTTGCATATACAGGTACAATTTCGAATTTTTACCTCGTGTAGCAGCGGCTCTGCTAGTGCTTATAATGAGCTGCTCTTGCGTGAGTGTAGGATAGGCACCTGTGCCACACGGCCTCCTTGACGCATACAACTCTGCTGTGTTGGCCTGTTATTTTTGCAGCCGCGTTTTCAATGCGCCGAAAATGGCCATCACGATCCACGACTTCGGTAGCATAAACGCGATCATTCATTAACCTCGAGAAAAAAAGGTCAGCGGATTCAAATTCTAATATTCCAATCTCCCCGCTCGATCCTATCTGGAAATTACGTATCTAGGTATTCCCAAACTCCGCTATAATTATGTGAGCCATCATGTTGGTAACACATCCGTGGCCGCGCAATCATCAAATCGTCCTCCAAAATCATAGAGAGTACCTGAGTCATAAAATTCAGATACTGAACGCCTCTCAAAAACACTCGGGTAAGAAGTGAGAATCGATGATAAATTCTATCGTAATATTAACCCACGCAATTAAAGAGATTCGCTCATGGTGAGCTAAGTATGTACAACATGTGAATTTTTTCCTGCCCGCACATGCAAATTATGCTCGTAAATTGTTCCCGTTCTTTTAAAACACTCTTAACGGTCCATATAAAGGTTTCAGATATTGCTGGTTTTCCTTACATTTGCCCAGGAAATTCCTCGAAAATTCGGAATGACGTTGTAGGACAACTGTTGCACCCGCTGGAAATGGAAAGGCCGAAATCTCTCCGCATGTATTGCTCGCCAGGTGCGGACTGCAAAACAATGACCACGCGCGCTTTTTGCCTTGCGCCCGCTTCCGGGGCTAAGCAAATAGAATTAATATCCAAGTTTTCCAGAGAAGTAGTGAATCCGCCCGCTCATTTGCCATAGCTCGTGTTACATGAGCACAAGCGCATAATCCAACGTTAGAAATTACATTATTAACAAAACTAAACAACGAAGAGAATCCAATTTTGGCCAAATCAACCAGTCATTGCTATGAGCCCCGAGGACTGAATTTTCCTGTATAAAAATGCTTCTATGAAGAATCGTGATTCATGGTTTAATTGAAGGGTAGCCGCATTTTTGATGGCAATTGTGCAAGAGGAGGCTGTGGTGTTGCTATTTTATGGCAACTCTTAGAAGGTTCTATTCTGTAACTGGTGCATCGCAGTTATAATTATTGAGCAAACTGCATAGTACTTATATTGATATTCACAGTAATTGCTTAGTTTGCACACGATTCTATATCTAATTTATTATCCAAAGAGTTCAAAGATATATACGAAAACAAACTTACCATAAGAATTGTAATCATTTTTTAACCCATTAGAGCCCTAACTTTTGAAAATGGAACAATCAATTTAAAGTTTTTTTCTTAACTCGTGTATTATATCGCAAATTTTATTTCTTCATTAGATGGAGATATCCTAAATGAAACATACAAGCAAGTTTTGGCATTTCTGGTTGCTAGATAACGACTTCGTCTAGTTTGTTGGCCGCCTTTAACATCATGTCATGACAACAGTTCTCTTAAACAGGTTGGCGTTTGATGCCTGTCGTATCTATTAAACACATGTTCTGAAGTAGAGATTCAGGCTACAAGGCCTAGTTTTCTGTACAAAAAGGCGGCAGGCACGGTTTCGCCCCCTCGAGCAGTCACAGGCTTGCCCTTGACCCAGTGGGCACGGTTTCTTGACGTCACAGCTGCAGCGGGCGATTGAGGAAACTGTAGAGCAAAAACGCCTCTGGCAGCTCAAAACGCGAACGACAAGAGAAACAAGATGAAGTTTTAGCCGATCCGGTAGCCGAGATCGCTAAGGCAGTTGTGCCGTAGTGAACTGGGACCGAAGCATCGCGGGTTCGAGTCCCGCCTCGGGCATGGTTGTATTGTGTTTAGTCCTTTCACCCCTTATCATCATCATTATCGTGTCAACCCACAGTTACCATACCGTTACAAAAAAAAAAGAAAGAGATGCAGTTTTATTCCCAACTACTTTAATTGACGCAAAGTGTTGTTCAAGTATAGCTTAAACATGTAAGAAAACCAACAGTTACTAAATGCGCTTATTAAAGTTTATATAGATGAATTTGTAATGAAAATTGGTCATGAAGAGTTGACCGAGAGTTGGAGGAGGTCGAAATTTGTCTGAAAGAAAATTTTGTTTGTGACAGTTTTTCATCTATATTGCAAGCAACAATTTCGGCAATGAGAAAAAGAAAATCGTTGTTTGCAAATGCAAGAAATCTCACACATAAATGTAATATTTATATAGATATTAACGAACATGGAAAACGTATCCGAAGGAAATTTCTAAAAAAAACTAATAAATACAATAAAGATCTTTCAGCTATTATACCTGTTCAATAGCAGTTTAACCACAAATCATAGGAACTCTATTAAAATAAGCAGAGTAAGGAGCAGCAAATTAACAAAATAACATCTCCAGCATTGTAAAATCTTCAAGATGAGAATTCCCTTTTGGTTTCAATCCAGCTTTTGAATTCCCCATCTGATCCTGGCATCAGCTTCGGAAAGCGGCATTCACACAAATTTATTAACTTTATTTCATGCAACTTCGGCAACTTCCCCCATTCACCACGTTGCCTGGTGCTTCCTCTCCGACACTCACGCGTCTCCCGTCCGGTTTTACAAACAAATCTATGGTCCTTGCTCGCCGTTTGCGCCGCCGCCGGTACAAAAGCATTACGTTCGCTCTGGCCGTGTGTCATTTGCATAACGGTCGCTTTCGATCTCTCTGTGATGTTCAGAGCTTGAGGTGCAGCAAACACGTGATGGACAAATTAGTAATTGTGTCGCCGTTGCAAATGACGACCGCTTTGGCATCGAGGGCTCTCGAAAGTTGACACATTGCTTGCTCGGAGAGTGGAAGTGGGGGAGGGGCGCAGAAACACATCGCATCGATGTGGGTGGAATCACATTTTTTTTTTGAATTTTTAGTAACTTTTCGCGACAATAATGTGTTGCAATATTAGATCAAGAAGTTTTAAAGAAAATCGGACACAAAAACAAGACTTTCTCAAAAATCGCTTTTAATATTTTCTTTCTTCACATTCAAAATTGGCAACATCAGAGTTTGCCACGTCGTGCAGGAAAAATTATGGCTTATTGGATTGAAATTTGCAATCTACGTACTAGACGAAAATCTACGCCACTTTCACAGATCTACTTAGGTAACGTTGGTTTTAATTCTCGGTAACTCACGAAGGTCGCAGCGCTAAAACATGCAAAAAAATCAACGTTTTCGAAATGTTCGTTTGATTCTTCTGCCCGGTATCCGGATAATATGACCAGTAGGCATGTCGAATGACCTTATATATGATTGGGGCACGGGAGTGGTTATATAACAGTGACGGATCCGCAGCCGTTCACACACCACACACAGCACCCAGCACTTGCACATACGCACACTCGCAGTTACTGTGAATGCTGTTTTTAATGTTGGAGGGAATTGCTTTATATCGTAGTAGCAAATAGATTACATATTTTTGTGATGTTAGTGGATTTAGCTAGTGGTATTCACCGCCAAATGAACTGCTGGAACAAAACAACAGAAAAATGATCCTCCAAATGTGACATTACATTTGAAAGAACAACAAATAAAATACTCGCGTATAACACTTCGTTGTTTTCCGTAATGGCAACATGGAAAAAAATACACACATTAAAGACGGGTTAGCCTCTATCCTTAGAGCTTTCACAATTTATGTCTATCTGTTTGCAAGCAGTGAGGCACTGAGATGAGAAATTCAGTTGGAATAACCAGTATGAGAACTGAGTTGGAAGAGCATTTGAACGTGTTTTAGTCAATATCTTAATAAAATTTGTAATACCTTTTTTATTTCTCCAGGTTCTGGTTATTTAATAAAATCATAGACACTTCTTGACAGGCCAGAGACTCTATTATTACCTTACTCAATTTTCTTTTGCGCATTCCTAATTTAATAAACTGATTACTTTAACTATTTTACTACTCGTTAACGTTTTTGAAAATTTCCTTATTTTTAGTTAGCAATTGGGACTTTGAAAGAGAGCGATGCCACGTCCATGGACTGCATCAGGAAATTCCCGTAAAGACTTGAACCCTATAAGTATTAATGTCCTTAAATATGAAAGGGACAAACGACTGAAAGGTTGATGTCTGTTTAAAAGTATTTTTTTCTAAACTTGCATTATTATCCTTGTACATTTGACACTTAAGTTGATATATTTTTGATTCAGTATTTATAAGAACGCTAATATCTGATTACATTCTTTATACTAAGATATGTTTTGTAAATATATGATACAGTTTTGCTCTGTAGCGCTTTGAGGAATTAAGAATTAATTTACAATAAACATGTTCACAACGTTTGAATTTCTATACAACGTTTTAAAAATGCTTAAAGCTATGCACAACCCCATTTGGTAAGAGTTCCACGTTAGTCGGTTTCTCCGTCAACGTTTCTTGTTGGTCCATTTGTAGGCCTAGAGGTTGGTTTCTAGTTGAATTGCTGATACGTGCCTCTCCAGCTAACTGTGTTTTCACTAATAAATGAGGCACTGTATTCGCGCGTATGAACACTTGCAATAATTTAAGCCTCCTTGGTTGGTAACGCGGGTACTTCAAAACGCATTCCGCTACTAGCTTGTACTGACATGGCAGATTTATCCAAAAATCGCCATTAATTAGTTTAATATACTGACGATAAGTTTCTGTACTACACAGCTGTGCATACAGCCTTCAAGTTTGCGCATGTATGTTACTCCATTACAGTAATATGAAAAAATCTATGAATTATGTTTCATGTTTAAAAATGATGAATGGCGGGTGTAGTTCCATTAGAATTCGGTCGAAGTTATAAAACGTTTGCAAGTGGTTTGCTGACGTTTTGGAATCTTTTAATTCTATCTATTTTCTATCTTTTCTTACTATTTTGCCAGTCAGCCCAGCAAACCATATTCACATTCCGACCCAACTTCACATAAGGTTGCTGCACGTCTAAGACGAGGTTACAGCCTTCTATTAGGAATTTAGTTCAGAAAGATGAATATGTTGCTGAAGACTGTAAAATTTATTACAAAGCCCTGATGATGAATTAAAAGATTCCCAAAAACGTCGGCCAAAAGTAATGTTTATACTCCGACCAATACCTTGGAACTACATCGCCAAATCTAATTATTTTCATTAGGATTTTATTAGAGTTGCCACCCAATGGCGCAAGTTCATTTACGATATACAAAACTAAAAGAGACACAATTTTGGAATTGCTGTCTTGTGCTGTGATGGCGGTGTGTGTGATTCAGATTATCTCCGTAGTTTGGCCTTTAATCTAAGCAAGGATTTCAGGAAAACATAATGATCAAAAATGCATTTAATGAATTAAGTCTTTGTTTCAAAGGACGTAAGAAATATTAAACTACACTAGAATTATAAACCTACTCTATTTATCCCAGCTATTCTGAAAATAATCAACATTTACACAACAAGACTATTCAGATTTGTTCTTTCAAACTTTTGAATTAACACAAAAACGCCTCGAAATTTCTGTTCATCAATGCCAACAGGAAGAGCTCTTTACGCGCTATGACGAAAGGGTAACTGCAGCACTGTCGGGCGACATTTGCCCGCCGCCACCCTAGCAGCCGGATCTCGTGTGGCGTTGTGTTCTGCAGAATGCACGCTTCAGAAGGGAAAACCGCGGTGGCGAGCAATTTCACGCCATAGGAAGCCCACGCGGCTCTGCGCTTGCGTCTGGGCCGGGCGGCAGCGACGCGACGCGACCGCGACGCTACGTGACGCGGAGGCGGGCAGGGAGGCTGAGCGCGCGGTGCAGTGCCGCCAGAATTCCGCCATAACTCTGCCGGATGAGCTCACGCGGCTTGTCGGACGCGCTCTCGGCACGCCGCGCATCTGTTCTCGTGTCATCTTACGGCTTAGCCGCGACGCCCGCCTACCGCAACGGCACACGCCCGGCACGCCCGCACGCACGCACCCCCGGCCTGCCCCCACGCACGCCCAAACCCTCGCTTGCCCACGCACGCCCGCACCTCTGACGCTCGTCGGCCTCACCGCCCTCGCCCGCCCTCGGCCCGCCTCTCAGCCCGCCCTCTCGCCCGCCCTCTCGCCGCCCTTCTCGCCCCCCTCTCGCCCGCCCTCTCGCCCCCCTCTACGCCCGCCCCTCTCGCCCGCCCTCTCGCCGCCCTCTCGCCCGCCCTCTCGCCCGCCCTCGCTTTCATTCTTGCGCCACCTGTCGCGCTTGCACCCCCCCCCGCCCGCCCACTCGCTCTCGCCCGCCCGCGGACTCTCCGCCACCCCTGCCTATCTACGCTCATCCGTCCGAACTGCCCAAAAATAACCTTTACCCATCCATGCTCCTTGGCCATGTGTTTTGTCGAGTCTCTCATCATTTTCTTCGTTAATTTTCACCGTTCTCTTCACTTTTCACCCCCACCCCCAATGTTCACCGTTTCCCCGCCGATTCCCAGTCATTTTACTCGATTTTCAGCCAAACTTGGGCAGTTTCTTCTCAGCTCGTTGGCCACCCCACGTGTTCAACGTTGTTCCCCACATAGCAACATCTCCTGTCGCTCGCCTTTACTGACAGTTCTCTACTCTTCCTACCAGCCCTTTATGAAAATTATAATAGCCCTCAGTGGCCGCATCCATCACTACATATCTCGTGCTTACCATCCAACATCCGTCCACCACGACCCATCCCAGCCGACATACCTCCCTCCAATCGCCCACGCGCCCACCCCTCTGCCGCTGGTTATTCCACTATTCGACTCTTTCTTACACCAGCGCCATGTCCACTACCTTTACATTCGCAGACCATTCTCCTCATCCTTCTTCGCCCGGTTATCCTACCTTTTTCACTCTCCAGGCTCCCCCACCTGCCACCACAACCTATTACCCTCATACGGCGATACCGGCGATTACGTAGCTAGAGCATCAATGATGACACTGCAGTTAAGACTGAGAAGTAACTTGAGCCGCTGGTGGGAGATACCTGGGGGCGGGGAAACAGCGAGACGTCATGTATTGACATAGTGCTGATCTCACCATCCAGCGGGGGAAGATTAACGCCACCTCCCGCTATAAAAACATTGCGCCAACACTTACGGGAAAATGACGTTTTCAATTGTCTGCGTCCGAAAGTACTATTCAATCGATCAATATACCGCTCTCCA
>BOPP01000003.1:726611-742943 GCA_017312745.1 Gryllus bimaculatus
GTTTGATTTTATTTTCTTTACAGACGAAAATCGTAGTTTGCAAACGTAAGAAATCTCACCCATAAATGTAATATTTATATAGATCTCAACAAACATGGAAAACGTATCCGCAGGAAATTTCTAAAAAAAACTAATAAATACAATAAAGATCTTTCAGCTATTATACCTGGTCAATTGCAGTTTAACCGCAAATCATAGGAACTCTATTAAAATCAGCAGAGTAAGGAGCAGCAAATTAACAAAATAACATCTCCAGCATTGTAAAATCTTCAAGATGAGAATTCCCTTTTGGTTTCAATCCAGCTTCCGAATTCCCCATCTGATCCTGGCATCAGCTTCGGAAAGCGGCGTTCACACAAATTCATTAACTTTATTTCATGCTTCCTCTCCGACGCTCACGCGTCTCCCGTCCGCTTTTACAAACAAATCTATGGGCTAAATAAATAAGGATATTGTCAGGTATCAATATTGATACCTGACAATATCCTTATTTATTTATCATAATAAAAAGGTATCTACTTCACCAACAATCCAATTAACATCTATGAGCCTTGCGCGCTGTTTGCGCCGCCGCCGGTACAAAAGCATTACGTTCGCTCTGACCGTGTATCATTTTCTTAACGTTCGCTTTCGGTCTCTCTGTGATGTTGAAAGCTGAGGTGCAGCAAACACGTGATGGGCAAGTTAGTAATTGTGTCGCCGTTGCAAATGACGACCGCTTTGGCATCGAGGGCTCTCGAAAGTTGACACATTGGTCGCTAGGAGGGTGGCAGTGGGGGGGGGGGAGGTGCGCAGTAACACATCGCATCGATGTGAGTGGAATGATGAGCGGTATATTGATAGATTGAATAGTAATTTCGGACGCGGCAATTGAAAACGTCATTATTCCGGTAAGTGTTGCGCATGTTTTCATAGCGGGAGGTGGCGTTAATCCTCCCCCGCTGGATGGTGAGATCCAGCACTATCATACATGTCGTCTCGCTGGTTTTCCCCCACCAGGTATCTCCCACCAGCGAGCCCAAGTACCTATCAGTCATACTGCAGTGTCGTCAATTGATGCTCTTAGCTACATAATCGCCGGTATACGCCGGTATGAGGGTAATAGGTTGTGGTGGCAGGTGGGGGAGCCTGGAGAGTGAAAAAGGTAGGATAACCGGGCGAAGAGGATGAGGAGAATGGTCTGCGAATGTCAAAGCGTAGTGGACATGCCGCTGGTGTAGAAGAGTCGAATAGTGAAACCAGCGGCAGAGGGGTGGCGCGTGGGCGATTGGAGGGAGGATGTCGGCTGGGATGGGTCGTGGTGGACGGATGTTGGATGGTAAAGCACGAGATATGTAGTGATGGATGGGCACTGAGGGCTATTATAATTTCATAAGGGCTGGTAGGAAGAGTAGAGAACTGTCAGTAAAGCGAGCGACAGGAGATGTTGCCTATGTGGGGACATCGTGAACACGTGGGGTGGCCAACGAGCTGAGAAGAAACTGCCAAGTTTGGCTGAAAATCGAGAAAAATGACTGGGAATGGCGGGGAACGGTGAAAATTGGGGGTGGGGGTGAAAATTAGAAGAAAATGATAGAGACTGACAAAAACATAGGCAAGGAGCGTGGATGGGTAGGTTATTTTGGAAGTCGGATGAGAGTAGATAGGCAGGGGTGGCGGGAGAGCGCGGGCGGGCGAGAGCGAGTGGCGGGGGGGGGTGCAAGCGCGACAGGTGGCGAAGAATGAAAGCACGAGGGCGGCGAGAGGGCGGGCGAGAGCGGGCGAGCGCGCGGAGGGCGCGGCGAGAGGGCGGGCGAGAGGGGGGCGAGAGGGCGGGCGAGAGGCGGGCGAGAGGGCGGCGAGAGCGGCGGGCGAGAGGGCGGGCTGAGGGCGGGCCGAGGCGGGCTGAGAGGCCGACGAGCGTCAGAGGTGCGGCGTGCGTGGGGCAAGCGAGGGTTTGGCGTGCGTGGGGGCAGGCCGGGGGTTGCGTGCGTGCGGGCGTGCCGGGCAGTGTGGCCGTTGCCGGTTAGGCGGGCGCTCGCGGCATAGCCGTTAAGAGGACACGCGAAACAGATGCGCGGCGTCGAGAGCGCGCCGACAAGCCGCGTGAGCTCATCCGGCCGAGTGTATGGCGGAATTCCTGGCGGCACTCACCGCGCGCTCGCCTCCCTGCCCCGCCCCGCCGTCACGTCGCGTCGCGTCGCGTCGCGTCGCTCCGCCCGGCAGACGCAAGCGCAGAGCCGCGTGGGCTTCTATGGCGTGAAATTGCTGCACCGCGTTCTCCCTTCTGAAGCGTGCATTCTCAGAACACAACGCCACACGAGATCCAGCTGCTAGGGTGGCGGCGGGCAAATGTCGCCCGACAGTGCTGCAGTTACCTTGTCATACCGTAAGAGCTCTTCCTGTTGCATTGATGAACAGAATTTTCGAGGCGTTTGTTAATTCAAAAGTTTGAAAGAACAATTGAATTAGCTTGTTGTGTAAATGTTGAATTATTTCAGAATAGCTGGGATATAAGAGTAGGTTTAAATTCTAGTGTAGTTAAAATATTTCTTACGTAATTGAACAAAGACTTTAATTATTAAATGCATTTGATAATTATGTTTCCTGAAATCTTGCTTAGATTAAAGGCAAACTACGGAGATAATCTGATCACCACACCGCCATCACCACACAGCAATCTCCAAATTGTGATCTCTTTTAGTTTTGTATATCGTAAATAACTTGCGCCATTGGGTCAGGAACTCTAATAAAATCTAATGAAAATAATTAATTTGGGATGTAGTCCAAGGTATTGGTCGGAGTATAAACAATTACTTTGCCGACGTTTTGGAATCTTTTAATTCCATCATCAGGGCTTTGTAATAAATTTTACAGTCTTCAGCAACATATTCATCTTCTGAACTAATTCCTAATAGAGGCTGTACCTCGTCTTAGACGTGCAGCAACTCTATGTGAAGTTGGGTCGGAATGTTGATATGTTGCTGGCTGACTGCAAAATAGAAGAAAAAATAGAAAATAGATAGAATTAAAAGATTCCAAAACGTCAGCAAACCACTTGCAAACGTTTTAAACTTCGACCAATTCTATGAACTACACCCGCCATTACATCACTTTTAAAATGAAAAATAATTCATGATTTTTTCATATATGTAATGGAGTAACATACATCGCAAACTTGAAAGCTGTATCACACTGTGTAGTACAGAAACTATCGTCAGTATATTAAACTAATTAATGGCGATTTTGGAATAATCTCATGTCAGTACAAGCTAGTAGCGGAATGCGTTTTGAAGTACCCGCGTTACCAAGGAGCTTAAATTATTGCAGTGTTCATACGCGCGAATACAGTGCTCATATTCAGTAAAACAAAGTACTGGAGAGCACGTATCAGCAATTCACTAGAAACCAAACCTCTAGGCTACAAATGGACAACAAGAAACGTTGACGGACGAAACAGAATACGTGGAACTCTTACAAATGGGTTGTGAATGCTTTACATTTTTAAACAGTTGTATAGAAATTCAAACGTTGTGAACATGTTTATTGTAAATTAATTCTTAATTCCTCAAAGCGCTACAGAGCAAAACTGTATCATATATTTTACAAACATATCTTAGTATAAAGAATGTAATAGAATATTACGTTCTTATAAATTACTGAAACAAAAATATATCAATTAAGTGTCAATGTACAGGATAATAATGCAGTTTAGAAAAAAATATTTTACAGACATCACCTTTCAGTCGTTTGTCCTTTCATATTTAAGGACATTAATACTTATAGGGTTCAAAGTCCTTTACGGAATTTCTGATCAGTCCATGGACAGTGCATCGCTCTCTTTCAAAGTCCATTGTAACTAAAAATAAGAATTCAAAACGTTAACGAGTAGTAAAATTAGTTAAAGTAATCAAGTTTATTAATTAGGAATGCGCAAAGAAATTGAGAGGTAATAATAGAGTCTCTGGCCATGTCAGAAGTGTCTATGATTTTATTAAATAACCAGCAACCCTGGAGAAATAAAAAAGGTATTAAACAATTTAAATATTGACTAAAAACTCAAATGCTCTTCACTCAGTTCTCATACTGCTTATTCCAACTGAATTCTCATCTCAGTGCCTCCCTGCTTGCAACAGATATGACATAAATGTGAAAGCTCTAAGGATGAGGCTACCCGTCTTTATGTGTGTATTTTTTTCATGTTGCATTACGGAATAACAACGAAGTGTTATACGCGAGTATTTTATTTGTTGTTCTTTCACAATGTATGTCCTACATTTGGAGGATCATTTTCTGTTGTTTTGTTCAGCAGTTCATTTGCGGCTACATACCACTAGCTAATCACTAACATCACAAAATATGTAATCTATTTGCTACTACGATAAAGCAATTCCCCTCCAACATTACTAAACAGCATTCACGTAACTGCGAGTGTGCGTATGAACATGTGTGTGTGTGTGTGTGTGTGTGTGTGTGTGTGTGTGTGTGTGTGTGTGAAGGCCTGCGGATCCGTCACTGTGATACCACTCCCCGTGCCCCAATCATATATAAGGTCATTCGACATGCCTCGGTCATATCCGGATCCGGCCAGAAGAATCAAAGAAATTTCGAAAAACGTGTTTTTGCATGTTTTAGCGCTGCGACCTTCGTGAGTTACGACGAGAATTAAACCAACGTCACCTAAGTAGATCTGTGAAGGTGGCGTAGATTATCGTCTAGTACGTAGATGCAAATTTCAATCCAATAAGCCATTATTTTCTGCACGACGTTGGCAACTCTGATGTTGCCAATTTGAAGTGAAGAAAGAAAAATATTTAAAAGGCGATTTTTGAGCGATTTCTTTAAAACTTCTAATATTGCACACATTATTGCGCGAAAATTACTAAAATTTTCAAAAAATGTACATGGCGTTAATTAAACAACTAATTATGAACAACAAATTTCATTGAAGAAATATCTCTATCTTCAATTTTGTTGTTGTAGGAAGGCACCGAAAAAAATTCATACTTTTTAAATTTTAGAAAATTAGAGAAAAACCGTAATAATCGATTCTATGCGCACTTTTATAAGTGTATATTACTCCATTCTTGAAATAAATTTAAAGAAAATAGTTGGGGGCATTTTTGAAAAACTTTTGAAAATGTCCGGGATTTTTCATGAAAGTTCCCCCCATGTTTTAAAGAATGTTTTTCAAAATCTGAATACTTCGACTCCGAGAAAGGGGTAAAGGGTTTTCTTCAACTTGAAAAAAATCACCGCATACTTTAGGCGCTAGTAGTGTTCACGGACGGACAGACGGCCGGCCGGACGGCCAGACAGTTAGACGGTCGGACAGACGAAAGTTTTCGAAAGAAAAACACTCTTTGGTATCTGGGGACCCCAAATCATGTATTTCCGTTGAAATCACGAGATCGATTTCTCTATACTACGTAAATTACTCGTAAATACGTACTTATACGAGAATGTAAAAAAAAAATATACTACAAATATATGCATAAAAATTCGGTTTGTATAATATTTGTTTGATTGTAATTCATTTGAACGACCTTGATGCTTTTATTAATAAACTCTACAAGCAGTCAATGTGATCTCTCCGTCAGCCTCTTTCTAAACCTCTGAGCCTCTTAAGGATTGGCACTCTCTCTTCCATTTTGCTTTTCAAAGACCGCTGTGTTTCGTTTGTATGAGTTCTCTCATGGTTGAGACAGTGCCAAACTCGGATAGACGCTGTAGTTTACATTCGGACATATAGAGCGAGTAACGTGGCAGGGATAAATGAGCTGCTGATGACGAACTGCAGATGTGGGATTCCAAGGGTACGCAAGTTTTATCAACTAAATACTTATGTCAACAAAATGCGTATGCATAAATACTGCAATACCATCTCTATTAGTAAGAGAAAGTATAATAATAATAATAATAATAATAATAATAATAATAATAATAATAAGGGTTTGTGGGAATGGGTTATATATCAGAAATGTGGAATGTTCCTTCGGTATAAATGTTCGTAAGAGCACCTAATACAAACTAAACACTCAAGGCGCCAAAGCTTTGATGCTCTACCTTCAGACAACCACGTGTCATTGGCGTGTTCATTTGAGCATTTATTATATATTGTAAACAAGTGTTGTAACGTGAATTTATAATGCCAAACGTGGAAAAGTTTGAAAAATTCGCTTATTTTATTTATAATAAAGACTAAAATAAGCAAATTGTTCATTTATTGTGATAAGCCAGAAAGCCCCTTTATTAATATTCTTCAGGATATTTGTAAATAGAACGTCAGTGCACGTAAATTTACGCATAGAGAATAGAGACTGGGTGTAGAAATGCAGGTTGTCAGGGCGATCAGTAAATAAAACTACGCGTTGTGGACTTTGCGAGCAAAACAATGACACGGAACGAGAAGTGGCACGGCTCTGTGAAATGAAAAGAAAAGAAATTTGCAGGGGGAGGTGTAGTCTTGTGAAGTTTTGAGTATTGAGTCTCTATCGCCAGCAGTTATCGAATTCCCATCTGTTAATACGGTACGATAACCATCAGTTAGAAGTTATCAGTGTTAGGATCGTGATTATCATAGAGGGAAGTGTGTAACATTGAATTGAGTCAGATTTTTTCAGATTTTGAATATTAGTCATGTAAAGATGTTAATGAAATTTTGAAATGATAATTGAAATTTTAAATATATTTTATATTCGGGACAAAATTTAGGATAGAGAAGAATCGCAGGGGCTTTTTGTATTCAACAATTCGTCTTCAATGTACCTGGTCCCGAATAGGTATCCATACGTATTACAGACTAGAGATAGTTCGCGGACGCGATAATTTAATATAATTATTTGTCAAACCGATAATGTACTAACAATATTCCGGGTGACATTTGTAAGCAGAATCTGATATTTGGAGAGATTACGGTAGGCGGGTCAGTAATATTAACACCAAATAGGGAACATCAAGAAAGAAGATGTAATGGACCTTCCAACTGGAGAGCAACCGAGAAGTCACCCGTGTGCGTGACGATCTAATTAAGCCACAAACTTCGATTTTGCCCTGCACACTAAGGATAATTCTTTTATAAAAGAGAAATGAAATTGCTTTTAATTAATGAGCTCATTTAAGTGTGTAAATTAAATTGATCAATAAATGTTAATTTATTTTATTGGAACAAGGCTGTAGGCTGTTTATTGGAACAAGGGTAGTAAGTTATCATCAATTTAAAAAACTTTATTAACAGAAATTCCAGAGATCGCAATTCTGCTCAGAAATCATATAACAGGTAAGAAGATAGCATGTTGTATGTCGATACCCACATATAAATAGTAATATCAATAAATAAATATTTCAGTATAGGGTAAATTAATTAGCATAGCAGAGCAAGTCAATTACAGAAATATTTATATATTAATATCATGTGAATTTCGGTAGCGTGTTCAAGCGGAAAGTAATAATAGAAATATTAATTATATATTAATAGAGATTTATATTAGATTCATTGATTTCTTAGAATATAATAAATAAAAGTGCTGACTGTACTGCAATAATAGCTGATGAGACTACTGATACTTCTTGCGAGACTAAATTAGTTCTTATATGTGTGACTCAGGGGAAGCCAGTGAAAAAATTTTGGAATTTTGTTAATCCAGAAGTTCAAAATGCCAACGTTATTGTGGACTATATCTTAAGGAGACTTCATTCCCTAATCCGAGATGAACCAAGGAAGTTGAAGTAACCAAGAAGTTACGATGGAGTACAGGCTATGAGTGGAAAGTTAACTGGAGTACCAAAATTAATCACAGACAAAAATATCCAAGCGCAAATAATATCCACTGCAGTGCGCACCACTTCAATCCCATTATGTTGTCAGCAGCCTCTATTCTTTGCAATGTGTTCATCATATATGCCCTCCTCTCAAGAATTTTCTCTTTCTTTACCAGTTATTCGCTAAGTTGAAAAGTATTGAGTGACATTAAAGAGAAAAGTTTGCTCCAATGGTGATTTATAGAGTAGAGATATCATTTGAGTTTGGTTAAAGATGTGTACACACAGATGATTTCATAAAAATAAGAAAATCATTGAAAATAATGTCGGTATAAATTTACCACATACTTGAAAAAGTTTATCGTGCAAAAAAGAATATGCAAGTTGATTTTATTTTCAGGATAACATTTTTTAATACGAAGTCCTCTCGTGAACATTATTTTTAGTCAGTTGGAACAAAGAATCATTGAGCCGATTAAAGCCAAATTCGGCATTAATAACTCTGAAGAAGTAATACCACCAGTCCATATACATCACATTACAGTTATTAATGATATTTATTTCGGAAGTGCTGAAAAATTTGCGTAATGGTAATACCACAAACAATGAAGATCTACTGCGGTGTGGTTATTGCTAGTTGAAACTTGAAATATTGTCTCTTATAAGAACAAGAGTCTTTAATGACTACAAAAAGATATGCTTTAAAAGTTTGTGATGCTATCCTCTTTAAAATATAAACCAGCTTTCAATTTACGTATCACGCCATTGTTACCAATATATTTGAAGTAAAAACTTTATCGCCTCGCACGAGAACAGATTTAAAAATTCGGATATTTAAAATGAAATAATACACACTTTTACGAATTTAAATTCCGACATCGATATAATCTTCTCTTTATCAGAGTGGAACGATAAGTTGGAAGTACGTTTAGGGATTATCTGTATTTACAGTTTTCTGATGACAAATTCTCATTTTAAATATCGAATGGAAATGAAACAAATTACGAAGGAAGTCTCATTACATGGAATGGTCAAGGATATATGTCACGAAAACTTGTCTAATCTCTTTCGTGCATCAAACGATATTGGAAAAATAGCTGGGTAATGCAATATCGAGACATTCTTTTCATCTTTGAATTCAATTCGAGTGCTCGCCCTTTATTTTTAATGCGTCTACATCATAGGGAAGGTTTCGTTGAGCGAAAACCCATCAAAATCTATACTACCAACATACGCCTCGGGGGCATTATAGATAAGTGTGATCACAGGACCTGGAACGCGCTTGTGGGCTCGGACATCAAATGATGTCCTGTTGCGCCGGTCTGTCCTCGTTAGCCACGCTTTCCTTGAGCCTCTGAGCCCCTCTCAGCGCAGATTAATGAAGCGCCGTCAGGTGAAGAGTGCAGCCGCGTGCTAAAACACGTTTCACCGTAATAAATTGCTTCTATCGATGACGCATCAAAGCTAACTTTCTTTAATATAACCCTCATTCGAGTTTTAATGAAATTATAATTTATTTTATAAGCATTAATTGTATAATGTCTATTTTTACGAAACTAAGATGAGCCGTAATAAGAATTATTAGAACACCAGTCTTCTGATAAGCTATGGTCCACTATTAACAACAATGTTATCAGTTTCATAAAGAAAAGGGAAAAAGTGCCCACTATCTAATTATCTTCGTTCTCTTAATTACAAAAATACTCCTTTTAAAGATGCGCAGTAAAAAATATATTATTATGCTATCTTCATTGGAATTTGTACTAGTGAAAAAAACGTTGCTTTTTGACATTCGTATTGTACCATATTTTTTAAAATAAGCGATTTTTTATCTATTTCCGCTTAATGTCCTCAGTATTTTCCTTGGTAGTTCAGTATTGTCCTACTTTTATACTTTTTGGTCCCTGTATAAACACTTCTAGAATCCGTTTTCTCCTTCATGCCATAATTGAATTCGTGTAGTTCTTTCAATTATCCAAATATTACAATTTACTGGGGTCTACATTATTGAATGAAAGGAATTTTCGTCCTTACTAGTTCATTCTGGCGAGGTCTGAAATGGATTCCCTTCGAGACCTGTGGATTTATGGACGTGAGCTACAACCGTGACACAATCTAGAGAGCTCTGAAAATAAGTGGAGAACTTTGGCCATGAATTGGAGATTGAAACATGAAGTTGTGATTTACTGCCGTCTAATACAGAATTCACTTCGACCAAACTCTCGTCAGGTCTATAAAGGTTTCTATGCAATTCTGAGTGCATCAAATGAGTTTATTAGTCTACTACACAATTATTTCTCTTCAAAAAGTCATATGAATGCACGTTTATAATATTATTTGTAGTACAATATTAATGTTAAAAATAATACAATGTCAACTATGGGTAAGTTTACAACCTATAATGATCTTTATGTTATTTTTGTGTATTCAACTTTTAATTAACTGAAACCTGTATCATTCAAAATATAAAGAAGATAAAATATTCCCTGGTTTGCAGCAGGCTTTGCAGTTTATGGGATATCCATAGGCTAAAGATAATTACAATAATATAAACGTAATACTGTTGCACTTTTCGATGTAATATTTTCTCAAAAAAAAGAAAAGATTAAAATCAGTACGTAGTGAAATTTACTATATAACACAAACTTTCCATGCGTCATTGCTAACGGTTGCCTATTTCTACGGCTGCTGGGAGCGAGATTGGTGTGGGATTTCACGATCAATGAAACAATTAAATCTTTAGCACAATACATTTAATTAAACTTAAAATAATTACAAAACTTCATATGAACAGGCAAATGATATTATGACAGATTACAAAGCATTCAAAATTCCTTTATATTTTGCGGCTTATTGATTTGATCGGTGGCAATGAGATTAATTATCTGCCGCAATGAAATAGTCTGCCGTCCTGTTGATATATTCTGTCAACCGGCTCCTCTTTCGACAGCCTTGCCCGCATATCTCTGCGAGGAAAAGGGGTTGGTGATACACCACTAACAACCCTCCATAATGTCCTCACAGCTGTATTGTCTACAATACATCGCCTCGCAAGCAGCTGCGTGCACTATTGATTTATTGGAATTGATTTTGATTTTTCATAATAGTGCCAATTTTCTATACATTTTAAGTGTCATTGTATTACACGACATACTTAAGTTTCAGTTTGCTTAAAAAGAGTAAAGTATCGTCTGTAAATAGGGTGCGTTCACTGTATTACTGATTAGAATTCAGCTTTTGGAAATTTAATGCCAAAATATCTACAAAAACATAATATGCAACAAATTTAAAAATGGTGTAAAGATAAAAAAATATTAACTGTAAGTGAGAACGACTTGCTGGCTTATTTCAGAGAGGAAGCAAAGAAATACAAATCAATTGTGTATCACGAAGTGTTCAAATACATACATTTTTACTTCTGTGTATGTTTGTTTTGTTTGTGTAATGCAAACAAAGGAGACAATCTTTAACCCTAGAGAATAAATATTATCTACCTAGGGAGCGAATGCTTCATTTTATTGCCATTTTTGCTGACAATAATATACACTTTTTCTCCAAGGCAGTAAATTTCAATCATGTCTTTTTTTTTAATTTACAAAGCTAGTGAGTGTGCTTATTTTCCAGGCGTGGATTATTCCTGTTAAAATGTGATCGTTCCCGCTATGGAATTTCTCTCGTATATTGTCTCGCCGCCACATATTTTGTGAATTTACCGATTTTCAATGCGTAAGTTGTATTATCTAGGTAAACGTTTCGGCTTGTATTGGAAATTAAACATTAAGAACTTTCAGCATATTTTTATAGACGCGTTTTCAACACTCAGCTTTGATGGTGCTCAGCCGAAGCTTTGATGGTGTAACGATTGCGTATTGGACTCGTATGGTATGGCATTTTTCCCCTGATTTTCGTCAGAGGCGGCTGGTTATATTGTGATAAAGTACTACAGCACATATCTTACATTATATATGTAATCGTTATTTACGGCGTGTATAGCGTAAAACAGCGTATAGCAATAGGACATTCTGCAATTATCAAACAAGGCAGGTGGACCAAGTACAGTTACCAATACTATAGTTAGGTAACTATAGTTAGGTTGTTGTATAAGCGTAACCGTACGACTATAGAATGTTTTAAACACTTTGTGGAAAGTTCATTGAACTATTATTTTTGTTTAAATTTTATATTCATCCTGTTAAAAAATGTGACAAACTGATCTTAAAAGTGGTTAATAGGAGGTCATGGAAGTAACTGGAGCGTCCGGCGTGGCGGCGGTGCGCTGAGGGCAAAACGCTGCGGAGGCAACCTCTGACTGGATTCAGAAGAGACTGTCCTGGCGCGCTGAATCTCACGTGTGCAGCACCCAATCCTAAATGGTTCCCGGAAATTTTATACACCAGCCTAAGAAGATTTTGTGTTCTACCGAACATGCATTTTGTATTTCATTAATTAGGAAACATACCGGGAAAGGTGGCTGAGGATATTATCTGAAGCGTCTAACCGGGAGGTCCTGTGGCGATTTTGCACACAATGACAAGATTTTCGACTCTAGCTTGTCAGCAAGGTCGAATTCAGTCGCTGTTTAGAGAAGAATTCTAGCGGCCAACTCCTCTGGTTGGTGGTTCCGTTCAAGACCAGGCGCATGCCCGAACAAACTGGCCAAGGGCCGCGCGCTATCTTTCCTTCGTCTTTTTTGTCGTATCCTTACTCCTGCCTTGCATACACACTAACAGGCACTACATTACCACACATGCCGGAAGACCGGTCGGGAGCTTAGAGCGTAGTGAGGACTGTCTTCATTGGATACTTTGTGTCGTAGGGTAAGAGCTAAGGGTAGAATCTGGTTGATTTAATTTAATTTTTTTATTAATTTAATTCATATTATTAATATGAATATCTAACAAACCATTACGAATTTAAAAAGCGTCTTAAGAATTTATTTTGAATAATTTCAATTTTATGAAAAATTGTTTTTCTGTGCCACCCCATATTGGACATACATATGTGAGGGACGTTCGGATTATTGTTTTGTATGTTGTGATATATTTTTCGATTTTCATGGAATATTTTTTTTATTTATAAACGAGTTAAGTTTAAGTATTATAATATTTGTTTTATTCGCCATGTATATTCGATGATCTTTCTATGTTAATTTTGTTACTATGTTAAGCCAAGATTTTTAACACCAGTATTTGGAGATAGCCATTGAATTGTAGTGTTTTTAATTTAAGTATATTCATATTTTTAATTCGTCTAAATGAAAATACCTTTGCTTGACATTTCTAGGTGAATGTTGATTTTTAGTGGTACATACATGAAATCAGTTGTTTATGTTTGTTGAATAACAGCCTGGTCTATTTCTGCATTAATGTACAATGTTTCTGTAATTTATTTAGTCTGATTATACTTTTTGAAAAGCATTCCAATTAGTACGTTTTAGGAACTTTCATAGTAGTAATTTTCTAAAAGCTAATTAATACTGGATCAGGATTCGAATCCAAAGCTGGGAAATGATAGTGAGTTATTGAAAAATTTATAGTTTTATAAATAATTATATATAATATGTCCAGAAATAAATGGGTTTTGGCAAGGATTGTTATCAAAATATTCGCTCTAATGTAATAAATCTATTTTCAGGGTAAATCATCAATAGATTTGGGATCTCTCCCTCGTCAAGTCCTTCATGAAGGTATATATTTCTGCTACGACAACGTGGAGAACAAGAATTTGAAAACCTATATTTACCATTGAGCTCTAGAAGACGCGCTCCGATAATGAAGTTACATTTATGTTCAGAAGCGAATCAAGGGATCATAGCTGCATTTGCTCAAGGAATCAGACAAAACGACTCGACGAAAAACCGGATCGAGGTGATTGATAAAGTATGGTATAACTGAGGTATATGATATTTGTTATAGGCTGTATAGAATTATACAGTTCAAATGGTAAATAATACATTAAATATCATTTTTAAAATTAATATTACTTTCCTTTTTCATACTCGCTTTAGTCTCTAATTGTATGGAAAAAATTATGCAGCAAAAGTTTTTTTATTTGTGACTTAATCGACTTCAAACGTTTAATGTCATATGGAAAAGTATTGTAATATTACAACAATTATAACTGTTTATTTCCTCTTACAAATATTTTGCTCTTTCTATATATTTAATTATTTCTGTTCAGCAGATCATGCTACTTACGGAGTTGAACTGGCGCACTGGTATTAACATTTCAGATTTTTATTCTAATTTTGGTATTTTACAATTGGATAACGTGACTTTTGCCTGATGGTGGTTATACGCAAACTTTTAAATTATTTTATATATGATATTGACTTTTTTGTCCGAGACACGAGTTTAAAGGTTCTGTGAAGGTCGAAAATCAACTTTGAGAAACGGGAATGGATTCTGCTTCTTGAATTTGTGGATGTAGAAATTAAAATAGGGGTACATGGTACGAAATGTAGCTTGGTACAAAATGATTCATTTAATTTTGACAGAAATTCGATTATTGTAGCAACTGATAATTTAGGATGTATTTGACTATTGCTAATAAACTAAGGTGATTGAATGATTTTGAAAAATTTATTTTGAACCGTTTCTATTAATTTGATGTGACTATGCAGAGTTGTGCGATACAAGGTATGCTTATGATAACGTAGGACGAATTATTGATTTAAATATTAGTAGACTTGTGACAGTGGCGTGTGACGTAAATTCGATTGCAGGATTAAGACGACTCATTTTGGCGTAATATTTATTTGATGGTTTGAGTAAATGGGGTTTCCATGTTAGTCTTTTATCTAAAAGGACTCCGAGATATATCACTGCTCTTCCGGAAGGGAGCCGTGGAACATTGGTATTTTCTATTTTTAACTATGGAGATGTAGGTGATCTACGAAGAGTGAATATTTTACATTAAGACTTTTGGAGTTTAATATTTATTCGCCAATCTTTTGTCCAATTTGTGAATTTTGGTAAATCGGTATGGAGGTAATCGTAATCTATACTAATGTCCTCGTTAGCTACAAAGAGGGCTGTGCCGTCGGCCCAAAAAGCGATCTCTGAGTCCATCGGATGAAGAAACTGCGCCATAGATATAGTGAACAGTAGGGAGGGATAAACAGAAACATTGAACCACCTCAACTTTTATGAAATGTGAAGTATTAAGAATACGTTTTACCTGAGACAAAGAATTCTTTGTCTCAGGTAAGAGCAAATGCTTCCCAATATTATAGATTAATATGTCATTTGTTATTTTATTCATACAGTTCTTATTTTTTTATTCAGACATTTGAATAGATTGATCGAATGTTATTTTTCAATTAAATTTTATTATACTGCCATGCAGAAATTATGTTTCCATAATGACTAACATTCTAAACAAAACGCTACCATTGTTGACAGTCAGATAATAATACTTCATGAACTGTAAGCTGTAAATGGATAAAAAAATTCACACACTTGAATTACATTATAAATATAACAGTAGATAATAGCGGCGGAAAGTCCTTACATTCTTGCGACTTGACTCTACGGACAGAGGTCGAGAAATTGATTTGGGAGAGTTTGCTCTAACTTTCCTCCAAGAAAATCAAGGTTCTAATCATTGTAAATAGCGTGTGTTGTATTGGTAAGACTTAACTTTTGAGAAAATTAATACTGTGCATATTCTGATTTTTTGACAGTCTACCTTTAATAGAAACTTTAATGTATTGTTCATCTATGTATTATGAAAAGTTTAATTTACTCAAGTATGTACTTCATAGTTGTTATTGTGCTAATTTGAAAACAACACATGCATGTTTTTATATTATGGTTGTGTACAATTACACGTTTTTTGGTGACTTTCTTAGCAGAACTGCATTTTATACATTGATAATAATTTCTGTAGGGTTGAATAATTTTTTGCTGCAAAACATTACATATCATTGAAGACTCGTTAAATGAGTCATTGATTTCTTTATAATGATGATTTAGTGATTTATTTAATATGAGACATTGTTGAGTATTAAGAGGCAGAAAAGTATTAGTATGCCGGGTATTTACATTGTTTAAATTTGCATTTTTAACATTATGTTATTTTTCCTCCTTAGCGTCTATCATTCATTATATTACTCTTTCCTTTCTTTTCTTACTCTTTTTTCTCTGCCTTCTTTCTATCGTAAATTCTTTCTTCCACATCTTATTTTAATACTTTTTTATTTCTCATAACCTCGACATATCATTCTTCTCCCTCTGTTCTCCATTCTTTACTTTTCTTTCACGTCTCACTCTCCTCTTTTCATTTTCTTCTTTTGTTCCAGTACCTCCCCCTCCCCCAAGGAGGCAATGTAATTCGAATAATTGAATCCAAAGGAAGAGGTAAAATGAAATTTAATGATAGATATAAATACTGCAATTATTTGTTCGAAGTTACTAGAATTCATTTTATGAGTGAGAAAACCTGTTAGAGTAGTATTGCAACTAACGAAGCAGTAGAACAACGTGCAACACAGTAGCTTGGCGCCCTCCCGCGAATATGTTATGCAAAATGAGTTAAAAAGAAAGAAGAAAAAGGAAAAGAGAAAAAAATACTTTTCTAATCAGTTATGAA